>VXBT01010408.1:280383-294424 GCA_013400235.1 Oriolus oriolus
CTCGCGAGACTTTAGAGCTATATAAAGAGGTGCGGGAAAAACACGCCCCTTTCCGCGCCCCGGAGCCACCATGGACACGAGCCGCGTGCAGCCCATCAAGCTGGCCAGGGTGGGTACGGGGGCCAGGGGGGCCGCGCCGGGCCGGGCCGCATCACCGCGCTGACCCTCCACTCTGTCCCCGCAGGTCACCAAGGTGCTGGGCCGGACCGGCTCTCAGGGGCAGTGCACTCAGGTGAGTGGGCCGGGCGGGCGCGATGCCGCGGACCGGGCTGGGCCAGGCTGACACGGTTCTCCCCGTAGGTGCGCGTGGAGTTCATGGACGACACGAGCCGCTCCATCATCCGCAACGTGAAGGGGCCGGTGCGCGAGGGCGACGTTCTCACCCTGCTGGAGTCGGAGCGCGAGGCCCGGCGGCTGCGCTGAGCGGGACCCGGGGCCTCTCCTGCTGCCGGATCGTCCATCGGGGGAGGGAGCCCGGCGCCCATCGCCGGATCGTCCGTCGGGGATGGAGCCTGGCGCAGCTCGTTCGGCCGTGGGTCGCGAGTGGGGAGGAGCGTGGCCGCCGTGTCACTGCAATAAAGGGTTTTTCCAGTAGCCCCTTGCCTGGGTTTCACTCAGCGAGCGCCTGACACCTCTGGTTTGTCTCACACCTGAGCAGCTGCCACTTTCCTCGGGTTCAGTAGCAGCATGTCCTGCTTGTTACTGGGGTTACACATAATGGCTTCATTGTAATATCACTTTGTTATTGCGTCTTTACTGATCTGTCACAACAAAAATAATTCTGTTTTGATTGTAGTAGCCTTAATCCTGACCTTCCTAGTAAGCGATTTTCTGTATGTGATGGTGAAGTGGCACTGGAAAATTACTGGACCTCAGCGGAATTTAATCACAAGTTGAAAGTCAAGCTTGGTACCATCTTGCAAAGCAACAGCCTGCTGCTTCTATCTGTCTGTCCTCAGTAAACTGCTCAGTGAATGCTGCCATAAATACCCTGCTTGCTGTCCTTCCTGGCAGTCACCCGCAGAGAGCAAGTGCTTGTCATTCCTCTTTGATTTGTTGACTCCTCCATCTCTTTGGCTTTCCCTTCCACCACAAAATCAGTTAGCAAGATGTGTTGTTTTAGGATATTACAGAAATCAAAAGTAATGCTGAAAAGTTTAGAATGAGCCTGAAAACTGCTGGTTCAAGAGCAGGTGTTTAAGGACTGGTGTCTTTTATCTGCTTATAGAGTAGTGCAGGTTTGTGGTGTGTTTGAGCAGAGTCAGATCTGCAGCCTTTCATGTATGGTCTCTGATGGGAGTAGTTTTTGTCTGCAGTGTCCTGAGCTTGGCTGAGGCAGTTCAGTGGCAGGTGTGACTGAGGATTTGGGTGTCCTAAAGCTGAGCAGAGCACTGCTGGGACAGATGTGCAAAATGCTGAACTGGAGCAGGCACTGAGGGTGGTTGTAGAGCTGATGTTAAGAGTGTGGGATTTGTCCTTTCTGCCAGTTTTAGTTGTGCCCTGGGCAGCTCACGGGCAGCATGAGGCATGGCATTTGTGCCATGGAGAAAGCCCTTGTGTTCGTGCTGTTGCTTGATGTCATTTATGACTCTTTGAGGGGTGTTTCAGGGCATTAGCACAAGGCTGCGCTCCCTGGCTCGTGTGACACAGAGCGCAGAACTGGTTGTGCGTGCCAGAAGTCCTCTCGGGGTTCATTCAGTTCTGTGGCTGCTGTTCATTTCCTCACAGCTTCAGCAGTGACCTAGGAGTGTTTGCTCTGGCCCCAGCCAGCCCTGAGTGCTGGGTGACTGGGATAGAGTGGCTTAGAGAGCTGTATCCCTTCTGGAATATCCCTGTGGGGTCAGCCTGGTCCCTGTCCACATGAGGGGAGGCAATCTGCATCCTCACACTTGGTCTGGTGATTACCCTTTAATGATGCAATGTAATATCGGCACCACAGAGAACCAGGGCTGCACTGCAGCAGGTGCTTGAACCAGGCCGAGGTCTGCTACAGTTGTGCCCCTGGAGAGGGAAAGGGCCCAAAGGTCTCGAGCTTTGTGAACAGCTCCCCCAGACCTCTCCTCTGCCAGTCCAGGAGCTTGGGAACCCCAAGGGGAAATTGCCCCATGAGGCCGGGGTCCCAAAGTGCTGCCTGCAGCTGGGGCTGGGGCATGAGGACCAGGTGGTACCTGGGCTGTGCCAAGGTGCCCAGCCTCCCTCATCCCTGACATGACTTCTTGTTGTAATCGAGCGCAGCAGCTCCAGTTTTGGCCCCAAGTTTCCCGTGTTGGCATTGGTACAACAGCACGAGGGGAAAATACAGGTGCGAGCCCAGGGCAGAGTATAGCCCTGCCTCCATGGGGGTGGCTGGGTCCCTGCGCATCCTCCACCTCTTCCCCTCGCTGCCAAGCCTCCCTGCCAGTCCTTTGCTTGTACCATCCTGCTTTTCTGTCGAAACGCCAGGTCTAGAAACAACACTCATTGCTTCCAAAGGGAGCTGGGATAATGTAAGGGTCCCCCGCAGGGGTCTGTGTGCCCAGCCTCTTCAGCAAGGGGCAGCAGTAGGGCTGTGGCTGGTCCTGCGTCCCTCTTGGTCCTGCAGAGTGAAATGGGCAGGGACACCGCTGCACCTGCCCAGGACACCTCAGCAGGAAGAAAACCAGACTGAGGGATGTAGCCAGTGCATAAACTTGCAGTGAATGACTTGGAATGTGGGGTCCCCTGCTCAGGTCAGGGGCTGTGCCAGGCTTGGCTCCGTTGCAGCTCTTGCAGGGTTTGTTGTGAGCCAGACAAGGAGGCAGGAGACTGCTGATGTCACTGTAATATTTCAAAATAACTTTTAATTTTATTTATATCTTAAAAATAAACATCAGTATTAAAATACCAGTAAACAGAGTATTAGGAGTTGCAGTGAGCTCTGAGTATTAACTCCAGTGCAAAGCTGAGAGCAAGCTTCTGGGGAGGATTGTGGGGTTCCCCAGCTCAGACCAGGTCAGGCAGGGGCAGAAGCAGTGAGGCTGGGCCAAGGAGCAGGAATGGGGGATGTGACACATTAGCTTTGTGAAGGGCTCAGAGCAGAGCTGCCTTCCCATGCAAAACCCTCGTTCCTCCCAGTCCTTGTCCTTCCCCTGTTCCCACCCCGCACAGTGCTCACCCACTTGCACAGACACATGTTCTCTGACGTACGTGTTCCCCTTGCAGGCACTACCTGTGTGCTCTGAGCTCTTCTGGCCTGTGTGTTTTTCCTGGTGCTGTCCTCAGCTGCTCTCCTCCCTTTTGGGATGGAAAGTGGGCAGAGAGGGACTTGGCTGTGGGCTCTGGCTGTCTGCACAGTCTGTGGGACCGGTTAATTGGGGAAATATTTAGGAGGTAATTGGTCTCTCTCCCTTGGGAGAAGGACCTGCTCCCCACGTGGGTTATCAGCTAGGCAGGCTTAGTCGCCAAATGCATCCTTGGCCCTCAGCCCCTTTTGTCACTTGGCTGCAACCCCAACTGCTCAGAGGTTTTGCTCCCATTGAGCAGATCAAATCCCAAGTGATTTCATGTTCAACTTCATCCTTTGGCCAAGCAATATAATTTTTTTGCTTTGTGTGCATGTGCTAGAAAAGAGAAAAAAAATTGGATTTCAGCCAGGAAAGGAAATGCCAGAAAAGAAGGGCAAGTATTTGAGTCTGGAAATGCTCCCAGCCCCTGTCCAAGGCAGTGTTCCCTCTCCCATTGCTGCACAGGACGTGCCTGCAGAGCACCACGTCCCTGCTGGGGCCAGGACCCGTCACTTGGCCCTCCTGGCTCTGCATCACTGGCACTGGCTGCCGTCTCGGAGCTGCCAGAGAGCACAAACCGTGTGCTGTTTCTGCTGGGTTGTTTCTCTGCTGTTCCTCCTTGCAGAGAGCTGAAGTGGAGCAGCTCTGGTGGTCGTGGCAGGGAGCAGAGGAGATGGGGTGGCTTCTACTCCCCGCATGTCCCACCCCGAGGTCACTTGGCTCCTGTCACTTGGTGCAGTGAGGTGGCCATGCGCAGGCTGCATCCAGCGGAGGAGACGGGCAAGGGAGGCCCAGGGGTGGTGCTTGTGACGGGACTAAAGCTGCAGAGAGCGGTTTGGCACAGAGGGGTGGCAGGGGAGGGGATGTGGATCACAGCCCAGTGCTGATGGCGGCCCCTGGCTGGATCCCAAGGTCACTCTAATTTGGTTTCTTTGGACTCCCAAGGCTCTTTGTGGCTGTTGGTGACGTCCCCTGCTGCAGAGAGAGTAGAATCACCAGAGACCCCTCCAGTGACTCCTGGTCAGGGCCAGCAGGGCTGTTCTGAGCATGTGGCGCCTGAAATGCTCTGGTCTTGCTCCTGCAGCCTTTTCCTGGAGACACTCGTCTGTGTCAGAGCCCTTTCCCCTCCCGTGGGGAGTGGTGTGGTACTCACCAGTGCCTGTGCCTTCGTGCCGTTGAGGTGGGCGTAGAGGAGCGTGGCGATGTCACTGTGACCAGCCTCCAGTGCGATGGCAACAGCGTTGTTACCATCCTAGAAAGTAAGGGAGGGCACGTAGAAAGGGGTTTGGGGACAGGACATAGCGTGGGCTGCCCAGGCCCAGTGTCAGAGCCTTACACTGTCCACGATGGAGATGTTGCAGGTGGGCTGAGCCAGCAGCAGCTTCACGGTCTCCACGCGGCCGTGCTCGCAGGCGCACATCAGCGCGGTTGAGCCCTCCTCGTCCTGCAGGTTCACGTCGGCCCCGCAGGCGAGCAGGGCTTCCACCATCTCCTGCCGGCCATGGCTGACGGCCAACATCAGCGCTGTCTGGCCAGCCTGCAAGGAAGGGACGCTGCCAGGCCACCCCTGCCCCACTGTGCTACCCACCTGTCCCCGCACCACAGGACCACTGCTGAGACAGCCCTGCTGCCAGGCAGGAGCTCCTAAGGTGGTGCCCTCCCTATGCACCGACACCTCCAGTTTTTGGAGCCATTGGCTTGCCCTTGGAAAAGCTGAGTGTGGCTCTGGCATCTGCTTGGGGGTGGGAGTTGAGGATCAGGATGTGGTGGCCCTCAGCCCGCACCAACCTGGCTGGCCTTGGCGTTGACGTTGCCCATGCCGAAGAGCCTCCTGACCACATTCATGTCCTCCTCTTGCTCAACGGCTGCTAGTGCTGCCAGCATGAGGGCGGTGTACCCAGCTTTGTTCTGGTGGTCCACGTTACAGATCCCTGCGGGGGTGGGCAGAGGGGGCTCAGGATGCTGCAGGGCTGGTGGGAGACACGGACCAAGCCACATGCCTGGCTCCCCCTCACAGTCCTGCCCAGGGTGCTGTGAACCATGCCACGGGCACAGAACTGCTGACGGATCTCCCCCATCAAATCTGGGCTCCCAAACGGACTAGGGTGACTGCCCAACCCCACACCTATGAACAGACACAGCCTGGGGCAGCTCTTCTTGCCCCTCTGCTGCCAATGCCTTCCCCCTGTGCTGACATGGCCAGGACAAGACCTTGGGTACAGTGGGATGGTGGCCAGGGGATGTTTCTGGGGGTGGGGGGCACTGACCCGTATCCAGCAGCAGCCGCACGATGTGGAAGTTGGAGTGGGAGACGCTGTAGTGCAGGGCCGTGTTGCCATTCCCGTCTGCCAGGTTCACCACGTGGGCCAGGAGAGCTGGTGAGACCTCGGCAAAGGCCAGGAGGTGGTTGGCGACTGTGTCAGGGACGGATGACTTTTGGCTGGACAGACGGAACCACTCCTGAAGGATCAGGCTGCTGCTGGCGAGCTGTGGGCAGAGAGGGGCTGAGCTCCCCCTAAACCTCTGCATGGCCTGGCACCCACCCCTGCTGCCAGCCCAGCTGGGGGGGAGCAGAATCCCTGCTCCAGAGGGGGTGGGTGAAGGCAGGACCTTGAACTGCCCAAACCCATGCTGGGCATGGCCTGAGCTGAATCCACATGGGTTTTGCGGTATCTGGGACAAACCCTGGAGCAAAAGGCTGTATTCTGGGGGAAGGTGCTGAGCCAGGCTTTGCTGGCCCCTCTCTGGGTAGGGCCAGCTCTGGCAGATGTTGGCAAGGGCTGGGCAAGCCATCCCACCCCAGCACTTCACTCACCACCTCTTTGCTCTTGGCAGCACCGGGGTGGCCCAGGTGGGTCTTGACAATGAGGCAGGCCTCCCTCATCCTGGGGCTCAGCTCAAACCTGTGGAGAGCATGAGGATGTCTGCAGTGTGGGGCTGCATCACCCCACCAAACCCATGGAGCACCCTGACTTCCCCTGCAGAGCTCCCCAATGCCTGTAACTCTCCACAAGGTCCCCAGAGTGCAATCTCCAGCCCAGTGGCTGCTTCAGCCTCTGCAAACCTCCATAGAATGGAGCCTTATATGGATGTGCTCAGGCACAATTCACCCATTCTTAGGCCACAATTTTTTTCCTTTTGTTGAAAAATGCTATTGAAGGCTGTTGGTTTTTTTGTCCCCCTCTAAACTATCTTCTGCAGCAAAGGGGCACCCGGGGCCTCTCATCCTTTCCCTAGCAGACACAAGAAACTGGAAGGATTGTTTTCTGCTGAATGGTCTCTGCAGGAGCTGAATGGGTTTTTCCCACCAGTGGCACTGAAGCTGGGGCAGATGCCCCGAGCTGGCAGGGCCAGTGCCATGGCTCCCAGCTGCACAGGGCCAGGGAGCAGGGAGCCTTCCCCATGGCACTTACTTTTCCTTCACCTCAGGGGGCTCCAGCAGGGTTACACCAGTCCCCTTGCACTCCAGCCTGAGCTCGCACGTGCCTTCCCCGGCCTCCTCCTCTGAGGTTTCGGTGTCTCCCTGCTCTGAACTGTTGGAGCTGTCGGCCGAAGCCTTCTCAGAGGAGCTGTTGCCTTCTTCCTCCTCCTCACTGGATGTGCTTTCATACCTACACAGAGGGAGAATGCTCAGTGGCAACACAGCACCAGCCTGGCCCCCTTCAGGCCCTGCCACTGGCCCCAGTCCAGGACAGGGATGCAAGGGACCAGGACTGGCTCACGGGGGTGGCAGGAGCCCCTCAGCACGTACTCCCCGTTCAGCACGCCCACAAACTGCAGGCTCTTCTTGCTGCCCTCCACCACGCTCCGGGGAGGACCATCCCGCTTCTTCATTATGGACTTCAGGGCTCCTACAGGGAAAGAGATGGATGTCAAGGGCCAGTGAGCAAGAAGCATAGAATTTCAGAATCACAGAATGGTCTGGGTTAGAGGAGACCTTAAAGATCACCTCATTCCAACTCCACTGCCATGGTCAGGGACACCTTCCACTAGACCAGGTTGCTCAGAGCTCCATCCAACCTTGCCTTAAACATTTCCAGGGATGGGGCACCCACAACTTCTCTGGGTAACCTGTGCCGGGGCCTCACCACTTCACAGTGAAGAATTTTGCATAATATCTAATCTAAACCTACTGTAGTTTTGAAACCACTCCCCCTTGTCCTGTCAGTACATGCTCTTGTAAACAGTCTCTTCCTGGGGCTAGACAAGCACCCCAAACCCCCTAGACCTCTGGGCAGGCCTGGAAGGGACATGGGCAACTGCTGGGGCATGGGTAGCGTTGGTCCTGCAGGCACTGTCCCCGACAAGGGCCATCCTCTCCCTTCCTGCAGGAACGTTCCAACCCTGCCGTCATCGCTGGTGACACTCACCGGCCACAGGGCCTGGGGCAGCTCCGCTGTCCTGCGCTGGGGATGGGTCCCGGTTGCTGTGTGTCGTCTCCAGCACAGCTGGCCCAGGGGCTTGGCTGTCTGGGCACATCCCCCCTGTTGCTCCTGCGCCCGGCGCTGAGGGGCTGCTCAGGCCATCACCCAGGCCAGGCTCCATGACACCGCCCGCACCAGGCTCCTTCTCCTCTCCTGCCAGGACAATGCCACCCACATCTGTCTGGCTGCCCTTGTCATGGCAGCCGGCAGCTGAATCGGGTCCGACTGCCACGTCCCGCCCGTCGGGGCGGCAGCCCACGGCGACGCAGGAGGTCGGGGGGCAGCACTCCACGCCCGCCTCTGCTGTCTCTGGGGGGTCGCCAGCTGCCCGGCTCTGTGTCACTACCGCAGCCTCCACCAGCGCCTCGGCCACCTGCGGCTTGGCCATCACCTCCTTGTCCACCTGCCTGCGGGGCCGGCGGGCGCACACCTCCAGCCGCAGCTCCTCCAGCTCCCGCGTGGCCTCCTGCAGGTGCCCCTCCATCAGGGTGATCACCTCCTTCTGGTGCCCCACCGTCTGTTGTAGCAGCTCCAGCTCCCGCTCTGCCTCGGTGGCCAGCCCCAGCGAGGACTCCAGCACCCAGACGGCCACATCCCTGCGTCCCAGTGTGCTGCCGTCTGGTGCGTCCCCGCTCTCCTGCTGCGACCGGTAGTAGAAGACGGCATCTGTCATGGCCCGGTCCTCACCCACTGCCACAGAGCGGCACGGCCTCTCAGCCACCCTGGGGCTCCTGCCCGGCCAAGCCCTGGTGCCCCGCTCCGGCACAGCCAGCTTCTCTGTCAGCTTCCTCAGCTCTGCAATTTTGCTCGTTCGCCCCTTCACTGGCTCTGCTTCACTCTCTGGCCCCGTGCGGGCCGGCTCCTCACCCCCTGCCCCTACCTCAGAGCCAGAGGGGTGATACAGTGCCTCGCCAGGCTCTGCTGACAGCTTCTCCAGCAACTTTGCCTTCTCCCTCTTCAGCTCGTAGATCTGCATCTCCAGGAGGGGAATGGTTTTCACCTGCTCCTCCAGGTCCCGGAGCTGCTGCAGGGCTGCAGCCATCTGCTCCCGCACGTGCTGCAGCGGGGCCGTGCTGAGCCCCGCAGCCGGAGTGCTGCGCCCCGAGCTGCCAGGGCTCACCCGGCCCCAGCCCGCCTGGCCCTCGGAGCCCACAGGCACCCAGTGGGGTGGCTGGCTCAGGGCACCTGGCAGGCCACTGTGGGAGGGACCACCAATATCCTGCAAATGGCCCTGCTCCTGCTCCAGCCTCCTGCTCGTCTCCAGCAAGGTCTTCTCCACCCGTGGGTTTCGCACAAGGCACTTGCGGGTGGGAGGTGGGAGCAGCCGTACTGGTGGTGGTGAGATGGGGTGGGAGGTTGGCTTGCTCGCAGGCTCCAGGGGTGCTCGGCAATGCGGGGACAGCAGCAGCGCACTCCTGCCCTCCTCGCTGGCTGTGGAGGTGAGGGATTCAGTGGAGGTCCAGGCGCTGGTGTGGCTGCTGGGGCTGCGCAGGGTGCTGGGCGGCACACGGGACCCTTTCGCCCTGCGAGCCAGTGGCACTTTCTTGAGTGTTTGGCCACTTTCAATATCATCAACATATTTCAGGAAATCAAGGTCCAGCAGGAAGCCATAGGGGGTTTCCACGGAATACGAGCTCTTTTCTCCATTGTCTTGGTCCCGGTACAAGAACGGGCCCCCAAGATCTGCAAGAGGAGCAGGGACAGTAAGGCAGAGATCTGGTGGAGACAGGATGGCTTTTCCAACTTGGTTATACCAGAATTTGCAGCCTGCAGGCCCCTCCCCTCCACGATGTGCGACATGTCTGTCTCCAGCACCCCAAAGGGTGTCACAGGGCACCCACTCTGTGTCAGGGCTGGTGCTGGAGTGAGGAACTCCATTGGGCTGGGACGGGACAGCTCAGCCCTGCCACCCGCCTCGCACTCCTTCCACTGTCACTACCTGGTGACAACCCTGGTCTCTTTACCTGGGAGGTTCTGGTTCAGGGGTGCCGGCTGAGCCATCTTCTGGCTGGAATGCTGCCGACCAGGGGACCATCAACCTGCGACAACGAGACCAAACGCTGTGACCCCAGGGCTGGCGAGCTCCAGGCAGACACACATCCCTGCCACCCGCCCGGGCAGAGCCCTCTGGCTGCCCCCCGCCATCTGCCAGGTCCCCTGGCCTCCCCCAGCCCAGGGCTGACACCAGAGCCGGTGGCCAGGCGAGAGCGGTGCTGCCTGTGGGGCCGGGATTGTTTGTACATTTAAGGAATGCTCTGCAGCTCGGCTGGGCTGGGACGGCCGTGCTGCCAGCTCCGAGGGTCACGAGTTGGAGCTTGGCCATACGAGTGGCTTGGCTCACGAGTGGGAGCAGGCCAGGAAAAAAAAGAGGCTGAAACCTGTATAGGTGCAATACTCAGTGAGAAGTCTGCTTTGGATAAAGGGAACCGATGCTTCAGCAAAGCCATGTGACTGCAGGGAGCTGCCAGCACCCATCAGTGCTGGGTGTGATGTCCATTCTTGCCACCCAGGGTGCACCACAAGGCCTCAGGGGTGTCCTGAGGGGCCAATGACTTCCAGGAGGGACCTGACTGCTTTTCCTTGTCAATTACATGGGATATGGCAGAGGGGAATGAAATGGGAGCCTGGTTTTCCCAGGAGCCAGGCATGGACAAGCTGGAGGAGAGCCAACAGGATACAGCTATGGTGCAGAGGTGAGCTCATGGCTCGGGGTGCCACCAGCTGTGAACACAGAGCTGGGACGTGCTGCAACATCTGGCAGAATCTGGATGCTGGGGCCCAGGTGTGAAGTGCTGCTGGCAGGAGCAGGATGGGACAACAGAACCTTGGGAGCACCCACTGCTGCTGTGCATGGCATCAGGGTCCCGGTGGCTCTGCCCATGGGGCACAGGTGGCCATGGGGGTGAGCAGCTGTTGATGGGCAAAGCATTTGGCACTGGGCTATTTTCAGAGGAAAGCAGGGGAGGAGGAATGCCGCGAAGGAATGGTGGCTTGGGCAGAGCCCTAGGGAAGCTGAGGCTCAGCGCTGCCCAGGGAACAGCACGGGATCTGGCCTTGGCTGCACAGGAACACCCACATCCGCCCCTCGCACCCCCTGCTCATGCCGATGTCGCAGCCACTCCCCGGCCCCGGCGCTGCAGCCGCCAGCCCTCGGCTCGCCCTGGCCCCATGGAGCCAGCAGAGCAGCTGTGGCAGCGCCAGGCCAGGCGCGGGCTGGGCACCGTGGCGGCCTCCCACCCCCAGCCCAGTGCACAGGGTTGGGGGCTGAGTCCAGCTGAGCAGAGATAAAACACTTCCCACTGGTCACCAGGATGGATTCTGAGGCTCTCCTGCTCCTCTGCCAACCCATCCACAGCCGATGCCCATCCCAAATTCCACCTCCCTCAGGATCATCCCAGCTTCGAGCTGGCACCCATTCCACCTCTCCTGGGAACATCCCGGCTCCATGCTGGCATCCACCATTCCCAAGCTGCTGGCTTCATGCCCAAGAGGGTCCACACATCCCTCACCTCGTCTAATCCCTCCCACCCTGGGAAGCGTTTGGCTTCCTCCTCTGCATGGCCCTTGCTGCAGGTAATTAAACAGTGCTGGGGCCAGGACAAACTTCCCACTGGGCTCCACACGTGTTGTAAATCAAACAAGAGGAAGAGAGAGCAACAGGAGCCAGAGCCAGCGGGTGCGTTTCCTTGGGGGGAAGTGGCCGGCAGCTCCCTTCCGCTGCCCGGCCGGGTATTGTCCTGCCTGGGGACAGGAAAAGCCTCCTCTGCCGAAGCCTGGAGGCCTCCCACACCACTCCAGCAGCAAAGGTGCCCTTTGCACCAGCACTGCACTGGTGTCCCCTCCACTGAGCTGGGGACAGGCTGCTTGTCACCTGCCACCTCCTATGGCCCCTTCAGCTGACGTCAGCAGCTGCATCCCGACTGTGGGGGACATTCTCCCACTGCTTCTGGACCTCATTTCTTTTGGTCTGACAGGATGGGCTGGACCCAGGGCAGGAGTTTCTGTCTTCACCCAACTCCAGAAAAGGTGATGGGACCTGCCAGCTCCCAACCATGTCCAAATGGCCCCAGAGACCCCATGATGTTCAAAGCCTCCTGGAGGGCCTGCGAGGTGCAAACATCTCCCAGGCTCCCCGGGTCCTGAAAACCGTCCCTGGGCTGGGGAAGAGGCGTGGGGCTGGACTGGAGCAGTGGGGGCAGATGGTCCCAGGGTACAGCAGGTTGAGTCCCCGCACCTGTGGCCCAGCCCCTGTCAGCACCAGCCGGACCTGGCTGCCACAACCATGGCACCACTCAGGCAGCCGCCCTCCACCTGGGCTGAAGTCTTGGTGGGGCCGATTGTACCGGCCACTTTGGTGCCAAAGGCTGATTTTCAGCAGCTTCAGCTGCTCCCTTGGGCACTGGTGCAGGTTGCTGAAGGGGCTGGGCACACAGACCCCTGCGGGGGACCCTTACATTATCCCAGCTCCCTTTGGAAGCAATGAGTGTTGTTTCTAGACCTGGCGTTTCGACAGAAAAGCAGGATGGTACAAGCAAAGGACTGGCAGGGAGGCTTGGCAGCGAGGGGAAGAGGTGGAGGATGCGCAGGGACCCAGCCACCCCCATGGAGGCAGGGCTATACTCTGCCCTGGGCTCGCACCTGTATTTTCCCCTCGTGCTGTTGTACCAATGCCAACACGGGAAACTTGGGGCCAAAACTGGAGCTGCTGCGCTCGATTACAACAAGAAGTCATGTCAGGGATGAGGGAGGCTGGGCACCTTGGCACAGCCCAGGTACCACCTGGTTCTCATGCCCCAGCCCCAGCTGCAGGCAGCACTTTGGGACCCCGGCCTCATGGGGCAATTTCCCCTTGGGGTTCCCAAGCTCCTGGACTGGCAGAGGAGAGGTCTGGGGGAGCTGTTCACAAAGCTCGAGACCTTTGGGCCCTTTCCCTCTCCAGGGGCACAACTGTAGCAGCCCTCGGCCCGGTTCAAGCACCTGCTGCAGTGCAGCCCGAGCCGCTCCACTGGTGCGGCCAGGGCCGGACACAGGGAGGGTCCTCCCCGGCTTTCCTCCTGAGCCAAAATACTGAGGTCATGAGGAATGTGAGAAGAACAGAGTACAGAGCAGCCCTGGCCAGCACAACTTGATTTATCTCAGCCAGGCACGCTTCCCTCGTAGCTCTGCGCAGGCGATAAGCCCTGAAGCTTGGAACTGAGGCTGTTCCAAAGTTAAAGGGAAATCACCGAGCCATCCTCCACTGCCAGCAACCTGCCAGGATTCGGGCTTCTCGCACACAGCCATCTGTCACACGTGCCTGTCACCTGCAGTGTCACCTGCCAGCACTGTGGCTGGGTGTGGCAGGAGGTCTCCAGGGCTCATGACACCTTCCTGTCCCTGTCCCCTGCTGCAGGGGCTGGATGGGAGGGCCTGTGCCTATCTGCCCAGGCCACCTTGGCCATGCTGTCTATGCTGGAGGTGCTCCTGGAGGAGCCGGATCCAGGTGGGTGGGTGCACAATGCTGACCCAGGGAGAGAAAGAAACGCTTCGATCATCTCAACAGCATAATTTCAGGGCTGGACTGTTATTTCTGGAGTTGTCATTGATGGCCCAGTTGGCTGGGAGGCCAAAGGGGCTGCCCAGGCTCTGCACCCACTCCAGCCCCTCAGGGACCTCCCTGAGCTCACACACGACCTGGACAACAGGTGTAGAGTCCACACACAGACTTATCCACGTGAGGATCAGCTCTACCACCCCCTCACACCTATAGTGCTACAGCTTCACTAGAGAACATCAACCCCTTTCCTCGAAGCCTCACCGCAGCTGCCCACCAGCACCTTCCACCAACACCTCCCGATTCCCTCGGGGCTGCTGACAACTCATGGGATCAGCAGCAATGGCCTGGGCTCGTCCTGCTGTGAGGAGGGGCTTGGAGATGAAATATTTGAATTTACACCCGGGGTGCCCAGGTACAGCCAGGGTACACACACAGCACCGTGCACAACCCCATGGTGGGTTCTCCATGCGCACGCAGGAGCACCCCAAACCCCGCAGCATCCCTGTGCCCTTCAGCACCGCAGAGGGGCCTGCAGCAGCCTGGGGTGCCAAGTCACAGCCTCAGCCCTGTGGGTTCTACCACCCGGGGAACCCACAGCACACCCAGCCCGAACAGGTCCCCAGGACCCCAGGGAGTCCCCAGAACCCCCAGCCCTGCAGTTCCCCAGCTCCCTGGGAGTCCACCAGCATCCCCAACCTTACGGGTTCCCGGCACCCCGGGCGACCCCCAGCACCCCGGGGTGCCAGCAGCACATTCCAGGCACCCGCACGTCGGGGCGACAGCCCGTCCGCAGCCCAGGGGACCCTCGGGGACCCCCCGCCGCCGCCAGCCGGAGAGGG
>VXBT01010409.1:0-10919 GCA_013400235.1 Oriolus oriolus
CCAGGATCCCAGAGCTGGATGCACAACTCCACATTTCCCACATTCCCCCGTGTCCTGCTTTAACGAAAGGAAGCAGAACCCCTTTTCCAGGGCTTTTCCAGGGATTTAGTGATGCCTTCCAAGAAGCTGCTCTACCCCAGGGCTCCACGGGATTCCCGCAGCTCCCCGCGCTGCCGGCACACGTGACATGGAACGGGAATTCTCCACCTGCTCCCGCCTCTTTGATGTGCGGCTTTTCCAAGGAATAAAAGGCTCCTTTTCCATGGGGCAGCCGAAATCCCATTAACAAATAGGATTTCCATACAAAAGGGCCCCGTGGGGCCGCACTTCCCGGAGCTTTCCCTGCTCCAGATCTTCCAGGATACACCGGCAAAACTCAGCACCCCCCGAGGCATTCACAGTGCTGCTGCTCCTACTGGGATACGGTGGGAAAAGAGGAACAATCCTGGGAATGACAAATGGGAACAGGAGTTCCCCGGCTCCGAGCAAGGGCTGCCGCTGCTGGAAGTGAAGGGTCACAGCTCATCCCTCATCTTCCCAAACTCATCCCGGAGGAGCGGATGGAGAGCCAGAGGCGCCAAGCGTTGGATCCCACTTGGCATTCCAAGGCGGGAAGAGCTGATCCAGCAGTTTCCCAGTTTTTATGGGATTTCACGGCCCTGCTCCACCTCTCCCTCTCTTTAAGTTTAAGAGGATTTCTTTGGGATTTCATTGAAGCACTTTGGAGAATCCCAAGGAAAATGTAGGCAGCACCATCCTCGGATTCCCACTTTTCTCCGTAATCCTCATTTTCACCTCCCCATTTAAAAAGGCACCAAGCTGGCAAACGCTGCTGCGCATTCCCGAAATTCCCAATTTCTCTGGATTTTTCCTTGAAATAAAAGCAGGGACTATTCCCCAAGATCTCCTGGAAATCGCCCTGGATTTGGGCAGCAGCTCCGAGCTGATGGAATTCCCACTAAAACGAGCTCCTGGTATCAGCGCTCCTGAACTTTCCATGAAATCCAAATGATCCTTTAATGCTTCTTACAGTAATTAATAATCCCTCTTTTTTTGTTGGGATTTTTTCCCCCCCTTTAAATTCCATAAAACCATGACGGCTCCCTCAGGATATGCTAATTATTATTATTATTATTTCCATGGCCAGAAATCCTTGGAAAATGTGCCAGGAGCTGGGATCCCACTGGGCCAGGTGATGCACAAATCCACCCTAAAGGCTTCAGAGGCCAAGGAAATCTGGATCCAAGGAAAAACTAAAAAAATGGGAAAAAAGCTCTGATTTCCACTCCCTGCTAAAGCTCTTTGATTCCTGGGAATTCTCCATTTCTCCCATTCCCTTCCCAGCCTAAATATTCCCATCGCATCCTCCTTTTAAATTAGGGAATCACCCTTCTCTTCCCACAATTTGAGGGCTTTAACATTCCAGGAATTTTGTGTTTCCCAGGACATGAGCACCAAAGATCAGGCACCTCTGGAGCATCCAGAAAATCCGGGTCCATCCGTAAAAAACCACCTTTATTCCAGCTGATCCATCAAAATCCCAGGTTTGTGCGGTTTGTCAGGGATTTTAGGGAGTTTTAGGAATACTTGGATGTGGAATAACAACTTCACCACGAGGAGTCAAGGAAGGAATTTTCTGAGGAGGGAAAATTTCCCATGGGATTCCAGGTCCTTGTGCTCCATGAGTAACTTACTCACGGTTTACTCCACATCTCTGAATCCCAACCCAACAATCCCATTCCATAAAACCTCTCCCAGCCTGTCCAGGGAATTCGCGGCAGATGTTCCCCCAAGAGCTTTGGTTCCATCTGGAAGAGCATCCCAGGCAGTGGGAAATTTTGGGAAGGAAAAGCTGGTATGGATTTCCCTCACTCCCAGATCCAAGTGGGAAATTTTGGGAAGGGAAGGCCATCCTGGATTTCCCTCACACCCAGATCCAAGGGGATTCTGCTGTAGACAGGGCTGGATATTTTTCCCACCAGGACCACCATGGAAAAGCTCCAGAGGTTGGAATTAAATTAAACCTCATCCTGGTTTTTGGGAGAGCACTTTTCCAACTGGAAACAGGAGCAGGAAAACACTTGGATCAATCCACCCTGTGCAACACCAGGAATCTTCCACCTAAACTTCATTCCTGACCAACCGAGAGGAGGAAAATCCCCAGAATTCCATCCACATCCAACCATTCGCCTGGAATATTTCCATACTCAGGATCCACCAGCTCAGCTCCAGGATTCACCAGTTCATCCCATCCCGTCCCAGTTTCCTGGTTTTCCCATCCACAAATCCCTGGACAGCTCAGGCAGAGCACGTGGAGCTTCCGTTCCTCCTAAAAATCAGCTGGAAAAATCCCACCCGAAAGCGAAGAATTCCAGAGTTTTCCCAGCAAACATGGAAAGGACAGATCCCATTTATTCCTTAAACACCCTCACTGAATGCCTGCCTTCGTTCCCACAATTCCCCACAATCCTTAAAAATTATTCAGGAACTCCCTTCCCTCAGCACACCCAGGAGGTGGGAAAACCCTTAGGAAAAAATCCCACTGGATTTCTCCATGTGGGAATTTGGTTCCAGGGTATTGACACAGCACTTCGAAAAAACCCCGGAAAGTTGAGGGTTGGTTTTTTTTTTTTTTTTTTTTTTTTTTTTTTTGGAGCACGGAGCAGCTGTGGGCAAAAAACGTTCTTTTTCTCGGGATTGGGATCGCAGCGGGAAAATTCCGGGGGTTTTGGTGCCTGAGGTAAAGCTAAGCTTCCCTAGAAGGCAAAAATAGGGAGATTAATTAAACTAACGAGATCCAATTAGTGCTCGTGGAGCTTGGAGCAACCTGGGATCAGGAAAAGCGTCCCTGGCCATGGAAGGGGCTGGAATGGGATGGGATGGAAGGTCCCTCCCAAGCCAAACCATTCCATGGGGGAATTTTTCCCTCACGTTTTATTCTCCAAAAGCTTTTCGGCCTGGCTGGCCACGGATCGTTGGGATCTGCTGGGGTGTGGAATTCCGCTCTTGGAAAAGAGCGGACAGGGCCTGGGTGCTCCCAGTGTCCCAGGAATTCATGGATACAGGTGGAATCCCACCCCATACGTTTGGAAAAATGCTTCTTAATTCATCGTTTCAGCCCCATTTTCTGCTGGCACAAATCGTTCATGGAATCATGGAATATCCTGAGCGGCAAAGATCCCGCAGGGATCAGATCCAACTCCTGGCAATCCCAAGAATTCCAGGTCCATCACCATCGACAGCCAGGTGCCATTAATTAATTGATAATTAATTAATTGGTGTCCCAATACTATGACTTGGATTTAATAGAGCCCAGATTGGATCAGGAACCTCTGATCAAAGATCCCATAAGGATAAAATCCAACTCCTGACCCTGCAGGGGAAAACCCCAAAAATCCCAGCTCCATCAGCACCCACAGCCAGGTGATATTAATTATTTGATAATTAATTAATTGGTGTCCCAATACTATGACTTGGATTTAATAGAGCCCAGCTGGGATCAGGAACCTTTGGTCAAAGACAGATCCTACAAGGATCAGATCCAACTCCTGGCAATCCCAAGAATCCCAGCTCCATCAGCACCCACAGCCAGGTGCCATTAATTAACTGATAATTAATTAATTGATGTCCCAATACAAGGTTTAATAGAGCCCAGCTGGGATCAGGAACCTCTGATCAAAGATCCCATAAGGATCAAATCCAACTCCTGACCTCGCAGGGGAAAATCCCGAAAATCCCAGCTCCCTCAGCACCCACAGCCAGGTGATATTAATTAACTGATAATTAATTAATTGGTGTCACAACACAACGACTTGGGTTTAAATGAGCCCAGCTGGGATCAGATTCCACAAGGATCAAATCCTACTCCTACCCCGACACAGGAAAATCCCGAAAATCCCAGCGGGCATCAGCACCCACAGCCAGGTGCCATTAATTAACTGATAATTAATTAATTGGCATCACAACACAGCGACTTGGGTTTAAATGAGTCCAGTTGGGATCAGGAACAAAGCCAAGGAGCAAACCCAGTCTTGTTGATCCCGAATAAATCATTCCCATCATCTCCAGCTCCCTTCCCGCCATGGTCGAAAACCGGGAATTCCTGGAACAGGCCAGGATTTCTCCTGCTGGATTTGAGATCGAGATTGGAGCCCATTCCTCACCCACCCAAGCTGTGGCTCCACGTGGGACCATCCTTCCCTCTCCTCCCACCAAACTTTTGTTCCAGCAAGGAAAAGGGCGGATTCCAAAGGCTGACGGATTCCGTGGATTCCTGACAGTTTTGGAATAACTGGAGAACATCTCGGTGTTGGGAGAGCTCCTCGGGTGGAACTGTTCAGTTCTGGAAGTTCCCCTCCGGTCGATAACACAGAAATAACACAAGGAAAATCAAAATACCAAAAAAACACCAAAATCGGAATAACTCCCAGCACGTTCCCATTTTTCCGAAATTTTCTGATCCCATGGGATAACTCTTGGAAGTCACAACTTATCTCAAACCCCACATCCTTCCCCTTGCTTAGGTTCAACCTCACTGAGTGTAAATCAGCCACGTCCCAGAGACTCCACACTCCTTAAAACCTCCTTTTTCCCTGGAATTTCATCAATCCCTATGGGATAACCTGGAAAAGCACATGGAACAGCAATTCCAGAGGCAGCACTGGGAGCAGAGCCCTGCTCCAGCCCCACAAAAGCTGTTCCTGGACCTTTACTCAAAAAAAATCCCAAAAAACCGGAGCACAATGAAAATCCCCTCCTTATCCATGTTTTAATTGATTTGGAATTTGATTTGTTCATCCAGGAAAACACCGGCTTTTCCAAAACCCTCGGATCACCTGGGATAACTCCTGAAAGCCTTGGAAGTCACAACTTATCCCAAACCCCACATTTTGCCCCCTTATATTCAACCTCACTGAGTGTAAATCAGCCACGTCCCAGAGACTCCACACTCCTTAAAACCTCCTTTTTCCCTGGAATTTCATCAATCCCTATGGGATAACCTGGAAAAGCACATGGAACAGCAATTCCAGAGGCAGCACTGGGAGCAGAGCCCTGCTCCAGCCCCACAAAAGCTGTTCCTGGACCTTTACTCAAAAAAAATCCCAAAAAACCGGAGCACAATGAAAATCCCCTCCTTATCCATGTTTTAATTGATTTGGAATTTGATTTGTTCATCCAGGAAAACACCGGCTTTTCCAAAACCCTCGGATCACCTGGGATAACTCCTGAAAGCCTTGGAAGTCACAACTTATCCCAAACCCCACATTTTCCCCCCTTATATTCAACCTCACTGAGTGTAAATCAGCCACATCCCAGAGACTCCAAACTCCTTAAAACCTCCTTTCCCTCCCTTATTCCCTGGAATTCCATCAGCCCACATGGGATAACCTGGAAAAGCACGTGGCACAGCAATTCCAGAGGAAGGGCTGGGAGCAGAGCCCCCATCGGGCCCCAAAAAATCTGCTCCAGGACCTTTACTCCAAACTCCCAGAAAAACCTGGAGCACAAAAAAGAATTCCCTCCCCATCCATGTTTTATTTGGAATTTGTTATCTGGGAAAACGCTGGATTTTCCCCACCGATCTTTCCCTCCCCACTCAGCCANTCTCAGATCACCTGGGATAACTCTTGGAAGTCACAATTTATCCCAAATCCTTCCCCTTGCTTAGGTTCAACCTCACTGAGTGTAAATCAGCCACATCCCAGAGACTCCAAACTCCTTAAAACCTCCTTTCCCTCCCTTATTCCCTGGAATTCCATCAGCCCACATGGGATAACCTGGAAAAGCACGTGGCACAGCAATTCCAGAGGAAGGGCTGGGAGCAGAGCCCCCATCGGGCCCCAAAAAATCTGCTCCAGGACCTTTACTCCAAACTCCCAGAAAAACCTGGAGCACAAAAAAGAATTCCCTCCCCATCCATGTTTTATTTGGAATTTGTTATCTGGGAAAACGCTGGATTTTCCCCACCGATCTTTCCCTCCCCACTCAGCCAAATGAATCATTTTCATAAGGAATAAAAACTCACTTTTGGAAAAGCAGGAAAACCAGACCACCACAGCTCGCTCCAAGGTTTTTTTTGGGAATTAAACCCAGCTCCCAGCCTGGCCGGGATTTAAATAACAGTCAGGATGAATTCCAGGTGGGAGGAGTTAAAAAAATGGGAATGGGAGCAGCTCTGGTTGGATAATGAGGTGCTCCAGCTGCACCAAGTTGGTTAACTCCCATTTTTCTCCATCTCATCCCATTCCCTACAGGAATACACAGATCCATATAATCCATTTATAGGGTAAAACAAATCTGATCATCCCTTCACCCAAGGAGATCCCAAAAAATTGTTGAGGATGGTGGAAAACAGAACTGAATTGAATCATTTCTGTTCCATCCCAAACATCCAGCATGCGGCCAGGCTGGATCCAGGCTCCCCAAATCCCAAAAAAACCTCCTTTCCAGCTATAAAAAATATGGGAAATAATCAGTTTTGTCCCTGAGCCCATCCAGGGTAGGGAGAGTGGGATTATCCTGGTCCTGGAAGGGGAAGGAGCAATATCCTCCCTGCTCCAGTCTGCATCCCGCACAGGAATCCCATCCCAGTGGGATTTTCCGGCTGGAGGAAGGGGATTCCAGGCAGAGAATCCCATTCCCTACAGGAATACACAGATCCATATAATCCATTTATAGGGTAAAACAAATCTGATCATCCCTTCACCCAAGGAGATCCCAAAAAATTGTTGAGGATGGTGGGAAACAGAGCTGAACTTCCATCATTTCTGTTCCATCCCAAACATCCGGCACGCGGCCAGGTCGGATCCAGGCTCCTAAATCCCTTTTCTCTTCCTCAGGCTGACCGTAACTAAACTGGGTTTTGCTCTTCTGAGCCCCAAGAACTTTAATTTTAGGGTTTTTTTAGGACTTTTCCTCGCCAGATTCCCTCCAAATCTCCCTCTCATGGATCCAAGGCAACATTTCGATGCCGCAGCAGAGGCAGCAGAGCAGGGATGCAGCTCCCGGCATTCCAGGAGGATCCTTCGAGCTCTCCGCACATCCCGGGATGCGCCAAACCTCAGGGAAGTTTAGGCTCGGCTTAAACCCTACCCATTTTCCGATCTCAAATCCGGTTTAAACCTCAACACTGGCACCCTAAACACCCAATCCCCACCCTGGGGCACAACCAACAGCTGACACCACCGACCAGCGGTCACCATTCCCTCCCTCCCGGGATTCCGGGCGTTCCCAGCTCCTTACCCTGGGCACAACCCGATCCATGGCAGCGGAGTCCATCCCAATCCCTCGGCTATCCACGGATTCCTCCCCGCTCCGCACGGAGCTGGAGCTCATCCCCGAAATCCCAAATATCTGCGGCACGGAGGAGATCCAGGGCTCAGGGAAGAGTTAAAACTCCCAAGGATCCGCTGGCTCCCGCAGAACTCGTGGAGCAGGCGCCGGAGGAGCGCAGCTGCCCCTGCGGCAGCGCATAATCCCTTCCCTGTTCCCTGGGAAGCGTCCCTGGCACAATGTCGGGAATTGTGCGGGGTTAAAGCGCCCCGGACAACGCCGGCATTCACCCGGCGAGGCCGCGGAAATATTCCCCATGGGAATACCCTCCATGGAAGTCGCCTCCATGGGAATGTTCTCCGCCTGGGACTGCTAAACCAGAGGTTTCCCAACAAGGAGCCAGCCCTCCTAACGAGCTCAACGCTCTCCCTCCGAGTGGTTTGATGTTCCCATTCCTCCTCTCATCCTCCCAGTCCACTCGCTCCACCCGTAAAAATGTTGGGAAAGGCCAGGTCGGAGCGGCCAGAGGCCACTCCCAGCTCCAAAGGCAGCAATCCTTAATCCCCCTGGGATCTGGGCGCCAGGGAATAATCCCCAGCATCACAAAGAGGCGGCCGCAGGGGGCAGGAGATCTTTCCCAGATCTCTCCCTGATCCTTCCCAACGCTGTCTGCCCCTGCTCCACCTCCCCTGGGATACAAGGAGCTCCAGCAGCCCCTGATCCAGCTGGATCCCGGGAAAAAGGGGCAGCTCCGAGCTTTGGGATGCCTGATTCCAGCCTGGCTCTTTGGAAAACCTGCAGTGAGCGCTGAGGCCGTTGGGTGACATTTGGTGCTTGGATCAACCAGGATAATTTCCCTGGAATTTAACACCTTAAACACCTTCACTTCCACAGGAACAGGAATTTCCCTGGAATTTAACACCTTAAACACCTTCACTTCCAGGTTTTTCCCACCAGCAATGGGAAGCCTCCTTGTTCCCAAGGCCGTGGGCATTTCTCCCAAAATTCTGCAGGCCCGGATTTGGCGCAGAGCCTCGGGAAGGCTCTGACATTCCTGAGAACAGTTCATACTCACTCCATGTGGGATTCCAGGAGGAATTTGGAGCCATCCTGAGGTCATCCCATACTCATTCCATGTGTGAATCCAGGAGGAATTCAGAGGTTATCCCGATGGGATGTGGAGCCCTTTTCCCTACAGGAGTGGGGTTCAAACAGCCTGGGGGTGGCATGGAGGGGTGATTGTCACCCTCACACCCTTCCTCTGTCATTCCCGGTGTTGCCACCCATGGAAAATTCATCCTCGGGGTCTGCCCTGCTCAATTCCAGCTGAAATCATGGGGAAACTCCCAAAAACTCGGCGAGGAGGGGATAAAAGCCAGCCCAGTGTCCCGGGATCTCAGAGGGGGCTGCAACCCCGGCAGGATCTCACCCAGCAGATCCCACAGCTGCTCCCAGATTCTTGTGGCTGCTCCCAGATTCCTGTGGCCACCTGGAATCAACTTCCCGGAGTCAGGAAGTGACTGGAGCCGTCACTGCCGGGATTGTCACCCCACCAGCCCCTCACTCCAGCATGGCCCCCTCCATTCCCAGGATTTTTCCAGCCCCCATCCCGGAGGTGCTGGAAGCACTCAGGCTCTCCAGGCTCCCATCCAGGAATTCTCTGGGCTCTTCCTCACCCCACAGGGCACAAAACGGGATCCCAAATCCCCGGCGAGCCCCTCAGCCAGAGAGGAACAAACCCCGAAATCCCTTCTCCATTCTCCCAAAATTCCCATTTTTTGCTGAGCAGCCTCCGAGCCGTTCCAACCTCCCCGTGGCCACGTCGGCCTCCTCGCTGAGCCGTTTTTCCCTCTGGGAATTGGAAGCTGGGTGGAAGGAAAACCATCCCGTCCCGAATCCTTTACATTTTCTGTTTTATTAACGGTGCGAGTCACGCACCGTGGGAAGGGGAGGAAAAGTGCAGCACTGGAGTCGTTCCCGACTCTTTGGCCAGGAAAACGAGCAGAGCTGAGGAATTGCACAAATTCCAGAGGATTTCAGCAGCTCCGCTCTCCCGCACCCCCTGAGGAAGCAGAACGTGGCTCAGGGCAGGGCTGGGCCGGCCCTGCTCCCAGTTCCGTGCCGGTTTCCCTTTAGGATCGCAGCTTTCCCATCCCAGCTTCAGCATTCCGACGGAACATCGGGAAGTTGACGAGGAGCTGCCCGGCCAGACACCGCGGCACATTAATCCGGAGTTTTATAGGAACTCGGAATCGGCAAATGGGGGATTTATTTCGCATTTAAAGGCAGCGGAGCGGCTCCCGAGCGCTGCCGTGCCGGGTGGGCACGGGCGGTGCCGTGCCAGGCTCTGCGCCAGCATTCCCGGCACTTCCAGCAGTGTCGGAGCCATGGGAGCAGCCAGGGCTGGGAAGAGAGTGCCCATCAGCAGGGAGAGCCGTGCCAGGGACAGGTCCTCCCGTGGGATGAGCCAGGGAGGAGCTGGAGCAGCAGCCGGAGCCTGCGGGATGGGGCTGAGCCACCTGCAGGGCTGGGAATATCAACAGGGAGCAGGGATGGATCCCAGGCTGCTCCTTCCCCTCGCCACCTTCCTCACGGAGAGGACTCTGGAGCTGTGCCCGCTCCCGGAGGAGCGGGAGAACAAGGAAGAAGTGTTAACACGGCGAGACACCTCCCTGGCAGCGCCGCGCGGGGAAAGCAGAGCTGCGAGGCTCTCGGAATCGGCAGCGAAGGGCATAAAACTTGTTCAAATCCCGCAAACCCATTTTCTCCGGAGCAACAAGATCCCGGCAGGCTCGCTCTCCCAAGCTGGGGCTCACTTTGGATCATCTACAGGGTCCAGCCTTGCTTTCCCAAAATGGCCCTGGCGCACCGAGCAGGCTCCTCGGGGGCTGCAGGCGCAGCCCGGGCTTGGAATTTTTCCTCCACATTCCCGAGCCGACCTTCAGCAGTCCGCGAAGACACCGAAATTCGCAGGGCACCGCTCTCAAGCACGGAGCAGCCACACACGAACGACTTCCCCGCTCTCAGCAGCCCTCGCTCCCTGTCCTTAACCTAAATAAAGCCGCCACACCGCACCGGAGGGGAAAGCGGCAGCACCCGAGTCTCGCTCCGAATCCCCGTGTGCCACCGCAGCTGAGCCCGCGTCTCCTCCCTCCAGCCCCCACCACGCTCTTCCCGAACAAGCCCTCTCCTATTCCAGGCAGTTGCTATTCCAGAGCGCCCAACAATATGTGCCTGTGTGCCGGGGGAGGCAGCGAGCGGCTGCCAACGCCGATATCCGCGCCCAGCCACCCATCCGCCGCGAGCCGAGCCCCTCAGACATTCCCCATCACCCAAATTTTGCAAAATTAAGGGATAAAAAGGGGGGGGCGCAGCTGTCATTTGGTCTCCCTTCCCGAATATCGGAGTGCGGGAGCGGGCGGGCTCGGAGGAGCGAACGGCACGCGAAGCGTTTGGGGGTAAATCCGTGGAGCTCCTCGCTCAGCCCCGAGTGCCGGAGCTGCCGGCAGCACCACACCGCCGCCGAGCCCCGCCGCGCCGCTTACATAACCCCCCTGCCCGGGCCGGCAGCGCCGCGGGGGCAGCGCCACAGCCGGGGCAGCGCCGGGGACGGGGCATGGCCGGGGATGGGGCATCGCCACAAGCGG
>VXBT01010411.1:3553-22460 GCA_013400235.1 Oriolus oriolus
CTCACAGCCTCCTTTGGGCATCCCCCTGCTCCAGTGTGGGGTCCTCCAGGGGCTGCAGGTGGATCTCTGCTCCCCCATGCACCTCCAGGGGCTGCAGGGGCACAGCTGCCTCACCATGGGCTGCACCAGGGGCTGCAGGGGAATCTCTGCTCCTGCACCTGGAGCAGCTCCTGCCCCTCCTCTTTCACTGACCCTGTGTCTGCACACTCTCACACTCTCTCACTCCTCTCTTCAGGCTGTGGTTGGCAGTAGTTTTTGCACCTTCTTAAATACATTATCCCAGAGGCACTGCCACTGTCACTGGTGGGCTCAGCCTTGGTCGGCAGCAGATCCATCTTGGATCTGTCTGGCATTGTCTCTGGTGGACATGGGGAAACATCCTGGCAACTACTCACAGAAGCCATCCCTGTAGCCCCCACCAGCAAACCCTTGCCATGCAAACCCATACAGCAGTATGATTCTTAATGATCATATAACATATGATCATTGCTTTGAATAGCAATATATTTTTTGGAAGGGAGTATTAATTTCTATTTCTTAATGGTATTAATACACTTACTGGAAAAAATCCTTAAGGAAGAGTTTTCTTCTAATATAGATACATGTCATAACTGAGTAGCCAGCCATTCTACTGCAGTAATGCTTATGATTAATCACTCAGAGGCACTGATGGCCATCAGTGGCCATCAGCAGAATGACATGCCATGTATGTTACACCAGGTTCGTCTCTGAATGGAGTCAAAAGGAGTATCATCATCATTGCATAGTTCTGCCTCCTACATATTACATAGTTTATTGATTTAACATGTCCTCATCTGCTACAATTTCTGATTGCTTTAAGGAACAAACAACTCAACGGAGTTCTAAATGTAAGAATATAAGGCAGGACATAAAATACACTTTTACAGCTAATGCTCATAAGGCAGTCATGTAAGTTAGCAATTCGGTATCGTTTGTGGTTAGTGTCTTTTAGAAATCTGTATCTGCTCTACAAAAATAGATGAGACCATTTCCCAGAATATATTAAGGGATTAATCAGTTTGAGATATAAATAACTAGGAGACAAGTCCTTTGAAAACCTGTTTTTGTAGCCACTTCTTTTTCTATTTGTCTTTTCAGACAATGTGAGATTCTGTTGGTCATACTGTGTTAATTAGATGTAGGGTATTGTGGAAGTGCATTCTGGTTTAGAAATGCAAATAGGCTTTCTGTAACAGTACAAATATCCAGTAAGAAATGACTTATTGTCTGATAGTGTAACTTCACTTACAGATTAGAGAAAGGAAAACATTTAAACTCTGAAAAGGTTGGCTGGTTTCTCATTTAACTACCAATACAGAGAGACCATGTGATTGGATAAATACTACTTTGTGTTCATAGCACAACTGTTTATCAGTTACTTCTCAGGTTGTTTACCCAGTATTTATATATATATGTCACATCAATCAAGCTATTGTGATACAGAAATTGTTTTGATTATAATTAAGGCTAAAAAATTTAGTCGGGATGAATGTTACAGTTATTTCATGAATGTTCTTACAAGAAGACAACATTTTTCTAGAAAATAAAGAGAGTCATGGTTTTTCTCCTTCTCTGCATGATTAAATTGATCAGTGAGAAGTTTTTGGCACAAACATACAATAAATAATGAATTTAAATACAAGTAGAGGATGCAGTCTGCATTTCTTGCACTGTGTTCCAATTTTGTTTTGATAATAACCATAATTAAACTATGTGCCAGCTGCGAGAGAATGAGACACTCAGTGAAGGCATCCATGAAAGCTATGGGTTTTTTACAAATCCACAATTAAAAGAAATAGGAACATTTAGTGAATTTCTTTGGGAGGTAGTCAAGTGATCAAGCATGGTTTAATAAAGTAGGAAGTTGTCACATCATACAATGACCCAGCCTAGATAAAAGAGTTATCTGTACTAACATATAAACTCAACTGAACACACCAGCCTTGCACACAAGAATTTACAGGCATTTATAAGCCAAGGGATACAAGGCTGAATTAGCAAATGTTACATTTAATATACAGTCTGTACAAAAAAAATGTATCAAACTATTTTGTATGTATATTGGCCATCATAAGACAAGGATGATTCCTGAAGAGCAGCTCTCAGTGATGGCAGCTATATTCCTTGTAGTTATGTAAATTCCAGAGATGTCATCTCTGGATCTCTTATCATTTAATTTCATTTCAAAACAAAAATAAACAGATAGAAGCAACTTCTGTAAAACTAGAAGACTTGGTTAATTCATTTCTTCATTAATTCATTCAGGCCTTAGAAAATTTTCAGTTTTCTTCAGCACAGTTAGAGATACTTGAGTCTTTGAATTGTCCCTCACCTACTAGGAGCCCCATTTTCTCCATTATACCGACACAAATCACGAGTTGCGCTGGCTGCAGGCTTGAGCAAGTGTGGTAGTAGATGGAATATTTTTTACTAGTTGATGGACAACTTTTACACAAGATGTGTGCTCACTCCTGGCAGAAGTCCTGCATGCCATGGTTGCATGGCAGGCTCACCCAGAAAGTGCCAGGTCCTTCAGGACCAAGCAGTCTCCCTTCCTTTGCTCCTGTCAGCCTCCGCACTGCCACTGTCAGTCACACCCTGTGATCTTGAGGCTTGCCATGGCTGCTCGGCTCCTGCAGCTGTGCCTGCTTGGCAGTGTGGTCCATGCGCACAGAGGTCACACGGACTGAGATCCTTCTGGGAGCATCCGCTCTGTGTTAATGCAAAGATCACCAGCCTGTCTGAGGGTTGAAGGACTGGGGATTTCTGCAGCAAATGGCAGTCTCACACATCCCAAGAAAAGGAGTGCAAGAATAAACTACTCTAAGTGGAGACTGCTGTGGAGGGCTGGGGAAGGGTTACAGTGTCACACAGCCCCTGGCTGCTGCAGTGGTTGTGTTTTTCTGTGAGAAGCACAAAGGATATGTGGAGAAGACTTGTAAACATAATGACTGGAAATGTGGTACATGTTAAGAACAGAATTTGAAAATAAACCAGCATCAGTGCATTGTGACCATGACCAAAACTCCAGGAACAAGGAAGGAATATATTTCTGATGACACAGAATACATGCAGAGTGTCCTGGACTTGCTGGCCTAGGAGCATGTCTGGGTAAACAAGAACTTCACAGGTGCCAGCCATAATTAGGCCTTTCTCAGATAGTGTTGGCTACAGCAGTGTCAGAAGGATGATCACCATGTGCTAAGGACATCCTGGTCCTGTGTGTCCTGGCTGTACTTCCTGGGTGAACTTTCTATGTGATGAAAGGGGCAGGACTTCAGAGGCACGCTGCTCGTGTGAGAGGAACTGAGCAGCCATGGCACCTGTCATGTCTTCCCTTATGTAACAAATGTCCTGAAAGTACATTTTGTCTTTCTCTAAAGACACATCAGATGGTTTTGGTGGCTGCTTCTTCAGAGAAGGTCATTGTAGAGAAGGCAGACAGCGGCAGAAAAAATACTGTTCTCTCTGTAGTTC
This sequence comes from Oriolus oriolus, assembly GCA_013400235.1. NCBI lineage: Eukaryota > Metazoa > Chordata > Aves > Passeriformes > Corvidae > Oriolus > Oriolus oriolus. The sequence continues at coordinate 7,052 of VXBT01010411.1, forward strand.
CATAGCTTCTTACTTTGTTTCTTAGAGTATTTCTACATTTTAAAACAGGGAGTTGCCCTGTTTTCCTGTTTGATTTTCTGCTGCCTTTTTTTTTTTTTTTTCCTTTAATTGCTGGGAGGGTGAGGAATGGCAGGGGGAGACTGCCACAGCCCCTCAACAGTGACTCTCCAAGGAAGGCTGGGCAATTTTTATAGATAAGGGCTGTGGGAGAGATAAGAACAGAGTGCAGTCTTCTCTCTGTACTCCTCTGAAGTACATGCCCCTCACTACCTGACATGCTACTTTTTGCGTTTTTCCCACCTGTAAAGCCCTTCCCTTATTGATTCCTTTGACTGGGTCCTCCAACTTTAATCTTCTTTCCTGCCTTTCTCGCAATCCTACGTGCTTCCTGTTCTGCCTAAATGTCAGAAGTCTGATGGAGCTCCTATGCAGAGTAACTTCAGGTCAGTGCAGTTATAGTGATACAGATGTCATTATATTGAAAATAAAGTTAGGCCCTTGCACTCTTAATTTATTGAATCGTGCTTTCCATAAATGATCTGTTGGTGTTAAAGACTGTTTTTTAGAATGTAGTAGGTTATTTTAACAGATTCCAAGCCCACAAACTCTTCTCAATTAATCAGTCTCTAGAAATGAAATTATTATGCTTCTAGATCAGCCACAGAAGACTCTTTCTCTCTTGATGATAGGGCAGGTTAAAATCCTGACCTAAACCAGATTTCTGAAGTCAATAGACCAGTTATATGAGATGGGATGAGTCAAGCTGATAATCTCCTCAGAGACTGGCCAAGATCTATTCCAGAAGTAGCTGTGCTTTTTTATACCCTACTGAAAATCTGCTTCAATTTTTTGTACTTTAGTGGTTAGTATGCTTTTAGTTTACTGTCTGATTTTGTGTGTGTTCCGTTTCTACCTGGTTTTTTTTGCTCCAGCATTGTTCATTAGCCTAAACTGCTATTGCACTTTTGCCGTCTTTACTCTCTTTTGTATTTATAGACATACATTACCTTTATAGGGACAAGTAAGTGCCTGTTCCATTTTCTGCCTCAGCCTTTACTTTGCTGCACTAACCCAGCCAAGTTCTGTCAGTCACCTTTTAATAGATAGGCTTTACAGCCTTTATATCATCTTGGTGACCTTTCTTTTCTTCTGTCCTAATTTGAAAGACTCTTTCTTGAATGTAGGTGACCTGTCTTCTGTGCATATGAGATTTTACTACTACCTTAAAATATTCTTAATCCAGTGCTCCTAGGATCAGAGTTGCCTTTTCTTGGCAGTATTCCACCAGAGGCTGAGTTTGCTTGTATTGACTTGCCTGACTGGCTTAAATATTGCTAGTAGGGTAGCCACAGGCACACAGTGTTCATTAAAAGCTGAAAAAGCTAACTCAAAATCATGGGGAAATATTTAAGAGCTATCTCACACAGCTCTGCCTGCTGCCACAGTTACCAGGGCTGCATTACGTCAGCTGGCTATAAACTGGATAGCACAGGTATAAATGTCTAAAGTTACCATTTTTACAGATCCCAACGATAGTTCTTCACTATTACCCCTCATCTTTCACTAATAATCCGTTAGTGATTTACTTTTTGTTCTTTTTTTTTGTTCTTTTTTACTTGTTTTTTTGTTTTTTCTCCATCATCCAGACTCTAGGGCTATAAAGCCTGTTTTGATTAGGGCCAAAACTGTACATGCAGACCTTAACAATATCTACTTCTCTTACAGAAATTAAGATAGTGACGGTATGAACAGTACTTCTTGGTTTACCTTCATTTTGGAAGTTTCCTTCCTAGGCAAATCTTTGCTTTCTCAACCCTTCTTCCTTGTTTTGATCTCCTTGTGTTTAGCAGAATCAAGCAGATGCAGAAACAAGACAAATGGGCACAGCCTGCTACATGGCTGGTTAAATACATATCAGGTTCTACCTTGTGTTCCTTTTCTTGTTTTTGAGATGATAGCATCTATTCAAGCACACATTCTCTATTTATCAGGAGCAATTTTATCCCTTTCAACACAGAGAATCACTGCTAGAATTTGTTCAGAGATGGCTGAATGCTATGGGCATGTGTAAATTTTAGGGATACCATCAGCTGAGTCTTTTCTGCCAGCCATACATTCTGTTCCCCAGCATGCTGTCCCTAGTATTTGTTTGATCTCAGAGTGAGCCTATTCAGAAATTTACAAATAAGAAGAAAGAAAAAGAGAATTGTCTTCCAGTATCAGCTGAGCTCCCTAAACTGTCTTAATATTGAGTCAGATGGATAACACAGCACACATGATGGTAGCAAGGCAAGCAGAGGTGCAGTCTGACACTGATCCTCTGAGCAGCAGCTGGTGCTTAGCACAGCCAAACCACACTGAAGGAGCAAACCTAAAGTTTTGTAATTTCTGTGTGGATAGATCACAAGGCACATGCTCCTTACCTGAAAATGTTTTTCAAGAAACATAAATGTTTGACAAGACACTGTTCCTATGATTACTGACTGTTTTGAATAGTCTGTGGAATGTCCATTTGAAAAGAAGAGGTGAGCAATGCTCACCTTGACTGGAGAGACTTGACTCTAATAACAACTTAGCATCCACCCCCCTGAAATCTCCTTTCATTATGAAAAAGAGACTTCTTGCTCAGTCTATTTCATTAAAAGAACCTTCACTATACGTGCATACATTTCATTTTATATTCAGGTCACTGGCTTGAATACAGAGAAGATAAAAATGTGATTCAGTGAAAGCATTAATAAGAATATGTAAAAATGTTTTTAGTTAAGTGGAGATAGATGACTACTGAATAGCTATGTTAGTAAAATTCACAGCCTTATTGCATAATGTGAAACTCTCTTCAAGTCACAGGAAATAGCTCTCAAAATTACAAAAAAAAAGACTTTTTTCCTTCTGTTTAATTGGCTTTTTGATGTAAAGCCAACACCTTTCACTCCGTTGTTAAAAAAAAAAAATTCTGCTATTCTAGAGTATATAACATGGACTACTGGTGCACAAAAACTATTGTAGGTGCAGTTTATGTTGAAAGGGTATTAGGTTTCCCTTGGAAAAAAAATTCATGGTCAATAAACATTCAAAAGGAGCCACAACAACCTGTAGAGCATGTAGCTGATGCTCACAATTATTCTTTTTCTGCTGCTGCATTCCTACACTCCAGAGCACACCTCTTACCTTTACAGCCATCACACTCTAAACATTGCTTGCACTGAAGAGAATCACTGTTTTGCCTGAAGCAAGGAACACAAGTGTTGCAAAACTGACTCCTCCTCTAATGGGGTGAGCATGTACAAGTACACAGAGTTGTATTTCTCCCAGAGCTGCCAGGCTGAATATTTTGCAGTCAGAGCTCTAAAGCTTACAAGCTTTTTCTTTGTTTATCTTTCTTTTGAGTCTTTCCCCCTCTTTCTTTCTGGATTTTTCCCTTTGTTAAATACATGAGAAACTCTTTGAAACGCTGGATTTTCAAGTCCTTTTTCAGGAAGCATTCACAAGCTGGCATGGGTCAACATACATTTCATTACCAGGCAAAAGTAAGTACTGCAGTTAAATCTGTTCCTACTGTATGTTTACCTTACTATAAAGGGTTTGATGTTGTATGAAGGACAGAGTAGACTGTAGTTCTGTTAGCAGAAATTAAAAACTTACACAAATAGGTAAAACCAGTTTGGCTTAATATGGAATGCTAAATATCATGTGGCTCACAGTCAGGGAAAGAAGAAAAGCATTTTTACTTGTAATTCAGTGATCTCTCTGTTAAAATACTGAAATAAGCTGTGGACATAGAGATGCCACTCCTTCTGTATGTTTTCTTTTAAGTGACAGTTGGACTGTGTTTATTATTTTGAAGCATTTTTAATCTGCTTGGTAGTAATCTCATTATATTACTGCTTTATATCATTTACGTTCACTAAGTATACCTTATTTTTGTTATTCATTAATGAAAATACCCTCCTGGAACTCCCATAACTGTTATCATATCTTCCACTGTCTGATGTATCCTAGCTATTATTTTATTCTTCCTGTATTACCCTTTCCTGTGTCTGCACATACATTCACTAGTTATCACATTCTGTTTTGTGTTATTATCTTCAGAATGTGTTGGTGTTGGCATAGACTGACAGTGAAAGGCTGAAGGGAAATGGATCTCAGAGAGAAGGGAGAGAAAGGCTGGTAAATGAGCTGGCAAGGAGTAAAGAAAACGATGTGCTTTGATCCAAAGAGCATTTTTTAGCCAGTTTTTTCTGCATTTTATTGAAGGGCTGTACCGTCAACATCTGTAATATTTTCACTGTTCCAACAGTCACCTGGGAATTCATTAGTACCCTGGGAATGAATACACTTTCCCTTGCTATGAGTTCCCTCTAGAGAGCGCAGCAGCCTGTGAGACAATTGTGTGGATTCTGTGTCCATGTTAGCAGCATAAGATTTCTGCTGCAGAAATGCTGTGCTGCAGCTATCAGTCTTTTCTTCTTTTGAGAGTTGGCTTGCTTTTGTTGAGCTGCACTAGGCACTCTAGGTGCACTAGGCACCCCAAGGCAGGCAGATGGATTGCCCAGGCAGCGAGCAAGTTTAGCAACAAGTAATGCTCGAACGCCTGTGTGTGGAAAGCAGCCATTTACCATGTGCACACTTCGCAGCTCCAAGCATCCACAGCGAGTCTGCAGCGTGAATGCACGTCAGGCTCCTGTGACAAAGTACAGCCTAGTGAAAGTGCTGCACAAGGACTATCCAAAATCCCCCCTGCGGCTTGGGACACACAGACTGTGGAGGCAAACAAAATCTGGAGAAATGCAGTTAGCATAAAAGCCAGCAAGGAGCAGAAAACTGATGGGTAATCCTAGCTTTTTTGTTGTTATTGTTAAAACTTATCTGGAAATCTGCCAGACTAAATTTTTATGTCAAAGATGTATGTGATGCTTTGAAATGGCGGATTTTCCAGTGGACTGAACTGAGTAGGATAGCTCAGTCTCAGAATTTTCATCTTTATTTTTCAGAAGGGCTTTAAAGTTTTTAAGCTATTCCATTGTTCTATCATTTTTTGTTGCTCAGCAAAACATAGCCTTTTAATGTGTCAAGTGTTCACGGGTCAAGCTGCAATTACCACCCATAGCAAGTGAAGCCCAGCTATCAGAAACAGGGTGTTTGGGAACAAAGGGGGCTTTTGAAAGCTCTGACCTTCATTTAGAGATTGTGGAAGTTTGACTTCCACACATTCCTTGTGGCAGTGAAGCAAATGGAGTTCAGCCGCTTCATTCAGCTGTATCACAATTTGGCTTGAAACCTCTATTCTTTCAGGTGGTTTTCTTCTCCAGAACCAGACACAGGTCAATTACAGACTCAAAGAACACTAGAAATGCTTTTTTCCTACTACCTCTTTCATTTGTCTTGTTTGAAACTAATATTCTAGTATTTCCAGGCACTCAAATTTACAAACTCCAGGTTTTGTACATGTACCTGCATGTACATATCAATACACTTTTTATTCTTCAGGCAGGATTTTTCAGAGTTTTGTCACAAACTCTTGCTATGTAATACCCTTCTTTCAAAGTTCTACTCCTCCCTGAAAACCTTAGTTTTCTGTGGCTTCAGCACCACTTTTGGTTCCCATTTATTTCTTCAGTACAGCTGCCTTTCAGGGAGGTTGTAGGGTTGCTTCACAAGAAAAGATCAAAGGGCAACTCAGTCTATACCCTAAGTTTTTGGTTCTACTCATAAAGTGGACTAATCTAATGCTCGAATAACTTCACTTACAAAGACTTCCTGACTGAACTTTTCCTGGCTGTTCTCTTACAGTTTTGGGGAGATGCCTTGTTTGGTCTCCACTCTTGTTTATCTGTGATTGCTATCACATGTCTCCTCAGCCTAGCTCTGAATTAAAAATGCCCTGTCACATGAGTGTGTACTTAGGCTGCATAAACTTAGTTCATTTGAGGCTGATCTTCAACCTTTTGAAGAGCCAGCCCACATTATTTTAATATAATTTATTTAATGATTGGTCGGCTGTAGCTGACAGAATTGCTGTAATTCTGCAATTCTCAGTCTCACCCTGTTATCACTGTGGATCAATTTAATTAAACATTATGAAGTCAAGGGTGCAGGGTTTTTTACAAACTAAATAATGAGAGAAGGAAGGTTTCTAACTGTTGTCTTTCCTATCTTTTATATTGCCTTGTCTTACTGAGGAGGTGATGACCTTGTTCTGAGACCTTGCTTTATCTGTCACAGATAGATACAGGTTGGTAATGGTTCTATTTAACATGAAATTTAATCTTAAAAACTTACTTTTTAAAAAACTTTCATATCCAGTAGACTGTGTTTACAACCACTTTTTAGCCGTAAAACTTTATAACTTCCAGTAGAGCCACTGGTAATTCCCCTGCTTGCAGCGTGCACCTGCCCAGTGCAGCTGTGGCTCAGCCTGGCCCTTCCTTTACTGCATGTACCCCATACCTAGCAGCAGCACATGACCAAGCAAGCAGAGTTGTTTTCTTTTCCTGCACCACTCTAAATTAGTGAATTAAAAACAAGGAAAGAATGAACGTTCAAAATAAACGTTAAAATATCTTTGCTGCTCAAGATTGCATTTAGGTTGAGTCCTCTTGCCATTGTATATAGGTTAGATTATCATTATGATCCCTCTGGATTTACAGGTGATGATCTCTGAAAAGATCTCATTCCACGTATTTGTTACATCTGATATCATTTGTTTCCTTGTCTTGAGAAATTTTCTAATCAACTGAATTTCAAACCCCTTACAACCTGAAGTAACCCAAGGTTTTTGGCATGGCAATTCTCTTTCTAAATTCATTGTTCCCTCAGGGCAAAGTCATTCCATATTAACAGTACTTTTAAATTGTCACATTTCCACTTCTGGTGAACATGTGATACATAACATTCCCTGTGAGCAAGTATGTACTGGTTCATGAAAACAGTCAATAAACTTGGCACCTATAATTTTTGAAAATTTTCAGACCTCTAACTGGAGCAAGAACAATGAGGAACAATCATGATATAAAAATGGATGGTTTAGAATTCATGACAGATCATCTGTTTGATGAATAGCACGTTTTGGATGCTGCTGTATGGTGTGACCCTTCTTTCTTGGATGAAACAGGAGACAGTCTTTGGAAAAGCAAAGATGACTTGTAGCCAAATCTACATCTGCTCTCAGCATCATCCAAAAATTGGATTGCTGCTGTTGCTGTTTCTTCACCCCTAAACATTTGCTGATAAATCATGAGAGTTCGAGAAAGCCAATCCAAAAAGAGTAGGCTTTTCGTTCAGAAGATTCCTTCCACTTAATCATGATGCAAAGAGAAAATAAAGAACAATTCACTTCAGTGATTATAGGGCAAATTCTGCCTACCTTATGAAAGATAGGTGGATCATGGTTTTGTGAATACAGAATAAAAATAGGAAAAAATAGAAGGTATGTACTTTAAGTTAAGAATAAAGATCGGTCTTTAAAACATCTATGTATAAATTACTTATTTAGATGGAAGTGTAAACTAAATTACCTTGTTTAACTAAACTACTAAGCTACCAGCTTCAGTGGTAAAGTCTGGGCATCTGAAGTTAGGATCCTCATGTGGCCCCTTTGTTTTAAGTAACGATATAAAGTATTTTTGTCTAGATGTGGTGATTGGGTATGATAATACTATTTTCTCTTAATATAAAGAAGACAAGAAATAGTTTCTTGTCTATTGGTCACTCAAGGTATGTCTTCTAATCTTCTCTTCAGGAAAAGCCCTACCTCACATGACTTGCATCATCTCTATATCCTAATCATCATATATCTGCTTAGCCTAAGTAATGCCAAATTACTCCAAACTCCCTGTAATTATTACTGTTGCGTGTTAAAATAGTATTCATACATAAATTCATTCTCTAATTATTATTATATACTGTTTCCTAGTCATTTTATGTCTAGCACCTCTCTTCATTCCTTGTTTGAGTGGCAGCAATGTAGATTTATATTGTGATTTAGAAAAATGAGGAGAGGATGAGAAAAGGCACCACCAAGACACATGTCGTTGGTCACAGTTAAAGAACAACTTTGGTGCCAGATGGTGCAGGCTCCATTCCTCCATCTCCAGCTGGAAGACCTGACCCTCAAAAGTCTCATGACCGCTGTCACCACTTACCCACTTACTCAGAAATGTATCAGATCCATGAGGCTTTGGAAGTCCTCCCTTTGTCCACAGGAGTCACCATTTTGTCATGGTCATGGCCACACCCCATGTGATCTCTGTACTTGCTGAAAAGCTTGCATTTTGCTTTGCCACAGAAGTACATCAAAGGCCCTCATACATACACAAACCTATGAGCATTTCTGTGTGTGCACAAAGACACCGGTGAAAGTGTATGAAGTGTGTAAATGTATGTTTATATATGGTTATACTTCTTTACACCACACAAGGATTTTATTTATAAAGTGTGTATATAAAAGGTTTAGTAAGAGATAATGAAATTAAGTGAAAATTTAATAGGAGTAGAAAGAAAACAAAAGGGAAGTACAGTTAAATGGTGTGGGAGCATGTCAGAGGGAGTAGGGGGCCATGAAAAGATCTGAATATGCATTAGGCAAAGGGATGAGCCTGTAAAGCTGTCCAGGAGGCTGCCACCCAGCCCCGGGGTCATCCAAACAGCAGACCAGACCTGTGGATCTGACCAAGAGGCCCTCTTCATCTACCTTCAAACCAACCAAGTCACCTTTTGAGGTTGTCCTGCAGCTTTGTCCTATTCTAGAACACATAGTTAATATTGCTTACTAAATCTGATGGCCAGAAGGAAAAAGTAAGTTCATGGGAACGTGTTTTTAGGGACACGTACATCCCAAAATGTTTTCCTAAAAAGACCTGTGCATTGGAGAGGAGATGGTTGGGCTGGGTTATGAAAACAAAAGTTTGTCTGAGCCGGGGGAGGCAACTCTTTTCTGCATCTCAGTGTTGTAACAGCCACTTGTAATACCATGACACGGATTATGTTCCACGTATTCAATTATCCTTATGTTGATGTAGAGTTCATAGCACTTTCTGAAAACACAATCCTGGCTGAATACACAAAAGACACAATTTTTCTGTGAATTGTTTTTATTCCTCTTAGAACCACAGGATTAAAAAAAAAGTAAAACAGCCAAAAAAACATCTTTGAAAGAAAGGAAATGGTAACAATGGGAGACAGGTCACCATCACCCCAGTGATCAATTAATAAATAAAGTTTCATTGAACATGACTGCAGTGTTGCCTAATGTTTGTTTTTCCGTGTGCATGTAGTAGTGGCATGTTAACAGACTACAGATTCTGTTAAAAGGCATTTTCTGTGCTCCTGGGGAACTGAGAATCTTTGGGAGTTTAAGGGCCTTTTCTGAAACAAGCAGTACTGTTGATCTGAACATAAAACAGGTGGCCTCATGTCATGTAAATCAAGACTCGTGATATACATAAGGCTATGAAAAAGTCCTTTAGAAGGAACAGGTTTTTGTGGCCTATTCTAAGCACAGTAATAACAGCATTAAGCTTTTTTTAATGGTGGTGAACATATTATCTAAGTGTGCCTGGACTGTGTGTCTAAAAGTCAGAATGGGTTCTCAAGTAGCTGAAGCTTTTAAAACTATTTTTCCTGCCTCAGTAATTACAGACCAAGCAGGGAATAGATGTTCTTAAATCAGCCTTCACACAACCTGTTAAATTAAAATAATTTTCATGTCTTTGTTACTAGTAATGAAGTAGATGCCTCTGTCACAGATTGCTTTAACAGGGTGCTCAAAACCAAGACATGGGGATGTTTTACAGCACACAGTTACCATTTGCTGCATTGATGTGTTACTGGAGTTTCTAATAAAGAACTATAACCACAGCTTCTTCATTACTGTCAGAGTCAGATCTGCGTGTGAAACGTCCAAGCTGTACAAGGAATTGGAAAACCATGTCTGGTAATTGGTGTAAAATTAGAGTAAATGTACCTCCACTCAGAAAGGAAGACCATGAGGATGTTTAGGACAAAAGATACAGTTTTTATGAACAGATGTTCACAGGTATTAGTTGAAACTGTGAGAAAGGGTCAGACCCTGTACCGTTTAATAGACTACAGTCACCAAAGTATCAAGGCACATTCTATGCCAACGAGCTTTAAAAAGTGAACACTGCTGAGGGCAAAATTAAGAAGTTTCTAGCAGTAAAAAGGTGAGGGAAGAAACAACTGCTTGTAAAGGGGTGTTGCTTGCCCTAGAAATTTAACAGCTGGATAAAAGCCTCTCAAGTCCATGATGTTTAGCAGTTGGAGCCAGAGTGGGAGAAAAAGAAGGATGATAAACCGCAGTTTTTACATCATGCTCCCCAACAAAGCTTGCACCAAAATATCCCCACAAAACACCAGTTTGAACTTTACCAAACAGTATTCAAAGCCCCTGGAAGCCGTCAGGCCAGTGGGAGGTGAGGTTAGCAGAAATACAATACCCAGACAGCTGGAATAATATTAATAGTGCTGCTGGGTAAGACATGGCATTATTCTTTGTGGCAAGTCCATTATTCATCCATATGCATACTGCTGGAATGTATAAACACTTACTAGCTCCAACAACAGAGCTTTAACTGTTGACCAGCCATAGGCCTGGTCTTCAGTCCTGCAATTAGGAAAACAAATCTTAAAATGGATGAAAATCCTTGTATTTTTTGTACAGCTGGAAAGCTAGGAAGTTTTTTTGGAAACTTCTCCTGGGATTGCCAGTGACAGTTTCCCTTTTCATTGACATGCCTGGAAGGTTTTTATCTCCATCCACCTCTACACAAAACATTGTTGAGTATCAGCTGGTTTGAGATTTATTAGTCCCATTCTTATGCTGAGTTCTGGAAAATGGTAATAGCAGTGAGCTCATTGCAGCAACACAGTACAAACTGCATTATGTGCCAGTAAACTGGCCTCATATTGATAGAGGAAGCACTGAAATAAATACAGATGAAAGAAAGCATGTCATATTTCACAGTGGAAAGGAGGTTGCGAATTTTATCTGTCGACCTGAAAGGTTCTGGTATTTTAACAAAACCACCATATAGTAAAGAATAAGTAGTAAAGGGAGTAATAAAGTAATTAAAAGGACCCCTCCTTGTACATGAATTATTAAACATCCCAAGTGGAGTGGATGCTGTATTCTAGAGCCTCTTTTGAAAAGCTGTATGATTTTTCTCAAGGAGTTCAGGGATTATTAAGCCACATGTTAAAAGCACCTCTAGAAACATGGCCAGAGATGTGTCTCCCAAGCAGTTGTGGCCAAGTTGAACTCTGGCAAAGCAGGAGGTCTCTAGGGTTGTTGAGAGATACGTCACAGCCCCAAAGGGCTGTCCTTTCTCAAACCCTTAAAAGGAAAAGGATGGGTAGTTCTCTGTATTCCAGCCACCAGAAGAAGTAAAAGAATAGCAAACCCTACTGAAAACTAGGAAAAAAACAAGAAATGGAGAGGAAGATGGCCCATTTTACCACTAGAAAAGGAGATATATTTTGACAAGACTGCTTTTTGTTCATGGCTGCTCAGAATAATGTACTAAACCCATACTGGATTTGTCTGAAGTTGCCCCAATGCAAGCAGGCGTCATGAAGAGCTTGTTCCTTGAGATGCCATTACTGTCAAGTGTAACACAATTTACCCCCTGGACTTGAGTGGGGAAAACTGTGTTGGTCTGAACAACTGTGCCGGATCTTTGCTGCAAAAAAGAGTGAGCCTGATGAATTACATGTAGGCTACTTCCAGCCAGCTGGATGATAGGTTAGCAGATATCCTGAACTGTAAATCCAGTCTGCTGTGTAAGGTATAGGTGACCTCAAAGCTGCCTTCAGGAGTTCATCTTCTGCCCTAACAGGAGCCATGTTTACTGCTGCACTGTGTTCAGGGGAGGCCTTTGGGTAAGTGTAATCCCCTGCCTTTGTCATTGTCACACTGGGTAATCTGGGTTTGTTTCAGAAATTTCATCACATCTGTCATTTAACCAATGGATTTGGGGAAAACTCATTGCAAACTCTTCTTAGTCCCCCCACACATGTTCCTGTAAAGTTGAATTTTTGTTCTGGTTTTCCATTTTAGTAGGCAACGTTGTCTGTATCTTGCAGCACAGCACAGAATCCAAAAACTGGCCAAGTAACACTGTACAGGAATCGGGTTGAGTTTTCATCAGCCGTGTTAATGGGTGGTTGTGTATCTGTTTTTTCTTCTTGTTTTTTTTTCTATTAATATTTAAACTTTATTATTAGTACCTCTTATTAAGCAATATGTAAACTGTTGCAAGTATAGATTCATTTATGAAGTGCATGCATTTATAAATATTTATGTGCACCTTACTGTATATATTTTAGAGATATTTTCATGTCCCCATAAGGGGCTGGACCTGTGGCAGAAGAAGGTGGGCACAGCACCTGCCCTGTCCTAGCTTGTGTGAAACTGTCCTGACCCTAGAACCTAAAAAAAGCCAGGGGGAAATGGAGGCTAAATGTTTTTTTAGACAGCATAGTACACGGTCAGCAGTTTCTGTCGCCTGTTAGCAATTAGTAACTTCTGTGCAGATTTTTAACAGATCTTTTTTTAGCTGTACCCTCTCTGTGTTGATCTCTTGATTACAAACTGCTGTAAGACACTGAAGTAAATCCATGATATGTAGCATGGAGATAAGTGACAGCAACACAGGTTCCCACTGAAATGAAATATTCTCAAAAGTGCTCTGGTTTCCTTCTAAAGAAGGTAACAAGATTCAAGGACTGAAGAGCAGCAGTGATATCATATATCTGCACTGTGGTCAGGCTTTCAAGACAATTTCATGAAATTTTCATAAAGTAGCTAGAAACCCACAGTCTGTATGAAACCACGGTGCAGGATGGCCAGTCCTTGGAAAATTATTTACAACTGGTTATCAGCTGGTCTCTGTCAGAGCGAAGGGGCAGATTGAAATCAGCTGCACAAGACTAGCTCCTTGGTGTGGCAAATAATCTATTTATCATTAGTGACATGGATAGCATTATACCAATGTTATACTAGACAGTGGTGAAAGGAGGGAGACTTCAGCTTGTTGGAGAAGAAGAAGAGAAAGAAATTATTTTTATATTATAATTGTTGTATAGTTTCTGATAAATAAAAACTTGCTTAGTAGAAATAAGACTAAGGTGCTGCACTGAAACATAGATACACAGCTGCACAAATACAGGACTGAGGTAAGAAGGGTTCAGGAAGGTAGCTGGTATTGTGAGCAACTGGAGTGCTAGTGATTAATGACTGAAACCACGCAGGTACTGTGAGAGACCAGACTATTGGTGCTAGTGTCTCAAAGAATCAGCTGAGTGCTTTGCAAACGATGCACAGAGTGCGTGTGCATGCTTGGGGCTACAAGCTGGGTTTCCAGATAATGCAGGAGGCTGATAAAAGGCAAATCTTGAGAGGGGGCATAAGTCCTGCTTATCATACCAATGTCCTCCCTTACATAATGACTCAGCTGTGAAAACTCCCCTCCATAGTACCAGGACATTCACATGTAGGATGAAGGTATTCATCTCGGCTGATGGGCTATAATGGGCCATATTTGATTCATCTACGATGGTAAGAGACAGCTGCAACATTTTAGAAGATGTCAAAGACTCAAGAAATGTCCCGTGATCCAGTGTTCATCATCCAGGGGAGGTACAGGGGGCATTTCCACATAGCCTCAGCATAATATAAAACCCATGGACCAGGGGTTTTGTGGGCTCTTTCCCTCCACCACTTGATGGATACAGTCTGCAACCATCACCTCCACAAGGCTGTAACCACTGAGAAGACTAGAAGAACAGGACCAATGGGACATCGTTGGAATCTGTGCAGTGGTGATGGGTTTTTTTTACTTAATCTGTTTCTCTGTTACTTTCTTTCTCCCCTTCCTCATTCTTCTCCCCAGCTCTCTCTTCCTCACATTTACTTTTTAATAAAAGCTGTACTGTTGACTTCACAGTATGGTCTCATTTGCACCTTAATTTGGGCAGAGGGACCTCTCTAATAATTTTAATAATCAGATCTTAACAGGTATCAATGAGGGGTTTAAAACTACAAAAGAACAGGAGTCAATAATGTTGTCCTGCTGTGCAAAAGGTAAATACCATGCCAGGATTTACAAATGGGAGGTTGGTTTGAGTTGTGCAAAGTGTTTCTCTTATTCCCTTCCATATTTTCAAGGCCTCAGCTAAAATACTTCGTACTTCAGAGGCACAGTGCTTCAGAAAAGATAGACAGGGAGTCTGCAGCAGAGTAAGAAGATGTAGAGATCTGGAGAATGTGGCATATGAGAAAATTAATCAACACTGCTACATCTAAATAAGAGAAGATATATTTGAAGTGTTCAAAGTAGTGTCAGCTCTGCAGAGAGATGGGAGCAGTCTGGTTTTTGTTGCTTTTACGCTGCAAAAGAAGTACTTGGATTAAGTTGTAGCAGGCAAGATATAGAACAGATATTAAGAACATTTTATTAATAAAGATATTAAATCAGTGGTCTACAGTGCCTAAGGAGGTTTCAAAATTCTCCTAATTGGAGGTCTTTAAGAATAGATTAAGCAAATCTAAGGAATTATATTGGCATTGTTGGTCTCTTCTTGGGGCTCTTGGGGTCTAGATGACCTCCTGAAACCTTTTCTAATCTGAATTACTGGGAAGCTTTTATGCATGATATTACTAGGTTTCACATTCTTTGAAAGGGGAAATATATCTCTGATGTTTGTACAGTGCCCAGCAAAGCAATTAAATCTAGAAACTCTGGTCATCGTAGAAACCGTACAGTACTAACAATGTCTAATTAGCATGTTGTGTTGAAGTGCAACTGTAAAATTGTGATTCTCTGTGCTATCAGTGACGTGGTGGGTTGACCCTGGCTGGCTGCCAGGTGCCCACCTAAGGCACGCTGTCACTCGCTTCCTCAGCTGGGCTGGGGAGAGAAAATAACAGAAGGCTCGTGGGTCAAGATAAGGACAGGGAGAGAATCACTCATCAATTACCATCGTGGGCAATTTGGGTTAATTAATTTATTGCTTAATAACATGAGAGCAGAGAAATGAGAATAATAATGAGAAAATAAATCTAAAAGAAAATATCTCCATATTCCATTCTGCTTCTTAGGCACTCTTGATTTCTCTGTCTTCCCCCGGGCGATACAGGGGACAAGGGGTGGAGGTTGTGGTCAGCTGGTCACACACTTGCTCTGCTGCTCCTTCCTGCCCATGCTCTTTGCCTGCTTCAGCGAGGGGTCCCTCCCATGGCAGACAGTCCTCCATGTACCTCTCCAATGTGAGTACTTCTCCAATGTGAGTACTTCCCATGGGCTGCAGCTCTCCACAAACTGCTCCAGTCTGGGTCCCCTCCACAGGGTGCAGTCCTTCAGGAGCAGGCTGCTCCAGCGTGGGCCCCCCG
>VXBT01010411.1:22489-41079 GCA_013400235.1 Oriolus oriolus
CTCCTTTGGGCATCCCCCTGCTCCATTGTGGGGTCCTCCAGGGGCTGCAGGGACAGCTGCCTCACCATTCACCTCCTTCACTGACCTCGGTACCTGCAGAGCTGCTGCTCTCACACATTCTCATTCCTCTCTCTGTCTGGAGGTGCTGGGGTTTTTGTTCCCTCTTTATAAATACATTTTCCCAGAGGTGCTACTGGCAGCACTGATCCTGGCACTCAGCTGTGGCCTGGAGCGGCTCCATCCTGGATCCATCTGGCATTGGCTCCGCAGGACAGAGGGAAAGCTCCTGGCAGCTGTTTGCAGAGTCCCCCAGTAGCCGCTCTGCTACCAAACCCTTGCCACACAAACCCAATACAACCATATTTCAGAATTACCTGGCATCATTCAATTTCTCTTGGCTAGTCTGAACTGAATTGGAAACTCTGGTAGTGACTGGTATAGGTAAAAATCTTTTTTTGGAACTAGTACATTATCTATACTAGGAATCAACTGTGATAGTCTCTAGTTTATAATTTTAAAATATTCTTGTCACTGTAGTCACAAACGAAATTTAAGTCTAGAATGTCTGTAATCTGTATCATATTTGTGGGGCCTTTAGTGTTTCCTTTCGGGGTGCTGAGAAGGAGGTAGTCAGCTCAGCTGATTAGTGATGGTGTATCCCACTGAACTCAGGGGGCTCGTGATGTCCAATCTGTTGTGAAATGTCTTCATTAAAATGAATTTTTTTAAGGCACTCTTTTAGACTCTGTCTAGCTAGTAAGAATGTATTAACAGTATAGCCTATATGTGCCACTGCCTCTGCCAGTGCCCTTTACTGGCAGCCACAGTCCAGAAGAAATTACAACAAGGCTAACAAATGCTTTATGCTGAAGAAGTACAAAACAAAAACTTTGCAAACCAGAGCAGTTTAGAGCAGGCAGCAGATGGAAGTGGGAATCTATTTACAGCACACAGTGATGTTGCACAACAGTTTTTGGAAGAAAATGTGGAAAAGAGTCTTTCATTAACTAAAACTGTAAAGGGAATTGGCTACATTACACAACGCTAAAAACCAGCATATATTAGCCCCTGTGGAGGGTTATATTAATGCAGTAATACTAATTTAAATGCTCAAGCTAATTGATTCAGAACTAGCTGGTTTATATGTGAATGGCACTGATACTGACAGGTAGACAGGCCAGAAACATTTTGTGTTTCAGACACAAGAAATATGAATATTATTTCACAGCAACAGTGTAACCCAGAGGTGCAGCTGATGAGGCAAAGAGGTGCTTTTGAAGCAGATGGTGTTTTATGACACTCAGGTCTTTTGAAAGCATCACCTGACCCCATAAAAAGCATGAAGGGGATAGTGGAGCTATTGAATCAGTGTGTTTAATATCTGGTTTGATAAACAAGTTCTGAACTCAGTTACAAGTTATTTTCATTTTTAAAAAAAGCATAGTAGCCTATTTAAATGATTTTATAATTCTTCTAAGATTGTACTCTTTAATTTTTAAAACAAACTTCCATGTTTCTTTGTCTCATCCTTGTGGTTTTTAGTATAATATTTAACCAGAAATTTTAGCCAAAGTAGTTGAGAGACTAAGGCATTCATTCTCATGTATTTTTAGAGATTCAGCTCCAGATCCTTGCTTTCTTTCAACTTTAGCCTGTATCTTTAACAGTCTACGTTTCAGTTGATTTATCTTATCCACTAGAATAAAAGTACTATGATATCATTTTTTTCCAGTTTGAAAGAAATCTGAATAGCTACTCTGGAATCATTTCACTTCACATCGCCAAACAGTTAACAGGTGTTAATATCTAATATTAATGAGAATGAAATAGTTTCATTTCTTCTGTCAGTAGTTTCACTCTTCATAAATAATACAGTGTTAACTCTAGCAAGGATACTGGCTGCCCAGTATTGCAGATGAATGTTTTTGCTGCTGTACTATGTTCAGCAGTTTGCTCTCTGGTTCATTTAATGTTTAATAACTCTTTGAGGAGGAATAGTTTGAACAGGCTAAGTTGAGATACAGAAGTTGAGGCTTGTTCATGACTCAGCAGTAATGGCATTGGATGGGGTTTGAGAGATGATCAGAGGGTCCCTGGAGTTTTTAATCTAATTGTGCGTATTCTTGATGCAGGCCATGAGTCCTGTAAAGAGAGGTAAAGAAAGAGTGGACATACATAATTAGCTGTGTCTGACTTCATTTCTGCAATGCATTCTGTGACAGGCAAGGAGTAGTGTAAGGAGGAAAATTTATTTAATTTAGGAAGGACAGGTTGTTTTGCTGCTATATGGTAGAAAATTAACTGTAATGGACTCTTTAATCTAGAGAAGAGCTGGATTCCTATGTAAGGTTGTTAGGAGTGAGATAAGCTAGTGATGGGGCCCAGAGATGCATTAAAATCATAGTATATTATGAAAGTAGTACAAGCATTGTTGTGAACATTTGGGAGGAACAGGGAAGGAAATACAAAAAGATATTTTTAAAAATTACATTCAAATGGATTTTAGAAATTGCTACAAAAGAAAGCAGTGCAGAAACCCTGGGACACAGAAATGGACATGGCTCAGGGATTTTTATGCCTGATAAAAACTGGGTAGTCTAAGTCTGGAGGATGGAGGCAACAAGGCACCATCAGAAGGGTTTTGGAAGACTGCTAATGCATAGTGAGGAGTGTTTTCATTTTTATTTTTGTGGAATGAAGGCACAGTACAAAAGTATTGTGTCAGGGCAATACAGAACTGTTGAAGGCAAAATTTGATGGAGCAACGTACCTGGATCATGTTCAAAGAAGGACATTCCAGAGGACATTCAAGTGTTCATATATGATATAGAAGATTAAGTAAGGCATCATCAGAACAGGATGGATTTTCTTATAAAAAAGGTGTAGACAACTATTTCACCAAAGCCAGGAGATCTGTAGTTGAGGAAAAGAAGGCGTGCATGCAGGTTCCTGATCTGAATCAAGAAACAAAGTCTTGAGCCCGTATTTTCTATAATCTACGATTATGCTGTTTGAATATTTGGGAAAATGTTCTTTCTTAAATGGAACAAACTTGTAATGATCTTTGTTTTCCTTCTTCAAAGCTGAGTCTATCAAAGAGCAGTGAAAGCTCTGCTTCATGCTGCAGCCTTGGCAAAGAATCTCGCTTCTCTACATCTATTAACAGCTTTTCCTCCTATGTCGGAACACAGGTTTGAGTTCCATTCCATAGTATCCCAAAATACAACTCTGAATTATCCAGTGCCGAAGTCTTGAAGCATGGTCCTTTACAGTATACAAATTGACGGATCAGTTTACAACAAAACACACCATTCACTGTCACAGAATCACAGAATCAATTAGGTTGGAAAAGACCTCTGAGATCATCAAGTCTGTAGCAGGGCATCTCACCCCCACAACAAGAGCTTATCTGTTGTTTGTTAACAGTCAGATAACTCAAACAGGACAAGCTGTCTTGTAGTGAGGTATTTTGGCGCCATGGGGTTAACAGTGATCTGGCATCTCCCAGCTGCCAATAAACATCTTACTGTCAGAGAGCGATCGGGAAGATAAGCTGGGTTTCTGACTGACAGACACCTCACTTTACAAAAGCTACACCAAAACTTTCACAAAGCAGAAATATTCTACACATTCCCTGGAAATGTATGGAGTTTCTCACCTGAGCAGCGATGCCTGCTTTGCGGTTGCTCCTCTGGAGGCTGAGTGAAGAAATCTGTGTATATTATTGACATTTTGGTGGTAAGTTACATTTGGCCCCTAATCGATACTATTTCTTTTTCTCGCTTTAATATAGGTGCAACCTTGATGTTGTGCACTGTTTTATGTTATGCTGTAATCTGTGAGTAGTTCTTTTTACTTTTATACTTTGCAGTAAGTGACTCTGATTAAGATCTTTTGTCTGTTATCTACGGTCTGTTTAATAAATAATTCATTTTATAAATAGACCGGATCTACCATCCCTAGAACTTGCGTGCCCGCGTGATTTCTTAAATTTAAGCAGTTGCCAAAAATCTGAGGCTAAGGCAGGGCTTGTCTAAAGCTCCCCCTCGTCCTGTGACAGAGTCCAACCTATGACCTAACACCACCCCCTCACCCAGACTTTGGCACTGAGTGCCACATCCAGTCTTTCCTTAAACACCGGCAGGGACGGTGGCTCCACCACCTCCCTGGGAGCCCATTCTAATAGCTAATCGCAGTTCTGTGAAGAATTTCTTCTTAACATTCATCTTAAATCTCATCTGGAACAACTTTAGACTATGTCCTCTTGTCCTGCCACCAGTTGCCTGGTTGATGATGCTGACCCCGACCTGGATACACCCTCCTTTCAGGGAGCTGTAGAGAGCGATAAGGTCTCCCCTGGGCCTCCCCTTCTCCAGGCTGAATACCCCCAGCTCCCACAGCTGGTCCTGATAGGACATGTGCTCCAGACCCTTCCCCAGCTCCACTGCCCTTCTCCGTCACTGCTGAGGGGGTCCTGGAAGCAAAGGAATGGTAACCTGACTGGTCTTTCCTGACTTATGTGAAAATTAATTTACAAGTTCGGACCAGAACTCTGGAATGCTCCAGAAGGAGGAGGAAAGCAGCTTTTTTTACTCCCTTTTCCTGTCCCTGCAGTACAGGGTCAGCTAAGCATCTGTATTGATGTTCATCATTGTGTCATTAGAATTAAACCCCTACCATGTGGAAGAGAGGTCACTGTAACCTACACTCCTTGTGTAAACAGTGTCTGCATTGAGGACTGTGACCCTGTTGGTGGGGAGCTGCTGCTTAGTTCTGACCACTGATAGTGGTTAGTGCTTAACACAAACCTGAAATTTTAATTTTCTGCATATGAGGAATCACAACTTTATGTGGACTATGCATCCAAAGACAGGTAGTCTAGAGTGTATGGGCTAGATTCTACAAATAGAAGATAATTTTTACTGGATCTGTAAGACTGTGTCCCTCCAGATAATTTTTTCCGCCTGACCTTAAAACTTTCTTTTTCTGACTATGAGAAGACCAGTAGCCACAGCTTAAGAATCAACACCATGTTCTAAAATTTTTTTCTTCTCGGACTTTTGTCTTCTTATCCCATTGCATGGGGATCCTTTCTGCTACTTGAGAAAAGTTGCTCTTCTTGTCTTTAGCTGATTTTAATCCTCACAGCAAAATCTCTCTATGATTCCCTCAAATAACATTTAAGTTTTCCCAGCTCATGGAGGAGTATGTGGCTATTTTCTGTGATTTAGATAGCTGAGCCGAAGGTCACCCAGGCTTAGAAGCTCTTTGGTTTTGTGATGGACCCTTTTTACAACTCTTGGCTAGTAAATCAACGAAAGTCTGGTTATGTCATCACAGTTGTACTGGGATTTGTAGCATCAGCTGTTTTCATTCATAGAGGTGTGAGAGATTATTGTTGCAGGTAATAACCAATACTTATGAGTACCTGAAAAAATGTTTTTACTGTATTTCCACTCTTGTTTTGCTTTTCAGCTCGCTGCTGTCAAGAGACTGCTGCTTACCAGGTTCAACAGGTCACTGACTATGTAGGGACAGCCTTAATGGATATAAACAATCAATTTTCTATTTGAACAGACATATTTTAATAGTACTTTGATAGCAGGCAGTAAAAAGCTGTTTTTTCATTGGCTTTGACATTTTTACCTTTTAGCTACATCCTCATAGTCAAACCAAAACTTCCCAGGGATTATTCTTAGCATTTAAATGAAACAAAGTGCTTTAAATAGATTGGGTTTAAGTGTTATTGCATAAGAGTTCAAACCATCTCCACTTCCACTCTTGTTCTTTGACTGGTATTCATCTGATTTGTTCAAGGAGATAAAAAATCAACAAAAATAATTAGCTCTGCAAAAAGAAAAGCGATTAGTTTTAGATTCTTGAACTGATTCATTGCAGATTCATGGGAGTACTGGAAATGATGCTAAAAGAAGTAGGAATATCTGGAGTTTATTGGTCAGGACTGCTGAAATTAGTTAACGAACTGTACTGTATAAACTGACTTAACTGTTCATCATCACCAAAAAAAGACTAGAAGAAAATTACCCCCTGCTACAAAATATGAGCTTTTTTTCCCCATGGGTTGACATCTGTAATTTATGAGTAGGCTGCAGCTTATTCTAACAATCACTGTCTGTAGAGAGAAATTTCTTTTGGAGGTGGATGTCCACTAGCTGTGCTGACCCCGTTCTGTTTTAGAGTTGGAGTAATTATGAATGTTGAAATCTTATGCCCTATTTTGGTTTATACCTCATAACACGGTTTAGGTGTTTTCCTCTGCTCTAATCCAAATAAGGAAAAAGTTAATATTATATTAAGTTTTATGAGAATAGCTTTAGACTGGTATGACTAGAATTATTGCCTCTCCTCTGCTCAAAATGTCTGATCTCTTTCCTAACTAATAATCTCAATCCTGTTGTGCTGCCAGAATGAAATAAGCACCTATGTTGTTTAATCAGGCTCTTGAATGTGGAGCAGTCAGTATCCAATGACTGATGACTGGCAGCTCATTAACTCCCCTATTAACTGCCTCATGGGAAAAATTAAAAGATATTAAATCAACAAATTATGGAGTTTGTTCCTGTTTATTCATTTCTTTATTTCAGCTGCATAATTTTAATGAGTTAGTTATTTACTTTTCCTTGCAGTTCACATCCTCCTACTATAGGCACTGTTGTGGGTTAATCTGAAGCGAGAAACATTTTAGTGAATCAGTGTCATGCTAAGAACAGTTTCATCAGGTTTGATACAGCGCTGGTAGATTAAAAACTCCCTCTGGTCTCCTCACTTCTGCTGCTTTCCTGCTGGGAAGCCTCCCGTGTTTATCTTGGTGGGAGGCTGGCTTTCCATGCGCCCTGAGAGCCAGGCCCAGGCGTCCTGGCTGGCAGGACCGGCTGCAGATCTGGCAGCGCAGCCCTGCTCAGCTGCGGAGCAGCGTAAGGGTTAGCTCCCGGCTTTGGTTGAGGGCCCAAAGCCTGCATGAGCGTTTCCCGGTTGTTGGGACACAAACACAATGCAGGGCAGCAGCTACCGGCCTGCCAAGCGCACTATTCCGTGTGGGGCAGATGACGCGCGTGCCCCTCTCCGCCTTTTGTTTCCCCGTTGCCTTGGTCCCCAGCTGTGCTGAAGGGATTTGCCTCATGAACTTGGTCATGTTTTTTCTTTAGAGAGACTCCTCTTAATGCAAACATTCTGGGGCATTTTACAAAGCAGATATCTTACCCTGTAGCAAATAAACAGAAATCAAATGGCATGACTTGCACTGAAGCTCTCTTCTATGTTGCGTAAAATAGATGGCCAGAGTTAAAAATACATAGACTGTGTTTCTCTGTGTTAATTTTACAGTCAAACAGAGGCTGTATCTTTGTGTAGCTAGTTGGAGAATGCCACAGGCAAGGTACATGGTACAGTAAACCACCGTGCCAGCAAAAAATGAAGATTGCAGGTGCAGGGAAAGTGCAGTTTGTTCGAAAGTCCAGTTACAGCTGAACATAGAGATCCCCTGGAGACATACCAAAATAATACTGATTTACAAGTATGCTTTCTGCTAGAAAACTATTAACTTACATAATCTTCAATCTCTAAAGCTTAAAAATATCCTGACACTCTTACGACTGACCAAAAGTCAAAAATAAATTTGGTTAGAAGAATGGATATTTAAACAACTGCATTGTTCTTTAAAAAAAGACGTAATGGTGACCCTTATAGGCTAGCTCTGAGGGCTGATCTTGTTGTTCTAGTTGTAGAGAAAAACAAAATGAAAAATCATTCTATCCTGACGATTTTTGGTTGTTCTTAAAATTTTCCACTGGGTATTTTTATAAGTAATGAGTGATTTTCTTCTTAATTGAAGTATATTTAAGATTTTTTTAGTAGAAAAAATGGCTTTTCACAAGCTTTTAAGAGTAAAGTTTCATCTTGTCCATGTCCTTGAGTGGTTTCAAATATATTGTTGTTTCTGGATTACATTCTCTAATCCTCTCAGCTCCCACAAAAATTGGACATGATCTAGCAGGCAGAAGTATTAGATGAAGGTGTAGTTCTTTTGAGTTCAGTGTAAGAGCAGAGACAAGCCAATATTTTTTTTTTTTGCAGAATCAGGCTTTGCTGGATCAGAATGGGTTACAGAATCTAACGCAGAAGAGCTGAAATTTAGATTACATCAGTTGTGCCTTAATTTGATTTTGTTAAACCATAACAAATCCAAATTCAAAAAGAATACTAAAGCTCTTCTTAAGATATACAGACCACTTTAAATCCCACAGCATGATCTCTTTGTAATGGTTCCTGAAGTTTTGAGTTACATTAATGATGTTAAGTTCAGGAAAATACGCAGTAAGTCTCCAAAGACTATGGGGCTTCTTAGAGGTGTTCCCAAAAGATCACAGGAGCAAGCAATACTGCGTTTGCTTCTGCCTGGTTAAATCTTCAAGATGAAGGAGAAAATGATATCACATGGAGTTAACTGGCCCACAATTGTCACGAAGGTAAATAAAGGTGGGAAGGAGGTAATCCTGTGTGGTAGTTTGGGTCACACCATGGCCTAGAGCTCTTTGTGCAGGATGTGAAGCCTGGTTATGTACAAACTGGCAGGTAGCAAGTGGTGAGTAATGAAGGTAATCTTTACAGAGAGGCGACTGTCACTGACTCAGAGCTGCTGAGACAACGAGCAGCTTCCAGAATACCAACACCCTTTCAGTGCCGAGCATGATTCTCCCCACCAGATGAGTTATCAGGGGTGGTGATAAGGACTGTGTGGTAGGCATCCATAGGGAGAAGCAGGACACAGGCTGACAACTGACATGGCATATTCTTTGTGCCAGTTGACAGGGGGAAAGCCACAACACTGCATTTCAGCCAGGAGCTTTGGAGTCAAAGAAGGTTTCTGAAATCAGTGGAGACTGCCTGAGAACAGACCGTGGTAAAATCAGTTACTTCTGACTTTTCTCTGGATGAAACAGATTATCTTGAGTTACTTGATTAAGTGCATGATGTGTATTAGCCTCAAATGTGCAAATGGTACTGCATGTTCTGATTTTTTTCTTTTTTGTCCTTGAACTCTGTGTCTGCAAATAACATGGGATTTGCTGACGTAATAAGAACTAGGATATGAGTTGTTGGATAGAGCCCTACTGTGAGTACCCCATTAGAAACTTAAGCTGTGGGCAAACTACTGCTGACATAAAATTCATATTAGCCTAGAGTTACAAAATATTTCTGTATCATGCTATTACCAAAAATTTATATAATCTTGGAACTGAGTTTTAAATGCACATTACCCCAAGAAAATTAATTTTCAGTGTTTTAAATTAAACTGTGAGGCAGGTACATTATTTAAATATTGGAATAAATAACCTAGATGTTACTAAGTACCCACTAGGTTTTGTGTTTAATAAAAAGAAACACAGAGTTGAAAGGAAGGACTTCAATGGAAACTCTTGCAAAAACACTTCAGACTTGGTTAAGAAGCAGATTGAGGATCAAGTCCACTTAAATTATTTGCAAGTAAATTTTATTCAATATAGTGGAACTCCCTGTGGCTTTGAGCTGGATGTGCTATTTTTCCTGTTTTATTACTTGGTTTTTTTTTTTTTCTTTCAAGCAAACACAGTACTAAATCTACATAGGCAATTTCTTTTTAAGTATTTCCGTCAGGTTAATGTAATGAAATTGAACAAACAAAACCTGAAAGGCCATCTGAAAACTTTGTATTTCTTTAGAAACTACTATCACCAGACAAAAAGCTATTTTTTTACAATAATCTGTTCTCAAAAAAGCTGTGTGTGTTTGCTTGGCATTGTCATTTTGATGTAAATGTATATAACTTTGTGGGTATTGTGAGAATTGTATTCCTTGAACAGAAGAAACAAACCTGAGTATATAGCTTGAAACTTTATGTGACAAATCAGATATTTCAGTTTTAAAAAAAAACACCAAACATTGCTTTTAAAATTGAAGAAGATTTTTGAAGGAGCTGAAATGATTAATTGATAAACATCTGGGCTAAAGCCAGCTTTTGTAAGACAATACCAGATCTGAGAACCACAAAACCAAGAGTGTTTTAGACACAGTGAGAAAGACAGGCTGCTAATACAAAATATACTGCCTATAGGTCTTAGAACAGTGCCCCAAATTGCTAACACACAGCAACATACTGAGTTGGGTTTCAACAGTGTTTTTCATTTCATAAAAGCAAACAGATTTCAGTAGATGTTTAACTTTTCTCCAGCACTGGTTTGCACAGTTATAAATCACTTGGAGTTTGTGTTTTTCAAGGTTTTTGCACAAGATTTCTTTTCACAGATGATTTGATGAGTTCCCAAGTCATCTGCTAATGTTGGGTAATGGGGAATCTCCATCCAATAATTGTGCAGAAGTGGTATAAGAAAACAGAGCATGTAATGATAAAATCTGTTCTCAGATATTACAAGATGACTCAAGAATGTTGTTTATATAAAATCTATATTAAAGGAGATGTTGGGAGAAAATGATGCAAACAGCTTTGTACTGGCTAGAGTAATTTAGAAAATACGGGGAACTTCAAAACAGCTATGAGCAGAATGAAATGTTGAACCTATTTGAGCTAGACTCATAGCTGTCTATGCGGAAGTGCAGTAAATATCATCCAACTTCAGTAAAACACCTTTACTTTACAGACAGGAAAAAACAAGATTGAGAAGTGGGATTTAGAAAATAATTTGTAGGACTGTGCCTCAGTACATAATAACACTAGCAATGAAAGAAAAGCTCTTGTATACAAGAGGGTTAGCGCTGAAATTCCTCGGGATAGGTGTTGGATCTGAATCTTTAATACTTGTTTAAATCAGTGACTGAGATTGGACTAATAACAAAAATTACTGTTTCAGCCAACAGCTCCTTAGTTGGAAAAACAGACAAAGCACAAGTCTAGGAGTGTTGGCCTGATGTAGCTGAATTATTTCTAGTGAAAACAGTGGAGTATTAATGATGCTATTCAAAGTTCTAATGAAGATGTCAAAGTAATTTGTGAAGTTCTACTCATTCTCATTCAAGGAACATGAATTAAAATTTGATCAGCTACAAAGAATGCTTCTATTCTTGCTATTGTAGCAGCTTTTCTTACAAGAAAATATCACAAAAATAATCCTTTTAGCCTAGCAAAAAATACAAGAAGGGATAAAATCATAGAATGGTTGGTGTGGGAAGGGACCTTTTCAGATCACAAGTTCCAATCCTCTGTACCATGGCCAGGGATATCAAAGCCCCATACATCCAATTGTCTGCCATCTGTGAGGGGGTATTGTATGTCTCCATAACATGTTGTAGAGTGCAGAAAGAGTGCCAGGAGGAGGCTGTAATACTAAGGACAGAAATGAAAATGTAAAACTCTGATCTGAACCATAAACAAGCAGATGTAAAACAGAGAATAAACTTTAGGGGGAAATTGGAAGATTATTCTTTTCTGTTAGAGCAATTAGAGACCAGATCACTTCCCAATAACAACACAGTCAGAGCCAAAGAAGTAGCAACTTTAAAAAATTCTTGAGTAGCTAATTAAGAGGCTTGTGCAACATGATTATTCATAATAGCAGGTGATTTGGCTGTTTTGGGTGGTTTTGCCCAGCAACTGCACCCAGTTGTTGTCTCTGTGAGGGTGGATCTATAGAGTAGTCTGTGGATGACAAATCACGGGTATTACAGATCTACCTTAACTCAAAAATTATTTTTTGAGGACTGAAACATGATGCCAGTGTCAGCTCTTTGGAATTGTGTGGTTCAGCTGTTATTTTGATTGCCTTAGCACATACTTTCATTGCAGGTCTAGGCAGTGGTCAGAGCTGATTCTTGTATGCAGGAGTATTAGAGTCTCTCACTTTAGAGCCTTTGACATATCAGGAAAGAATAGGAAAGGCTGAGCCATGACTTTGTGAAGCTAAGGTGCTGCCTGTTGTGGGAAGAAAATACTCTGTGGCAGCTGGAGAGGCTGCGATGCCCTCAGGCACTGCCTGCTGTTACAGTGGTTGGGCAACACCTGCAGGACAGGTCTGGCCAATGTTCCTGCTGCTTTCTTCACTGCATTTACCAACGTGTGCAGGTGAGGGGGGTTCCTTGGGAAAAAAAGTGAGGAAAGGGAAAAGGCACAGGGGTATAATCACACCTTTCATGTGCCCCTTCATAGTCACCATTGCCCATGTTAGTGATAATTGTTTCTGAGTTTCTAAAGCCCTGTTTGGTTGACCCCTTGCTCAGGATGGTACAGGTTACCACACTGATAAGTGGGGCAATTGCCTTGAACTTGCACTTTCCTGTCTGTGCACTCTTGCTTTTCTTCCATGTGTTAACCCCTGCTAAATGTTTTGGGAGCTTTGTTTAGAGAATGTTCCTGTCTCACTGCCAAAATAAATAGAGGGTTATGAAGAAGAAGTGTTATATATGTTTCTGCAGCCCAGATCTGTGCAATGGAGATAGGCTTTTGACATTATTCTCTTAGTTTCTTACCCCATTTTTTAAATCAGGTATCCAGCAACATTCCTGACCATGTCCAAAACGGTGGAAACTTGCAGTGTGCACTCAAGGGGGAGTAGTGATTACATAAACACTTCTGGGGTTTACATGCTTCCCACAGAACTCTTGGATCCCTTGATTAATAATCTTTTTTCAATAAGGAAAACTGTATAAGCATTAATCATCCAACATAGCAATATCCTATAGTTTAGTGGGACAGGCAGCTTGCCTGGCTTCTGCAGAGTGCTGTTTGACATTTTTTTGGCATTGGCAAGTTTGGGAAGGCTTGGGTTGGGTGACTTTCCCCACAGCAGCCTGCACAGTGCTGTGCTGTGTATTGGTAGCTGGAAAAGTGCTGGTAACACATTGGTGTTTTGGCTACCACTGGGCAGCCTCACACAGCATCAAGGCTGTGTCTCCAACATTCCTGCTGCACAGGCCAGTACTCCCAAGGCCTTGGGAGGGGATGCAGAAAGGACCCCTGAACCATGCTAACCAAGGAGACATTCTATACCACGCTGTCTGCTTGGCCATAAAACTAAGGGAAAGGAGAACAGGAGGGAACAATAATTATTAGGGCATTTATCTTCCAGAGGAACCTCTGTGTGTAGTGAGGACCTGCTTCCTAGAAGGTAGCTGGGCATCACCTTCTGATGGGAAGCAGAGAATTAATCTGTTTGTTTTCCTTTCCTTCTGTGGGCAGACTTTGCTTTTGCTTTACTAAAATACCAAAGCTAGTGGCTTATTTAACTAGGCAGCCTGGTGAGAAAAATACAGTTATGTATTCTATTCAAGAAGCTGAGCTACTTTTTCTATATTCTCTGCTGTCTCCATTCATAAATCCTCAGAGAAATGTAGCATAGTACAGTTTGAATTTAGAGTGATCAGCCATATAACTGGCTGGGTTTGACACTGTGACTGAGTTCAGCTAGAAAATGCTTCTCTAAAAGGGGAGGTCCTGTTCACCCACTCCTCCCTCCCTCCACTTCTTTATTCCTACCTACCTGTGAGCACTACCACCTTTGCACCATCTTTGGTGCTCACTGTACCTCTTATGAAGCTGATTTAACTTGTTAGCCTGACAGAAGGCCTTTGCCAAGGCAGTTTGTGGTGTGGATCTCAGCTGGCACATGGAGAAGTGGGAGCACATGTCCAGAAGCAAGGTGTGTGAGGGAGAGAAAACCCCCATTTCATTTTTCCACTCTTCCACATTGTCAAGAAGCCCCTTCTGCAGTCTCAAACACAAAATATGCTGCCCAGCAAGGAACTAGTTGGAGACAAAAGTTTGTCATGGTGTCAGAGATATGTATGTTCATAGTTTGTGTCAGGGCACAGCTCACAGTGCCCAATTAAGCCTGGTGACAGTAGCCAGGTTCAGCCATAATTCCAGGCAGCCAGACAATCCATAGAAATGAGGCATGTGATGGATCAAGCCGGGAACTCAAGTTGGAGGGTCAGGGTTGAGATTAATGGGACACCTGGCCCAGCACAGGCATGGCTGCAGTGTAGCTCAGGTGGGCCAGAATGAGGCCTTGGTTTATAAGCCTGCATAGAGAAATGGGAGAGACCCCCCATGGACACTTCTCAGCAGACCTTTCGGGAAGAGCTGTTTTCAAAGCTGGGCCCTTACACCATTGCTGAAGCTGAGCCTGAGCTCAGGCACCCAACACCCCAGCTAGGGGGAAGGTAGAAAGGGAGTGCTCAGAGCTGTGGAAGCTTTCACAGAACACCTGTTAGCTCAGAGATAGAACTGCAGGGAAGTAAGAAAAGTTTTGATGGGTCGGGGGACAGAATCTGCAGTCCATTCTATCTTTCAGTACCTGCAGTGTCTGACTCTTCTATTCTCCATAGTGTAGAGGAGCAAATAATATGGTAACTCTAAACAATGTTTGCTTTCTCCAGAAACATGAGAATGGTGTGTTTGGAGAAAGATAGTCACCTACAGTTGAATTTACTCACAACATCATTTATGGGAGCTCCTTTCACACACAGTTAATGGAAAGTTCCCGTAGATGAGCTGTGCTGTGCATTCACGGTAGGCAGTCTTGTTCTCTGCTGCACATCAGCCAAGAGTGGAACAGCTGGGCCATAGGATCCAGGATCTCCCTTTCACATATTCATTAACCAGCAGTAAACAAACACCACAGTATTTACATGAGTTCACGAGGGACTGTGGTTCTCTTTCAGATTCATAAAGCCTTTAAAAAACCCCGCATGTATGGAACAAGAGAACACTGTTACGACCCACCCGTGCAAAGGAGAGTAACCCAGGTTCTTGTTGATAGATCCCTTGGGGCAGATTAGAGTGGTTTATTAGACTGGTTTATAATAAATACGTAGAGTTAATTTTAGAACAATTTGGTTGCAATTCGAAAGTAGGGACGTAGCCTTTTGGTTATTATTACCTATAGTAATAGGAAAACATAAAAGCATAAAAATATCACTTAAGAAAACATATATGGAAAAGAAGGAGAAGGAATGGATAAGAGTAGAAGATCTCACCACCTGAAGGCCTTGCTACAAGTCTTGGTTGTTGCAATTTCAGTATCTGTTGGTCACAATCTTGCCAAAGGGATGATGGAAGACTGCATTTGTTGGGTGGTGGGAGTAATCCCAAGAAAAATCCACAGAGCACAAAATCTACTGGTTTTATGTCTGCTCAGGTTCAGGTGAGAACACCCAGGTACCTTCTCTGGGGTGGGGAGTTTCACACTTGATGATGTAGCATTCTGGGTCATGGAACAGGTGGATGATGTAATATTGTGGATCACGGGACACTTTGGGAGTCTTTAACACCTTCTAAGATGTTACAGTGCCTATGATGTCAGCACAGTTGAGTCCGTCATGGCTCATCAGCAGAGATCAATACCTTCAGGCTACAGTGTCCTGGTACTTCCCCGGCAGGGGAGTTATCACAGTTAAGTTCCCTTGAGTAAGGACAGAGACAGGGCCCACCTCACGGGGTTTGCCTCTTTCTGTGTCTCGTTCAACACTCAGCTGTAGCCTGAGGTGGGCTGTGCTGCCCTCTCCACCGGGGTGGTTGCTTTACTCAATACCACTTGTGGATGCCTTCTTCTCCTCCACCCTGGGCTGACTGGACAATAGCACACCCCCTTTATCTTATCTCAAGTCCAAATTCCAGTTAGTAGGTCNGTTGATAGATCCCTTGGGGCAGATTAGAGTGGTTTATTAGACTGGTTTATAATAAATACGTAGAGTTAATTTTAGAACAATTTGGTTGCAATTCGAAAGTAGGGACGTAGCCTTTTGGTTATTATTACCTATAGTAATAGGAAAACATAAAAGCATAAAAATATCACTTAAGAAAACATATATGGAAAAGAAGGAGAAGGAATGGATAAGAGTAGAAGATCTCACCACCTGAAGGCCTTGCTACAAGTCTTGGTTGTTGCAATTTCAGTATCTGTTGGTCACAATCTTGCCAAAGGGATGATGGAAGACTGCATTTGTTGGGTGGTGGGAGTAATCCCAAGAAAAATCCACAGAGCACAAAATCTACTGGTTTTATGTCTGCTCAGGTTCAGGTGAGAACACCCAGGTACCTTCTCTGGGGTGGGGAGTTTCACACTTGATGATGTAGCATTCTGGGTCATGGAACAGGTGGATGATGTAATATTGTGGATCACGGGACACTTTGGGAGTCTTTAACACCTTCTAAGATGTTACAGTGCCTATGATGTCAGCACAGTTGAGTCCGTCATGGCTCATCAGCAGAGATCAATACCTTCAGGCTACAGTGTCCTGGTACTTCCCCGGCAGGGGAGTTATCACAGTTAAGTTCCCTTGAGTAAGGACAGAGACAGGGCCCACCTCACGGGGTTTGCCTCTTTCTGTGTCTCGTTCAACACTCAGCTGTAGCCTGAGGTGGGCTGTGCTGCCCTCTCCACCGGGGTGGTTGCTTTACTCAATACCACTTGTGGATGCCTTCTTCTCCTCCACCCTGGGCTGACTGGACAATAGCACACCCCCTTTATCTTATCTCAAGTCCAAATTCCAGTTAGTAGGTCTATCTGGGGAAGGGTGGGCTTCAGTGGTCACAGAAAAACAGCTGCCTCTTTGCAGTTAACAAATTATTTTACCAATGTTTAAGCCATTAACCATTTCAGTCTCTCACAAACACGAAGGTTTGATAAATTACAGTTCTATCTTTCACTCAACTAGCACATACGTGGCTGTGACATGGTTAATGAATGATGAATAATGAGTTATGATATTTAAAGAAAAATGTGGTCCAAAACATGCTTACATTTAAAATGTTCTGGCCTTTCAAAAGAATGTACTTGTCATCATAACACAGTGGAATTATTCTCTTAAGTAAACAGAAATAATATACTTGGTCTTTAGAAATGTCTTTGGGTGATCAGACCTCTCTGTTGACTTAATTTTACAGAAGATTTTCTTATACCTATTCTGCTTTAACATATTAAAACTGTATTTGGTCCACATTAAAAAAGGGCAAAGTTTTAAAATCCCAGTGTCGTCACTTAGTAAATAATTATACGACTCTCCATCAGCAGTCTTGACCTAGTCTTAGAGAATATCCCTGATGTAATTCTTTCATACTGCCTGCCATCTTGAGTCTGTAAGAGTGATTCCAGAGCAACATTCTGTTCCAGTATCCTGCAAGTCAGCCAAGGCTAAATGGTGATGGGAGAACAAAATGTCGTGCCTGAGTCATTCTTCTCAGTCTACATGTATAGATGATCAATCCCACTTCACTACAACCAGGAAACACCTAATTTTTCTGTTACACAGGAATAAAATGAAAATACATCTGTAAGGAAGACATAGTTGGAAGGTTTCATAATTTTTTTAAGTTTATAAACTATGAGTCTCCTATTAAATTGTATTTAATAAGTAATATGTCAATGTGTGTAATTCAAAAGAATTCTCTTCTCATTCTGATCCAGTTTAAAATTACGTTAACTGCTAGAGATAGAGCAGTGAGACTAGATTAGTAGTGGCTGCTTGAAATCTGTCAGACATTTTAAATGAAATTTAAAGCATAGATCCACTTTTTTGTAATGCTT
Organism: Oriolus oriolus; assembly: GCA_013400235.1. Lineage (NCBI taxonomy): Eukaryota > Metazoa > Chordata > Aves > Passeriformes > Corvidae > Oriolus > Oriolus oriolus. The sequence continues at coordinate 40,024 of VXBT01010411.1, forward strand.
CTAAGGATGAAAATATACTTATTTCTTCAAATTCACTGTCCCTGTGCATGAGATTTGAATATATTGACAAAGATAACTTTTGATATTCTGGATTTTGTAAGAATCCTGCAAGACTTAAATTTAGAAGACCTTCTGAATGTAGTGAAGATGTCTGCCTCCATTTCCATAGGAATACCTCTAATTAGAGGTATACTAATCTCTAAGTGTTTTTCTGCAATTTTCTCTCTGTTCCTCTTCTCCCTGAGAGTAAGAAGTAAGAATGAAAGGGTTTTGATCATCATCTCTCATTGTCTAACTCAACTAACGCCACTCTACAGTGATGAAATAACTTCTCACTTTGAAGTACAAAGTCTTTGATTTTGCTTTTGTCAGTTAGGATCAAAATTTTGTAATTTTTATATATCCTTTCTAAACCAATTGCAAATACCTGTTGATTGCTGCATCTAAATTGTTCTTCTCAATTGCCAATCAGATTTGACACGACCTTATCATGGTACTCACGACCTTTTTTTACCTAAGTCATGAGCATGAGTTCCAACCACACCACCCAGATTGCGAAAGGCGAAGGCAGGGATAGGGAGAATGAAGAGCCATCTGCCGTAGGAGAAGATGAAGTTCAAGAACATCTAAGGAACCTGAAGGTGCACAAGTCCATGGGGCCTGAGGAGATGCACCTGTGGGTCCTGAGGGAACTGGCAGATGAAGTGTCAAAGTCATTAACCACCAGATTTGAGAAGGCGTGGCAGTTCAGTAAAGTTCCCACGGACTGGAAAAAAAGAGAAACATGACCCAAAGGGGCCAAAAAGGGGAAACTACAGGCCAACCAGTCTCGCCTCAGTGTCCAGCAAGGTCATGGAGCAGATCCTCCTGGAAGTTGTGCTAAAGTACAAGGAAAATATGGAGGGGATTGGTGACAGCCAGCAAAGCTTCACTAAAGGCAAATCACACCTGACTAATTTGGTGGCCTTCTACAATGGGGTTATAATGTTGGTGGATAAGGGAAGAGTGACTGGCACATCATCTACTTGGAGTTGTGCAAAGCATTTGACACTGTCC
>VXBT01010411.1:41284-58648 GCA_013400235.1 Oriolus oriolus
AAGTTCAACAAGGCCAAGTGCAAGGTCCTACACCTGGACTGGGGAAATGCCAAGCACAAGCACAGGCTGGGTGGAGAATGAATTGAGGGCAGCCCTGCCCAGAAGGGCTTGGGGGTGCTGGTGGGTGAGAGGCTGGACATGCCCCGGCCATGGCACTCACAGCCCAGAGAGCCAAACGTGTCCTGGGCTGCAGCCAGAGCCCCGTGGGCAGCAGGGGAGGGAGGGGGTTCTGCCCCTCTGCTCCGCTCTGCTGAGACCCACCTGGAGCATCCAGCTCTGGGGTCCCAGCACAGGAAGGACAGGGACCTGCTGGAGCAAGTCCAGAGGAGGCCACCAAGATATTTAGGGGGATGGAGAGCCACTCTTATGAAGACAAGCTGAAAGAGTTGGGGTTTTTCAGCTGGGAGAAGAGAAGGCTACAGAGAGAGCTGATAGCACCTTTCAGTACCTAAAGGGGCTATAAGAAAACTGGAGAGGGACTTTTCACAAGGGTTTGTAGTGACAGGACAAGGAAGAATGGCTTCAAACTGAGAGAGGGTTGCTTTAGATTACATATGAGAAGAAATTCTTTACTGTGAAGACAGTGAAACACTGGCACACGTTGCCCAGAGAAGCTGTGGATACCCCATCCCTGGAAGCGTTCAAGGCCAATTTGGATGGGGCTTTGAGTAACCTGGTCTAGTGGAAGGTGTCCCTGCCCATGGCAAAGGGTTGGAACAGGGTGATCTATGAGCAGCAACCCTTGCCATGTCTGCAGCTGTTCCGCTTTTCTCTGTCTAAACTGTCCCAGTTTTAAATTTCGCTGGGCCAGGAAAAGAGGGTGATACACAGAGGACTGCTGAACAATGATCTGAGAAGAATGTAATGACTTTATGAAGACTGCATATACTTATGTCTGTGAAGTGCAATTATTACAGATTGGGTTTTGTGAATTTACTCTGTGCGTTCATCAAGCTTTAAAGGAACTGTAAGAAGAATAAACCTGAAGACAACTAAGTGTCTTAACATCTTTCAACAAAGCACAGAAGGATTTTGCTTTCTCTATAACAGTGCACTTCAAAGATTTTGCCAGAGTGACATACTTGTGTAGTCAGGTCTTGGAATTAAATAAGAAAAAAAGAGCACCAAAGAAAAAAACCTTTTTTGGATTAAGGAAAGGGGAGTGTGTACTTGTCAGGTGGTGTTCTCACTGGAACAGTTGCAGGTCCTGAAGAGTTGTCTGTGAGAAGCTGAGGCCCTCACTTGCTCTCAGGGAATGATGGGGCTTAGGGAAAGGGAATATGTACATGGACTTTTTAGGATGAGGCAGTCTAAGAACCATTGCTTTCAGTGCATGCAGATGCTGTCCCAGTGCTTAAGAGGAAAAGCTAAAGCCATGGGAAGCCATGGAAAGACTTAATTTAAGGAAAGAACATTTCCTTGAATTCAGTCTCCTCCTGTACTTGAGCACACTGTTTTTGTGAACCTAATAACATCTGCAGATAGACCACATAATTTTTCAGGTGTTGGAATATTAGTAATGGAGTATTAATTTGGGAATGTGAAAGGTCCTTCTGAGCCTTATTTCATGTATTCTGAATTAGCTATTCTGCCTCTTTAGACATGTTTCTAGATGTTCCTACTGACCCAGAAGTCAGTCGGCATCATTTGTCTACAAGGTACTCATTAAAGATTTGGAGCTGTTTTACCATTGGCAAACTCTGATCCTGTAACCTTGCCTGTAACAGCCGTGCTCGAGTTCATTCACTAACTGCATTTCTGGTCATTGCTGTCCTAGCATCACTCCTTTTTCCACAGAAGCAACATCACCAGCTGTGCCAGAAATTTTGTTAAAAAATTAATAACTATAGCTGTTCTCTGGAGAAGTCCTGACAACACTACATCGTACTCTGGTAACTTACAAGCTACTCTGAACAGTTTGTATCCAGCTTTATTATATACTCCATGAAGCAGTGTGATTCACATGTTTCAGGACTTCAGAGCCTTCCTGTAGGCTGTGATGCTAGCTTGTTCCCATGCAAAAGTTTACAGTCAAGAAATGAATGTTCTGACCCTGACTCTTACTGCATGTGCTCAGCTCTGCTCTGATATGGAATGACCCCATATTCTGATGACAGCTTCTTACCAGTTTCCTGGTTGCACTATCAGATTGTTTAAGGCCTACCAATATTATCCGTAAAATCAACTTGATACAAGCCTGGATAAAATACTGGAAAGCAACTGAATGCTTCACAGTCTGTGAAGGGACAGCAAAGAGCAATGGCCCTGGCTCTGTGTGTCTCCTGGCTCACATCTAAGCTGTTGCCAAGCCTGAGACTAACTTTGGTTACAAAGCCAGGAGTCTATAAGGAAAAGATCATGCTTAAGTTTTGCAGTACTCTGGCTGTTCTTGCCTTGTCTTTTACCTAGTCTTGAGACTCTAATACTCTTCACCCCTTGCAAACTTTTTTCATCTTCCTCCTCATACCCATATTTTCATACCTACAGACAGAAGAGATACAGCCAAACAGCCAGCACAGACTTTACTGCCATCACATCCCAAAAGCCAGAGGATGTACTGGGTGTAGGTGTCAAGGTGTCAGCATCAGGGGTGGCCTCTGTGAGAAGAGGTCTGGGACTGCCCTTTGCCAAACACAGCTGGTTCCAGCTGGCTCCACAACAGGCCCACTGTAGGACACCACTGAGCCCATCAGCCAAGCTGGTGGCACCTCTGTGAAAGCATATTTAAGAGAGGGTAAAACGTTGCATGGCAGCATGAGGAGTAATGGAAAAAACCATGAGAAAACAGCAGTGTGAGAACCAGCATGTGAGAAGAAGGGAGGAGGCGCTCTGGGCATCAGAGCAGGTGTTCTTTTGCATCTTGTGGGAGGGACCGTGTTGGGGCAGATACCCACACAGCAGCCAGAGGAGAGACCTGCACTGGCACAGGTTGGCTTTTCCCAAAGGAATCATGCTGGAACAGTTCTTGAGGGACTGCAGCCCCAGGGAAGGACCTGTGCGGAGCAGGGGAACAGTACGGGGGAAAAACAGAGGAAGGAAGAGTAACAGAGATGAACTAGTATGTATTGACCACAACCCCTCCTTCCCCAATTACTCCTCGTCCAATCTAGTGGTGGGGAGTAAAGCACTCCATGAATGAAGGAGTGAAGTTGAGGCTGGGGAAAAGAGATATGAGGAAGAAGGTATTATTTTAATTCTGTCCTTGTTTCTTCTCGTCATCCAAATCTATTAAGTTGGCAATAGATTGAATTAAATTACCCATATTTAATCCATTTTACCTGAGATGCTAGTTGGTGGGTCACTTCCCTGTCTTTATCTCAACTCATCATTTTTAAAATTTTGCCTCCTGTCTTTTGGAAGAGGGACATAACAGTGGATGTCTGGTTGTTTGGCAACTGACCAAGGTCACCCACCTTCTTTTAGAAAAAGGCTTTTTCACTGTTTTGTTTTCAGTCTTTTTATGATCAGCAAGAGGGCTTGCTTGGATTTGACAATAGTGCTTAGATAGCCTTCATTTCTGTATAAGCTCAGAAAATTCTCTGCCCAAGATGCAGTCTAATGGGGCACACAGGACATTTAGCTGTATCTGAATGAGATTTTGCCTCCAATAGCTTGTCACAGCAGGGCTTTTTCTTTTTATCTTTTACTCTTTTTTCCCTTTTTTTATTGCTGCCCAGACTTTTCTTGTTAGTGTTTTTTTTTTCTGTCAAGACCAAATGAGCAGCTTCCATAATAGCTGGCAAGTCATTAGAGACCCAAGAATGACATCTGTACTTCCCTTTTTCAGTTGTTACACTATGTAATCCAGTTCTGCTGCCCTGCATCTTGCTCTGCTGTTTCTAGCCTAAACACTTGGTGCTGCCCTGCCTTCTATAGGACACTGCTGGCCTGGCTTTAAAGCAGCTCATGATGCACACACTCAGAGCCAGGACTCCCTTTCCCAGGCAGTGTGATAGTAGTGTTTGAGAGAAGAGTTTATGCTTGCAGCGTGGAATGCCTTACAAGAAAAGATGGCATGATATGACAGGGTCCCTGGCCTCCATCTGAAATAATTCTTTGGAGAAAGCACAGGGCAAAGCTGCCAGTCTTTGTTGTTCTAATCAGCCTCCTCCATTTGGCCAGAGCATCTCTGACAGCCTTGCATGTGTCTGCTTGCTAGCACACGTGTTTTTCCACAGTGACTCAAAACACATTCAGGAAGCCTTGGAGTGGAGATTTCACTGTAAGAGCATGACTAGGCATGGTGCTAGCACTGATCAGGTGCTCAGGAACCGCTGGCCCAGGAGGGTGCCCCATCCTTTGTGGCATCCTTAAGGGTGCCTTCTTTCCAGAACTGTAATCTATCACACTGTCTTGAATCTTTGTGCTTTGTATTAGGTGATAATGAAACAGACTCCCTGCAGCTCTGCTTCTTTTCATGGCTGGCTGAAATTTGTCAGACTGATCATTCCAGAGGGAAGGGGATTTCTTTGCGTCTGAGGCGAAGGACGGACGGGTGGGAGCCAATAAGCTCAGTAGCATTAATAGGCCTTGCCAGAAGGAGGAAGGAGTGTCCCAGCTGGATGGATTTAGCTGGTAATTGTACCTCACTGTTTTTGAATTACAAACCTAGATGAGTTGATGTCTGTGGAAGATTTATTTGAAACACAGTAAAAGGATACCACGAGCTGTGTGAATAGAAGTTTTGCTTCCGCTTTCTGGGTAGGTATCTACAGACCTTTCTGAGTTTTCTCCATCACATTGTGGTGATGAATTCATGCACAGTTATAGGCTGGAGGACATTTAACTAGAATTCTTCCCCTCCACTCCTCTCCCAGTTGTCCCTGTACTTTTTGAGTATTTGTTATACTCATAGTCCCTTTAGTTTACCCCTTTTGCCCAGTCCATTTATGGACTGTAGTAACTGATGTCCATGTAGTAGATGGCATTTTCAGAACTTGAACCTACCTGCACAGATGTCTTAAATAAAATAAGGCAGGCGCTGTAGTCCAGCTGGATTCTTGTCATCTTTGTCTCCAGCCCCAAAATGATGTATTGCGTCATGTTCTCTCTCTGTTGTGCAGGAGGGTGCTGTGGAAAGTATAGTAAGCATTGGGCACTCAAGAATCTTCACTGTTTGGTGCTCTCAGGGAGTGTGTTGGACGTGCAGAATCTTGCCTCTCCTCTGAATATGAGTGCCAGAAACCCTCTGGTACTTCAGATGTAGAAAAAGACTGGGCATCCTCCATTGCTTACAGAATTTCTGGTCTTGTTGGCAGTACAAAATGTTCCCTTTTTACATAATTATGAAACTCTCTTGTGTTTACACATAAGCAAGAAATTACACCCTTTTTGACAATAAGCAGCAGGCCTATCCACTCTATATAGATTGTTTTACTGCTTTTCTTTCTTCTCTTTTTTTCTTAAATCAAAACCTTATCCAGTAAGCTTCCATTTTAGCCTGACAGACTTAGGTCATTAATCTTCCTGCTGTGGTCTGGAAAATATCCACAGACTCATTCCCAGATGTTTTGTTCACTTTCTTATCCAAAATGTGCACCCTGCTGGTGAATCTAAAATTTTAACCCAATCATGGGTACTTTCCATTCACAGTGACATTACAAAGTGCGTGTTTTTGAGATCACTTTCAAACACAATGCATAAATAGCTTCACTAAATCATGAAATTTGCCAATTTGAATTGTCCCAATTTGTCTGCTAAATTTATCCATCACCACCACTAACACCACACAAACACATACTGGTTTCATTTTCATACTAGTTTGTGTCTCCGCAGGGAGGATGAGAGGTAATTAGCTTGTCTAGGAGGACCAAGACTACTTTAATGGAGACACATGGATTTGCTGAGGAGGTCTGCTGGAGGAAGATCAAGCCCCCATTTTGAAATCCTCTCAAGCTTTCATTCAGAGAGTAGCTGTTTTCCTGTGTGCAACACAGGGTCTGCAAAAATATCTGCATATGTATGTGGGCCACAAACACTCACTCCTTAGATATCTGAAGTAAAAAGTCTTGTGTTTGTCCATGATCTAGAAATGTGTTCTTCTGGCAGCTGGACCCTGAGGAATGCTGGTATCATGTTAAAAATGAAGGCTCTCTTATTTTCAAATTCTTCACTCTTATTTGTGCTGTTTATGACTTTGATTTACTTTCCTAGTCCTTCAGAACAATGGAAAATATTTTAGAATGCTTTAAAATATCCTTGTCTTCTCCATCACAGCACCTCTATCTAGTTAATGGCTTTTAGAAAGCTGTATGTTCTAAGTAATGTGTAAGTGATATATGACATGTAATTTCACCTTTTTAGTTGCTGTAGCAACATCAGACTAAACTATGCATTAGTCAGTAGTCCAGACCAGCAAATGTCTTGTTTCTAAAGGATGGCTTACACATTATGAAGGCTATTAGTAGTGAATGCTGAAACAGATAATTGACTATAAGCAATTCCAGCAGAATGTGCACATGAGAAAGCATTACATTGACTAGGTTTAGAACTGAATCTGTATGCTGAGCTCCATGTATAAATCTTACAAACATCCCTCACCTCCTCTTTTTTTCATGAAAGTACATACAGCAGTTCTATATGCATGCAGTGAAAAAACCTCATGCTTCAAAGGCAGGTAAATAAAGCCCAAGACAGAGAAGTTCTATGTGATGACCTGTGTATCTCTGTCCTGTAACTGGAATACTCAGTTATATGATGTCACTGTGTTTGCCATGGTCTTTCTGTTCCTGTGTAAAGTATGATGGCATGATCTGGTCTGCCTCAGGCAGAGGCGAAAAGAGAGCCGTGCAGCAGAGAGTCAGTGCTTCAGATCTTTCAGAGGAGTGAAATGCTGATGCTGTGGTCACTTGCTGTTTTCCACTAGGAGGAATACATTATTGCTTTCTTCATTCCCTTCCCCTAGGATAAACTTTGAGCTGTTTTTCTGTGTTTGCTAATCTTCTGCACCTTGCTATTTACTCATTGTTCTGGTGGTTTACATTACATCAAAGTTTTCTTTCGGGGTTTATGTATTTTGGAAAACGTTCATCATTACTTTGATTTCACTCAGCTCATTGTGGGGATTCATTAGCAGGCTGTTGGTAAGTAGTTTACAGAGCTTGGATTGGGTCAGTTTGTCCCCCATTTCTTACAATTTCTTTTCATGCCTGACTTTCCTCTGCACCCTCTGTCCTTATTCACGCATCAGACCAGGCTTGTGTTCTTCTACATTGGGTCATTGTGCCATTATTAAATATTTCATCATATCAGCATAACTATGTGTTACTATTCTATATAAAATTACAGTTATAACATACAGAAAAAGAGAAGCAAAAACTAAAATAAATTCAAAAAATTCATTCTTCACCTAAACACGTCCCCCAGAATGTGCAGGTAGACCAAGAAAATTTCCAAGTAAGCCTGAGAACCCTCAGTCCTGCAGACCTGGAAAGTCAGGACAGTCTGCTGCCTGTTGTCACCAATGGCTATAGTGTGTTTACAGAGCCACAAGGCTACAGCAGAAGATAGCTGTACCATTAGAGAAAAATGGAATTGAATTTGAGGTGCAGTTTGATCCTAGAGCACAGGTGCTGTGATGTGAAGTATCTGTAAACACAAATAAAGAAATAGGAAGCCTAACATTAAATTAATATGTAGAAACAAAGTACTGGTAATTTGAACTGGCATGAATTGTTCAGTTTGCTTGTCAAGTAAATGCAAGACAGCTATGGCAATTATTCAGTGTGACCATTCTTGAAAGAAAAGTATTGATGCTGTTGTTCCCTTGGTAAACCTTTACACAAATGATTGCTCCATAGTTAACTTTTGTGAGCGACTATTCTTCAGAATGAGAAAGAGGTTGATGATTTGAAAAGAACTTGGTTAGCTTAAGATCTTGCTTGAAATTCCATTCTAATTAGAGAATACTTAACAGTTCTGTTTTTGTGGATGATATTGAATGCGTTATTATGTGTGCAGTTTGCACATGGTTTGTTTCATAATTTGTGAGAGATTTTCTTGCATCACATTTTTCCTCTTGTTTGAATGTATTGCTACTTATTATGCTAAAATCATTCCAATTAATGTTGGCATAAGTGGCAGTGAGATCAGGGGGATATCCTTGATCTTCTGTCAAACAGTAATTTTGTTTTTCTTTAATTGTGAGAGGTTTTCAGGCATTGTGTTTCCTTGAAAACAGTTAATTTGAGTTTTGTGGGGTTTTTACATTTTGCCCAATGAAGCAGAAAACTGTGTAGAAGTCAGATGTCAGATGTCTATCTTCTGCTGATGCTAGATTCAGTGAGATTTGTCAGTATATACTGAATGTGGACAATGCAGAACAGAAGAGATTACTGTATCCATGGGGTCGATACAGCAGGTGAAATAACTCAGTGTTCAACCTAGATGACTGCTTGCCATATTTTATTACTGGCCATGGTTAGAGACAAGGTAATGGTTAGAGAAAGTGCAGCAATTTACAAAGAGAAGGATGTATATGAATTTTTTTCCTGCAACATGGTAGTATTAAGGGATTGATTAAAAGCAATGTTCATTATTGCTGATTCTTTACGTGATAATTGCGAAGTTTAGTTGACTTAGTTGCCTGTGTTTGCCAACCACCCATGTAATTTCTGTACCCTTCTTTCAATGGAAAAATCATGGGCTTTCACTCACAGACACTGAAAGACTGAATTAAAACAGAAATAAATCAAATCAAGGCTTTGCACTATTCAGGGGAAAAAATGAAGGCACCAATGTCTTTTAGTTTTGGAATTAATTTTATTTTATGATTCAAAGCTGGCGATCTCTTTCAGGATTCATGGAAAATTTTAGTACTGAATTTGATGTTCAGCATTAAGAGTGGATCCTGGCAATGTCATGGAAGGAGTAAATCTGTAATTAACAGAGTTTCATTAATAGAGTCGGGTCTGAAGAAAGTATATGTGTTCACTGTATATATTCCTGGTAAATAATTTTCCTATTTTGTTTAGAGTTGCCACTTTTTATTGTCAGTAACGCTGATTTTGACAGCAATAGCTGCTGCAGACACTTCTGCAGGTTATGTACATAGTCTTACAGGCAGCTTGGGCTTCTTGCAGTGTCACTGTTAGAGTGTGTCTGAGCTCCAGTTGGTGCAGCCACTCTTCTGCTGTAAGAGTACTTCAAATCCAATGCTTCTTTTGTCATATAGGGTTGCAATATCTAGCTTAATTGTAAAGAGAGTGGGTAAGAAGGAGAATCTCTGTTCTTAGTACAGAACCAGGAAAAAAATGTTATTCGCTGTTTAAATGTACTATTAATAAATAGCTGTTGCTCTCTCTCTCAAAAAAAAGGTATTTATACAAACTTTAAGACAGTTTAAAGGTGTGTATTTAAGCCAAGCCTTATCAAAATTATAATTTTTCTCCTTCAGATATTCATCTAAGACCAGATATACTGATCTTACATCACACCAATCTTAATTATAAGTATTTTACATAAGATCCATATTTTTCCTGGTAGTCTTATTATTAGGTATCAGTATAATCAAGCAGAGTAGAAGAGGATGACTTTTTAAATAATGACCTGGAATGTGTAGAAAGACTGGCTCTATTTTGGATGCTGAAAACATGGCTAGTTCATACCAACAGTATAGCCCTTCTTTTCCCAGTTCCAAAGTACGTTCATTACTTAGGAGTGCTCCTGACCCAAAGTGATTTCTTATCTTGTCCTTGAGGTTTTCAGATCAAACACTGGCAGCTGTATCACAGAACCACAGAATCACTGAGGTTAGGAAAGAGCTCCAGGATCTTCAAGTCCAACCATATGTAAAAGTGCTACAATAACGGCGCACAAACTCTGTCTCCTCTCACACACCAGTCTCCTTGAGCTCTTTCTTTGGCAGCCCCAGCTGCCTCACAAGCTGGAGACCTCTTCTCTCTGGACAGCATTCACAGCAGGAGCTGCAGCAGGGACTTGATCTGTGCCTGTACCCACCTGCTGAGCCTCTGTTCCCTGCCTGGGCTGCAGCTCTTCATCCTACATGCGCAACCTGTAACACAGTGGAATAAAATCAATACTTGGGATCTGAAGTCAACAAAATTTTTGGACAGGTGGAAACAAACCTAATTCATACCTCTGCTTCTTCAGGCCTGTATAAGATATGCTTTACCAGGCAACGAAAGCTCTTTGTTTCATCATTGTATAAGGAGGAGTTGTTATTTTAATTGAAGCCTATCTTTCTATGTATGTACATAGTTAAATATATCTTCGTCTAAGATCAGATGTCCTGATCTTGCATCACAGCAATCTTAATAGTAAGTATTTTAGATAAGATCCTTATTTTTCCTGGTAGTCTCATTAATAAGAGTATCAGTATATTTGAGCAGAATAGAAGAGGATAACGTTTTAAATAATGACCTGGAATGTCTAGAATCATACATCATATTTATGTACATATCACTACACACATATTGTGTAAGTCCTAGTTCATCCCTTATTTATAGTCCTGTTTAAGTAAAACCACGGTTAACAAGATCCTGGTATTTCCAAGAATTTTGGGAAGGTGAGGCATCCAGTGACAAGTACTTTGTCTCTAATGATGCCACCTTTATTTTAAAGTAACATTTTTTTTTCTCTTAGCCCATGTCTTTTGTTCATATTTTCTGTGTTCCAGCTCTCTGCATAGGAAAAAAAAATGCTTGAAATTTCACATGTCATGGTAATAAAAAAGAAATATGTTACAGCAAGTTTGTTTGTTCATGGGTGTTTTATGTGGTTTCAGGATCACTTTTTTGGCAAACATCTATATTTAGAGCTGAAAGAGTTTCTGTACTAAGACAGTATTCCTCTGCATAATCTTCAGTGATTTTTTGAGAAAAAATAGATTTAGCTGAATGGATCAATGCATTTGTGACCTAGTCTCAGATTTGTTGCATAAAACCTAAAGCAAATCTTTTGAGAATTTAAAAACTCCAACAATTATTACCTCTAACACATGTAATTTTTTCGACAGAACATTTTTCAGCTCTGTGCTTTAGGCAGCAGTCTTCTGTTGTGGGAAGGGTTGAAGTTTGCATCTACAGCACAGAATTCCCGGCTGCTGAGATTTAATTCTTCATGTCATTTTTTAGGCTACAATCAACCTCAGTTCTTAGTGTCAAGTGTACTTTTTTATCTACATCTACCTTTCACATGTTTTTCTAACTAACTTTCTTGCTGTTTTTCCCCGTAGGTCCCTTAACTTGATCTGCTGTTTTGCTTTCAGAATTGTCTGCATGGTCTCTTTTAGCCAGTTGGGTGTTGGGATAACCAAGACAAGCTGGTGGTTTCTTCTGGTTCTTACCTTGTTGGTGCACATTATCCTGGGATGGAGCAGCGCTGCTTGCTTTCCTATAAAGGAGCATGTTTCCTGACTGAGCAAGGTTTTGTTACTTCTGTAGAGTCACAGAGTGAAAGAAAATACTTTCTTTGTTACCTTATGGCTGCAGAATTTATTGCAAATTTGCTTTACAATGCTGATGTACATATATCTGAGGGCTTCCTTTCCTGGATGTGTAAATCATTGACAGAACTGTGTGTGTGTGGTCAGTATTCAGCTTATGGTTTAAGTAAATAGTCCTTGCTTTTATCTAGGCCATGTGGGTACAGCAAAGCATAAAACTGTGGAAGGTTTGAATTCAGCAATGCCTCCTCTCTAGCTGCAAAAATGACACCTGGAATTTTATATTTCATGGATACAGCAATGGTTCAAAATATAAAGACTCCTTTTCCTTACAGAAAAATCCAGCTACTGAAAACAGTTCCTGCATAGAATCTGCTTAAACTAAGCTTCTTTTCCTGCTTCCCACTCTTCTCCTGGTGTCGGTGCACTCAGACCCTTTATTTCCTTGAAGAGCATTTAAGCACTTTGTCCTCACCCTTGAGGATTATTCAGCCCTGCTGCAGTTACTCGCAAACCCTCTCCCTAACCTGTGGCTCTACTCTTTTGTGCTATCATGTGTCAAGATTATTGGTACTGTTCTTTCCGTCAAATACATTTAGGTCAACATAAACTTTGTCTTTCATTTCTTTCCACAGCATAAAAATCATTTAAGGGACAAGTTAATATTTCATCTAGCTGGGGCAGACAATGAAGGCTTAAATTTATGATCTGAGTTTTGTGATATTCAGGTTTATTTCTTTTGGAGAGGTTTTTTTGAAAGACTCAGTGTCATCATTGTTGGCTTCCAAGAATATTTTCATCAACAGTTATTTCTTCTGCAAGTTCTTCCAAACTTGTCCTTGGTTTGTGATTTTCTGCTTGATCCTTCTCAGCTTGTAAGGCATTAGATATAGGAATGCATCTCAACCTGAAGTTTGAAAAATAACGTGTAAAAATGCAAAGTTGCACAAATTATTTTTGTCAGCAGCTCATTTAAGAATATTATGCTGTGCAAAAAACAGTTTGCATTAGTTCACTCTAATCCTTACAAATCTAACTGTACATCATCTTAAAAACAGACTGCAAAAGGTGGTAAAAATGTCTTTGAAAGGAAAGGTTATGTTTTTACTTCATGTTTCTTTTTTTAAGCAGGAAAAAATACATACAGTATTAAAATAAAAGAATATCTACAGTCATAAAAGCTTTGATAGTGAAATAACCTTTCAAGTTTTATTTTCAGCTGTATTCAATGTATTTGACTCACTGTACCATCATAGAACATGGAAATAATGGCAATTTCTGTACAGTTGATGAAGTGTGAGAGAAGTTGTGAAGCTTTTGTGAAATGTGGCAAGCAAAATTGTAAGTTGTATTGACTTTTTTTATTTTTGTATTGGAATTACCTCCGTGGAGTTGAAATCAGCTGTTTACTATAAGAGATGTACAATTTCTCCACTTATTTATATCAATAGTCCCTTATTTATCTGAACAAGGGGAAGCATCTGAAAAGTTAGACCAGCTGATGAAATAAGTGCCTTTTCAGAAAATATAGAGTAGGAAAATGCAACCAGAGAATGGAAGGAATAAGCACATAGTTACTGACATTCAAAAATAGGGAAGATAGACATTTCAAGAGAGGAATCCCAAGAGACCTTGTTGGTTTATTTATTGTGATGGAGGAGACACTCTAAGAACTTGCTTTCAGGTTTTCATTTCAGTTGTTTATATGCAAAAATAGGGAGATTAATATTTAAAATCAGTTTAATCACTGAAGGTACTGCTGGAGCTTTGCTGCATTATAGTATCAGAAATTTTCTAAGCCCATTTCCAGAGTTATTGCGTATAAACAGCATGGTTTTATTTAAACTAAAGATGCTGCTTTACTCATAATCTGGAACACATTCGGCATCAGAGTGAAACTTGTTTAGTTTTTCCTAAGTATTCACAAGGTACTTATAGAATCGTGTGAGGAAAAGGGCAAAGACACAAAACACAAAATCATCATCATCAGAGCTTGCAAGGCTTATGCCACACAACCAAAAACAAAAAAGAAAAAAGAAGTGGGAAAGCATATGAGAATTTCAAAACCTTACTGTGTTTTCTGTTGCTGAGTAAGGGCAAGGTGATGTATTTTCTCTACACATCAACCTTAATTGCATCCATCCTTGAGGAAGTAACATCAGCCTCTTGCCACAGTGAAGAGAATCACGGATATGCCTCCAGGCCCATGGGGAGGTATCTCTAGTCTTAGGATCTGAGGGTTGAGAACAATGAACTGGTAATTAGTTATTGATATAACTGCATTCACTTCAGTAGTTGTAAACCTGAACATTTGTTGTCAGTGATGTTATTGAACAGGCAATGAGTCTTTAACAGGCCAGTTGGCCATGTGGCATCTCCTCTAACAGGAGACAGTGACATTAACAGGAATGCACTAGAGCTGGGAACATGCAGGTCTCATGAAAATGACAGAGAAAAAACCATTGCCACCTATGCTAAACTTTTTCATCTGGAACAACAGGCAGCGGCATCTGGCCGAGCTCTTTCTAGTCTTGCTGATTTCAGAATTACTTTTTCCCCAAGCACAAAATGTTCTTGAGCTATTTCTTTTGCACACAAAGTTTGAATAGGTTTTGTTTTAGCAGTGGGTTGGTTTGGTTTTGTTGCTTTGGGGTTTTTTTGTGCTGCTTGCTCTTGTGCAGTTTTTGGAGTGTTTATCCCAAACTGGCTGGGGAAGGCTGATAATATTACACCAGTTGACATGTATGTCCTTTCCTGAGCCTATGAGAAAATCCCTGATTTAAAGGCTGTTTCATTGTCAGCCATTTGTCCCAAGTGTGTGAGAGCCTACAGGCTGGCTCACAGTCTTTCCTGAACCTCTGGTACTTTTCATCCTCCCTACTGGCACCCCCTACTTTATTTGCAGCAAAGTGGATTTCGAACTGCCTCCATACACAGACAATATGAGCAGAGGGAAGTCAAAATGCACAGTGTAACAAGGCTAATAGTTCAGTGTCCATACATGACTTGGTAATTGTCTCACACATAACTGCTTTTAGCATTTTGTTGGGGTTTTAGATCCATTTGCTGTCCTAGTTGAGAGTTCTATGGAAGCTGATGAAATTTCTTTTATTTAATAAAACGAATAATTAAACAAAATTATCATTTGAAGTTAAGACTGTTTTGAAGAGACAGCAGTAGCTCATTAGAATTCATTTTCATGATCTATTTCAATTTTGTTTCCTTTTATATAGATATTCATATTAGGTTGGTGCTGGCATACCATTTTTCATGTAGGTCAAGTGCTTTCTTCTTTTTTTCCATGATTGCTCACACTTAGCCAAATGTGACTGAAGGAATTGCACTTTTTGTTTCACACTTTTCATTTGCTTCCAAGATGGAGAAAGGGCAACAAACATCATAGAATTCATATGCCATTACTGCATCACAAAGACAGCCTAAAATTCACAAGGGTGCTCCAAGAAAGTAAAGGGTTTGGATTACAACCAGACAGTGACAATAGGACGGTAGAGCTATAAACAGAAAGGAAAAATACAGGCCTCCATTTTGGTGGCAGTCTTCCAGTACCTGCAGGGAAGTCACTGGGAGGATGAGGGCAGGCTCTTGCTGCAGTGCATGGTAGGAGGACAGAAGGCAACCGGCATATGTTGAAACGAGAGGTTCTAACTGAATATCAGGTACTGCTTGTTCACCCTAAGGACAGTCAGGCAGTGGAACATGTTGCCTCAGAGACATTGTGCAGTACCCATCCTTTGAGATTTTCACACTGTGAATAGATAAACCCAGAGCAACATATTCTGATCTCGTGGGTAAGTGCCTTCAGCAGGGGATGGATTAGAGATCCTCCAGCACAAATTATTCTTTAATTCTGTGGGCTCGTGCTGTTCTGCTAAACCTTAATAGGTCCCATGAAATTTAGATGACACTGCTGGGTCTTTCTACTGCTTTTGTTTTCCATCTTTGGTGCATTTTTTTACAATCTGTTTCCATATAGACACATTGTCTTTTTCCATGTTCAGCATTTCCTGAATCAAATTATGCCTGGGTGCACATCCCACTCAGTTACCTCTGCTTTTTTAGTCCTTCATTAGCAGTGCTCTCAGTAAGAAGTAGCTTATACTTAACTGATCTTTTCAGTCTTGGCAATAGGATTTACCTGTCATAACTAACTTAGTGTGATTTAACACATGCAGGAGAATATATGGATGTCACACTTCCTAATCTTGCAGGTTTGTTTACTCAAACATTTAAGCTGCAAATGTTCACAGGATTTCATGGAGTTCTAAACAAACATGTACTTGGTTTTCCACATTCCACAATAAACAGCTGGTTTAAGTCTAGAGTTAAGGTCACCTACCGTTTTTGGCTTTCTTACTTGTGTTCAGGCAAACAGTATTGATTGCTCTTCAAGAACATTTTTAGAACATTTCTTTTGAAAGGAAAGTTAAACAAACACATGCTTCTGCATGTCTAATTTGACAAACAGAAATAGTTGGCTAATTTCAGTCTACCAGGATGGTGACACCACTAGTCCTTATGTGCAAACTTTTGATGTTTAACACCCAGCTTGTGAAATACCAATTAATTGACAAGTATTTGATTTCTCTCTAAAAAATATTGCAAAGGAAAGCAATTTTTTCCCTTTCCCCATACCACAGTCTTTTCTTCTCAGCCTCCCCTCTCTTCTGGATGCTCACATGTACAGACACACATGACAGGAGACAGTCCTCCTCTTGCCTTTGTCTGCCACAATTCCACTACTGCATGTTCTCCTTCTTTCTCTGCAGGAGTCTGTTCTTGATCCTCTTTCATTCTCCCTCCACATCCTATTCTGCATTTCATCTGAACAGATAACTCCATTGGTCTTCTCTGTAGTGATTGCCAATGAATCTACATCTCCAAACCTTTCCTCCTGACTTTTGTCCGAGCAAAACTACTGGCCTGTCTCTCTGACATTTCTTTGTGAATTTGTCATCAGCAGAGCAAGCTAGACAAGGCTCAAGGACAGTTCTTAATCAGTCACACAAACCTCTTTGTTTTTCATGTTCTTCCTCAACTTTTGCAGCAGTCTCAACCACGCTGTCAGTTAAGCAGCAAGTAATTTTTCACATCTGCATTCAGATCCAGGCAATCTTGCATATTCTTTTGCATAACTATTCTAGCGTATTGTGTTTCCTTCCCTCAGATCTCTTCATGTATTTTACATTAAGCTGCCACTTTAAAATAAAGAGAAAATTTGAGCAAAGATCAAGCAAACCTCATTCCTTCCCATCCAAATACCTTAAACATGAATCTGTAGTTAAAGTCTGTCCTGGTTATATGTTTTTCTGTCACTTTAGCTCTTGCATTTGCAGCCAGAATGGAAACAAAAGGACTAGAGAACAATTCTAACAGAGATTACTATATGCCATAAGGAATAAGATATTTGGGACTGATTTTCCTAGAATGAGATGATAATTTAACTTATGCTGTCTGGTTTCTAGGCAAATGAGCAAAAGAATCCATTCTTATCCAAGTGAGACAATAATTTTTAGTCCACATGTTTTTTAAAGACCTGTGCCCTCTTTGATCAGGTGGCAACACATAAAAAGAGAACTGCGTGATCAGAGTGAACAGAAACACTGTTACAGACTTACCAGAGAAATAAAATTAAACTTGGTGATCGAAGATTGGGAACATGAAACTGCTATTGGTTTACTAAGGAAGTGAGGCTAACTGATCTCACAATCCTGTTATGATCCAGTTTAAACTCAGAGAGGCGAAGAAATCTAAGTGTCTGTGCATAAACCAGAAAGAACTTAGGAAGTTCAAAATATTCCCAGAAACGAGATTAAAACCAAACGAGGTTAGATGTTGATGCCAAAAAATTTATGTATTTTATTTAACAGTAAAAGAGGCAAAGAGAAGGAAAGAGAAAAGAAACAAACAAACAAACAAACAGAAATTCGCTTTGGGCTAGG
>VXBT01010412.1:0-22157 GCA_013400235.1 Oriolus oriolus
TGAGCTCTCCCTGGAGCCTCCTCATTGCTGGGTGAACACCCTCAGCTCTCCCAGCCTGGCTCTGGCCCTCAGAGCATCTTTGTGTCCTCCTCTGGACCCGCTGCAGCAGCTCCACATCTTCCTTGCTCTGAGGACCCCAGACCTGGGTGCAGTTGAGTTCCATCATTCTCTCCATCACATCTTCAAGCCCATATCTCATTTGCTGCTGTTTACAGCTGTATCTGTGGTCACATGTGAGCCTCTGATAGTATTTTAGATTATTCAATATGCTGAGGTGGAAAATCAGTTTTATCAGGTACCTGATGAAGGTTAACATATCTCCTGCAGGATCTGCATCCAATTAACCTCTTTGTCCTATGTTGCCCAGTCCTTACTGGGGTTTTTTTGCCCTAAGTCTCAAGATCCTAATGGCATTTTCTTTAAGGATGATACATTTTCAAAATCATAGTTATTTTCTTCTAAAATTGTTACTTTTGTTCATAAGATCACTGGGAGAACAGAGAGCCTATCCACAGATGTCTGGTGGGGGGAAACACAGCCTTTTTCATCACAGCATGACAACTGTACCTTAAAGTCAGTCAGCCACTCAGTCACAGATTTAGTGATTTGTTTTAAGTTGTACACAGTTCTTGTTTAAATATTTCTGTGAAGTTTATTTGTACTATGAGGGGCATTTGATGTGGAGTTCAAAGCATTTCCAAAGAAACCTGTGTCAGAAGAAGGGGTGTAAGACAGTCCCACAACATGGTGCCTGTTTTTCTTGGTGGCTGAGGACAGAAATAACAGTGATTTATGACACTGCTCTTCTGAAAACCAGTTCAGCCCCAGGACTGCCAAGTTAGAATAATGTGCACAGAGAAGCTCTCAAAACAATGCCATGTGTTTTCCCTATGTATGAGTCAGAGCTCTACTTGAGAGTCTCCAGCTACTCAAAAACTTGCCTGCTTTTCTCTCTCAGAGAGTTAAGGCAGTGCTGCCAGCTCCAGAAATTAAATTATGGCTGTTTGATGTTTTACTTAAAACCCAGTTCCTACTGGCCTGTGACCAGGTGAGAACTTAAGCTTCCACTTACAGAAAGATTCTGGCCATCAAAGGCAGGATTTAAGGGCAAGTGGGACCTAAATGCACACAACCAGCTCACAAAATGAAGGGGGAGGAGAAGGAGAAACACTCTTTGTTGGATGTCAAACATCTACCAGAGTAATTCTGCTGTAATTGGTTTTGCCCTGGGAAAAACTCATGTTGGCTTCAAGTAATGCACTGAAAAAACATCGATTTCAAGTTGTGTTTGCAATGACAGGAATAGGCTGTGACTGGGACAATGGGATTTTCATCCCTATTTTTGTGTTTTAAAGAAGACATCATTTTGGTATTTTTAGTCATTTAATATGAAACTTCTTTGAGAATTTTCAGAGAAGTGCCTTTCATTGGAAAATGCAGTATCTGCAGGATCAAAATCCTCTGCAGGGGACCACATTTTTCTGAAATGAAAGTAAACTCAGAGAATTTTTTACACAATTAAGAGCTTATTATAAATATCTGTCAAAAGAGAGTGTCTTGTCTTTCTTGGTGAAGAAGCCCTCTATGCTTCACATTCCGACAAGATGCTGTGCAGAAGCATGAAATAGTTCAAGTCTACCAGCACAGCACGTTCTTCTGAACTGAAACTGGAAAAAATCAAAGAGAGTGTGATAATATGCCCCCTCAGTGGTGATGAAGAACCAGGTGAACGCTGAAGACACTAAATTTAAAGTGAAATATTCATGTCAGCATTTAGAATTCGCTGAAATGAACGACACTTAGGCAAGCAGCACAGACAGGATGAAGAGGAGAAACAGCCGATTTTGCAGCTCTTCCTAATATTGTTGCAGAAGTGACACAGCAAGGCTGTGTCTTGTGGTGTGAGGGCACTGCCTTGCTGAAAACCAGCACCTTTGCCTTCCAGGCACCCTCAGCGCCTCGCAGGTACGGAAGCACGGGACTGATCAATTGTTTATAGGTTGGCTGCTCTCTATTAACTTGAACAAAGTGACTCAAGTGCAGCTCTTTGGCACAGGTCCGCTGCTAGATGCACTGATAAGAGGATGCTGAGGTGTCTCTGCTGACAGCAGGTGCAATTGCAAGTGGCAGAAGCCTGCAGAGGGTGACAGGTTCTGACAGGACCTGTGCCAGGCGGGGCTTCTGAGGTGGCAGGAGAGGTGGGACAGCAGGGTGAGACAGGGAGGGCTATGCATCCAGAGTTTCAGAATGGCTGGGCAAGGAGAGAAAGCGGGGAGCAAGGTTAATAGGTGTGGTGTTTTGAATGAGTAATTGCCAAACCCTTGGAGGGCTGGTAGCAGAGCAGGTAGACTGAGGAGAGGGGAAGCACTGCCCCTTCACGTGCTGGGAGGCCGAAGAGGCTGTGACACATCACCAGGCACTGCTAGGCTGTGGGGTTTTATTGCTCACCCCTTCCAAAGGAAATATTTCAAATAATGTCTGTCAGTAAGAAAAAGCTAAACTGGATTTGTTAGGTAAATTCTCTGACCAGCACTAGCAGCAGTATTGGCTTGCTGTGTATTGCTCTGCAGTATAAATACCAGTGAACATTTCATTTTAAATTTTAAAAAAGCTGAGGTCTCTATTTGAAGTCAAGTGAGGATTTTGAACAATATCTCTTTTGTCTCACAGTTGGCTGGCAATGAAGGAGTGAATTAATGAACCAATATTAGCTCTTACCAAACCAGAGCAAAGTTACCTAGGTAGGCAACAGGGAAGAGATCTGTCATGCTACTGAAAAGCCTGAGAAACAAAAATGAGGAGTCTCCAGTTCTGATAAGCCACCTTCTGTCTTAAATTTCACAATTGTTTCAATATTATTTTATATCTTAGTTTTACATGCAATTCATGTGAAATGTGGTTTCATGCTGTGGAAGGCCTTAAGGGCACAAACATCTAACGCCATCATTTACAAAGATTTACTGATAAATGCTTGTGCTCATGAGAGCAATGACACTCTCATCTGGTAGCATTTTCAGTGTTCAGTGCTGCAACCTGCAGTTAGAAATCACCCCAGTACCTCTCCTGTGCCTGCCTTCAACAAGGCTGAATGTCAAGATACTGGGAGCAGGTTTGAAAAACAATGGTTGAGATTAATCAGAACAATTCATGAGTATTGGAAACATTTTTTCATCTTTATGATGTTTAACAAGATTTCCCAGAAGAAGGCTTATTGTTAGTCTCTTTATTTTTCATCTGTTTTTAAATTTTGACAGATCGGATGTATCAAATGAGAGATAGAACCACAGAATAGCTCAGACCGGGAGATCCCTTTTGTGGGTAAGCAGCACCAAGGACATTATCCAGCACCTTGTCCAATCTCATCTTGCAAACCTCCAGAGATGGAGACTCCACCACGTCCGCTGGGAGTTTGTTCTAATATTTGATGGTTCTCACCATAAAAAATTTACGTCTTATTTCAAGATGAAATGGTTGCCATTTCTTATTAAAATAATTTGAGAAGGACATGAAGAACATAAGGAAGACCTTTAGATGTTTCTTTTATTTTCTTTAAGTGGTTTAAGTAACCATTTAACGCTTTAGCTTTATCACATGAAACTTAAAAACACCACAATCCCACTTTCTAACCTGCAAGTATGTGATAGATAATCAACCCCCCAAAACTCTGGCTCTGGAGTTTTCCCCTTTTTTTGTCTCATGGTCTCACAGTGAGAAGATGAGAAAGGTGACTGCTGGTGGTGTCAGGGGATGTACCAATAGTGTGGAGAAATGTGGGTATGGATGGCTGAGACTCTTGCAGTTTGCCATGAGAATTCTGCTCCTTTACCAGATATTTGTTTGGTTTATGGCATGATTGCAATCTGAATTACAAGCCTTAATATATATTTGTGTCTTCAAGTATGCACACATCTTCTGAGCTGTTTTTGTTCTGTGGCTTCTTCCCAGGTGTTTTGATATGCAGAAGATTTCTGCCCCTTCCTTTCTTCTCTTGCTCTCAAGTGCACTTAAATGAAACCATGTGTTTGCAATTCTCTGTCTCCCAAACCTTCTCTACCTTCAACCTTTTTTCCTACAGCTTCTCCCTATCCCCACCCACAGCTGCTTCTCCCCTCTCTCCATGCTTGCAGCCTGACAGCGACTGCTGAAATCACCATGTCCATCTGCTCCCTTTCATCCTGGGTCTGCTCCCATCCTTCTGCAGGTCTGGGACCCACAACTCTGCCACACCCATGGGTCCACCCCTCTGTTCTAACCTCTTTGTTTCTAAGAAGAGGTGACTGCACAGTCACTTTACTCCCCAGCTCTCCACCAAGGCTTAGGATGCACTTCCAATCCGCAGCCTAAACCCATTTAATAATCAGCTGCTGCTGGAAGAGACAGCCCTGCTCCCCTGTCGTCAGTTTCCCCACTCTGTGCCCATCTCTCGAGATGCTAACTGCTCTGGTGATAACATCTTTGTTTTGCTTCGTTTTTAATTCCTCGGGTGGATTTTCCACTCGTGATTTATGCTGCAGTTGCAACACAGCTGTGCCTGATGCAAAGGGAGTGGTGGCAGCCTTTGGGGCTGGAAGGTGGCGTGGGGGTGATTTTACCCCATTTTGTCACACACTGACTTTGTTGGACTGTGAAAAGCCTCTCTCAAAGCAAGAAGCAGGGAGATAAATGGCTGGCTGCAGATTTTTTTGGGAGAAAACGTCCTCAGTTCCTTGGTGGCTGCAGTGGAAGTACCAAGACGGGGACAACCTGGAGGAGATTGGAGGAGGGAGTGGAAAGGGAGTGGGATTTCTCACTGCTGCCTGTCCAAAAGCATAGGTTCTGTTTATTGGTTTGGTGGTTTTCCATTAATGCCTCAAAGCAAAGGAAAAAGGCAGAAAAAACAGTGTAATTTGAGATCATTGCTGATTTTTGAAATATCAGCCTAAACAAAGTGAGAGATGTATAATCAATTGCTTTTCCAAATAGGAAGGTAGATGGGCTTTATTGACCTATTAGCAGTTATAATATGATTCAAGTTAATAGTTATACATTTTTAGTGTATTTCTATTAGTAAATATAAGATCTTCTGCCATGGAAAAATGTAGTAGTACACAGTGAAGCTTTGCTGCTCTTGAAATATCTTTTCAATATACCATGCTTTTTGCTCCCTTTAGTACAGAACCCTTCAGATTAATTTTAATTAATGTGTTGTGGGCCTTTCAAAGAAAACCCATTATGTTTTAAAATAGAATTATGTCAGTTGCCCCAGTCATGGAAAATGTGAGCTTATTTTGAATGTTAATTAACTGCCGTGGTAAATAGATCTGTCTGTGTGTGTTTTCTTATGGGGGCTCACATGCTTTTAGCTTTAATTAAGGACACTAATTTGACTTTTGGAGAATTATAAATGCCATGAGACAGGGCATTAAGTGGTATAATTAAGATGTGCTGGTTACTATTCTATTTGGAAAAGAGAATTGCATCTTTTGTCATGTGAAATCTTTATGCTCATACTTGAAGTGTTCGCAGCCTTTGTTCAAATAGGATTCTTTACACTGAATAACTGCTTTTCATGACCATTTTCCTAAATTACCTTGTATTATATTCAGTTGTTTCCTGCTCCAAATGCAGTGTATGACATTAGATCAGTGACAACAGCTAACCGTGGGGGGAAAAGTCCCAATTTGGCTCTGTCAGTGTGAGCTCTTGCATTGCTGAGTGTGTAAAACATTCATCACGGAATTTCCGTGGGTTACACTGAGAAAGCACTGCCACCTTTGGCATTTCTGGGTTAGCCAGCAGGATGACTTTCATTCCTTTAAGGCCCCAATTTAACCAAAACAGTGGATAAGAATCACCTGGGCGTTACCAGCTTCCTCGTCTGGGATTCTGCAGCACACTGTACAGAAATTTTAGCTGTATGGGTTTACTTAAGGGAGCTACCTCTTCCTTTCATGACGCACTCTCAAAGGATGATATCATTGTGGGAAGGGGCACTCTTTTGTAAGGGAAGCAGGATTCTTGAAAGGGAAAACACACTCATCATTCCAAATTGCTCTAAAGGTCAGCAGCTGTATCGCTGCAACAGCCTACCTTTCTGCTGAGACAGAATCCTGTCTCCCTTCTCAGCAGCAGCTCTCAGCTCTGCAAAGGTATTGAAAATCAGGGCCAAATAAAATTGCAGGAAAGCCAGCAGCCTGCTCATTAAGCTCTCACACGTCTCTTCATCCTCATTATTCCAAAGGCCTTTATGTTATTCTGAGATGACTTTTAAGGCAAGCTAACTAATGTGGGTTAGGTAGTGGTTAAAATTTCATACTAAAATCTGCTCAGTGATGTTATTCTGGGATTATTTTAATGAGAGTTGGACATAAAATGTGTCTTGGCTGACATTACTGAACTGCATCACACCAAATCACAATTCCTATATTGTGCCTTTTGGAAGCCATCCTACTTCAATCTTTAGCATTATAGCAGTGAAATTGCACATTTCTTGTTTAATTACCAGTAAGCCTATGGATTAAACATAGAACTATCTGTACACTCTTTTTCTGCTGTGTCCATGCAAAGTGTAAGTTTAAATCAGTGTTTTTCTGGAGCTGCCAGCCACCAGATATCCAGTAATCTCTCACTTGCACACAGCACCCAGATTTTACCCAGCTGCCTGCAAAACCCAGCTAAAGGAAGAGAAGTAGAATCTTTTACAAACCTTTAAAATTTTGGCAGCAGAATTGCTGTCATGTTATGCTAGGTTTCACATCTAGGCTGCATTGAGGCAAAATGGGGAAGTAGAGAAAAACGCGGAGAAAGTAAATTTGAAATCTTGGCTTTTATGGTGAGGTATGTAAATGATGTTGGGGATGTTTTTGGCATTGTCGCAGTGCACACATAAAGAATACAAATGAAGGGAAAATAAATCAGTATTAGCGCAGGATAATTTGCAAACACTATTTCTGCATCCAATGCCACCTCTGGGTTAAGATAATTTAAATCTGCCTGTATCACACTGATGGTTTAGATCCTTCCGGAGAAAATGTTGTCACCCCACAAGTTATCCTTATTTCCTTTTCTCCCTTCCTTCTGCAACAGACACAACAGCCCTCCCTGCCCCAACATTTGCTGTTTTCACTTTGTTCTTAGCCAGATTTTAGGAGTCTCCTTTGGTTGGGCTCATATAAACACACGTCAACATTGACCATCAGAGTATAAATTATATTTACCCTGAGTGCAAAACAAAATCTCTCACATCTTTCTCTGGCCAAGCCGGGGTTCCAGGCTCTCTGGTTTGTGCACAGGCTGAGGCAAAGTTACAGCAGTGGATGCAAAACTGAGATAATCACTTTTGTTAGGACAGGAGAGGGGGGAAGCTACAGCCTCCAAAGTAAATCATGTTTGTGTTATTACTTTTCTTTCAGATTTCTGAACATTTGAACCTCCCCAGTATTTTATCCAGGTCTGCAAATGAGAAGTTAGGAGTCCTATTGCTTGCTTACTACCCTCAGATAATGTCTAAATTACTTTTTGAATGGTTTATATTAAGGGAGATATGCATGCACCTTCACACTCCTGCCAAAAGGAATATTCACAAAACAGTAAAAAGCAGTGGAGTTACCCTGAAAACACAGTGCTGCCGACTCAGAGACGACACAGAACCCTGGAAAGTGGTTTTATTTTGCAAAATAAATTGTGTTTTGTTGTGGAGGTGAGGGCAGTGCCAGTGGTACTGCATGGACTGGGAGGAAGAGAAGGGACAGGAATTTTTGTGTTCTCTAGGAGATGCCTGTGGCCAGGATGTCCACAGTACCTGCCAGAACCTGCTCGTCCTTCCAGCCCAACACACGTCCCAGGGGAAGGATGCCTCCAGATGCTGGTGGCAATTGAAGCCATCTGCAGGGAAAGAGGAAGATGTAGCATGGTCAGCAACTGAAACAGTGACCTGTGGTCTAAAAGCAGCCGTCCCACCCCTCCTGTCCCAGGAAAGCTGTGCTGGGATGTGAATGCTGACAAATCAGCTCTGTGCCTTGCGTTATCTCTACCAGCCTGACACAGAAAATCTGGCCTTGGCGTTGGCTGTGCATGCTGGGGGAGCTCAGTAAAAACACCAGTGAGAGGAACCTCAGCGGGAAAAATCAGGTTTTGAGTGGTCCTTTGCCCTCTTGAGTGAGTGGGGTGGCAGAGGACCTGCAAGTGTCGCAGAATGCTGCATGTTTTGCTTGTGGGGAGCAGCAATTCAGGGCCCCCACCTGCAGCACCCAAATGTAAGTAACAGATTGTGTGGGCAGACAAAAATAGAAGCACACGAACAAGCTGGCAGGGGCATCTCTTGAGTCGCAGTGAATGTCTCAGTACTGCAGTTACGGCTTTTAATCAAAATTAGTTGGGTTGTTTTTTGGTTTTTTTTTCCATGAAAGGCTGCCTTTATTTACACTGTTCGAAATGTATGTAGAGTTCAGAACTGAAGCACATCTAAACATTAAATGTAATTATCTTCAAGTCTCCGGTTTCAAAAAGGGTAAGACACAGCTTTATAGCAAAGCAAGTCAAGGCTGTGGAAAATGTTTTATTGACACTGGCTCAAGAAAAAGCTTTGAAGGACACTAAAGGAACTTTTCTGTTAAATACCTGGAGATGCAAATTCACCCCATTACCAGTGCTGTAGGAAATTACCTGAAATGCCAGTGTTTTGTGGTATTCATTATGGAATTTTACATTATTTTCATTCAAAGGCATCTGTGAAGCATAATATTTTCAAATCAAATAAGAACCTTGGAGTTTTCTATCCCTGGGGCTGGAAGCCAGGATATGATGCACTCACTGCAAACCCTGCTACGACTGACCCTGTAGCATCTGTGAAACCCAAAAATCACACCCAAAAACTTTAGATGCCCAAAGCAACATTAAGGGGACTATATGAACCTAACTCTGAAATGAAATCCCAAACCCTGCCTGGCTAATAACTCCTATAGC
This sequence comes from Oriolus oriolus, assembly GCA_013400235.1. NCBI lineage: Eukaryota > Metazoa > Chordata > Aves > Passeriformes > Corvidae > Oriolus > Oriolus oriolus. The sequence continues at coordinate 8,944 of VXBT01010412.1, forward strand.
TCACTGGACTATTTTCCTCGCTCCCCTCTCTGACCAGCTTGGTCAGAGGCACCTCAGGGTTTTTTGTTCTGATTTCCTGGCTCCTGCTTTAACCTTACTGGGACCAGGTCCTAGCAAAAGCACTGCCTCCTCTGAGGTCCAGCTCACACTGTGGCAGCAGCATCCAGCTTTTACATGTTCACAAGATGGCTCCTGGGATTATTTCTGGTTCTTTTTCTTTTTTTTAAATCCAATAGTTACTTAATATAAAATGCATATAAAGTGATAGGAGCAAACCTCCCCTTCCTTGGGAGTTCCTTCATTTATAGGATTTATGGATTTAGAGATTCTCATTGTAATAATAGTTTTTCCTCTAAGAAATCAATAATTCCTTCTTTTTTTGCAGATTTGCTGAGTTTCTTAGAGCTGAGGGGATAGCAATTTTTTCACAATGAGGATTGTTTAAAGTGAAGTATGTGATGATGAGTTTCTTCCTGACAAAAAGGTACTCCCAGGAAGAACACCAGCTTGCCTGTATCGCAGAGCAGCAGCACTGCAGAAATGTGTTACTGAGTCTGTAACACCTTGTGTGATTTGAGAGTACCTAAAGGAAAATATAAAGCTTCTGTCCAATATTATGAAACCTCTATGCCAGAAATCTTCTGGGAATGCAGCACAGCATCTTTTGTCAAGTCTTGTCATGAATCTCCCAGACAAGGAGGGGTTTCTAAACCTTGTGAGTTATCCTTCCAGAAGTTGCTTCCTGTAGCAAAGGGGCCCTAGGACACCTTTTTTGAAGCTTGTCTAGAGAAACAGATCCTGAGGAGGGAGAACTAGAAGCTGAAAAATCCTTCCTGAAACATTTTCCTGCAGAGGCAGAGGCATACCATGATGTGAGATTAATGGATTCATAGGGCAGACAATCTTGCGGTTTTTCTGAGGTGTGTTCTCATGTAAATGCTCTCCAAAGAGAGATGCTGGCAGCTGAAATAATGGTCACGTTCACTCAGAGAGTGTGCCAGGTCCCTGGATAGCTCTGGTTACCTGCAAAGGAGAAGGTTCTGAGGGAGCCCTGCATGGAGGTGAGGGCAGGAGGAGGTGCTTTCCTCTTTGTTTATGTTTTTGTAAAGGATGAGGAGCCAGACAGTGAATGGTCTCAAGCCAGACCACCCAGAGGGTGCACACGGGTGTCCACAGAATGACCATCTCTGCACTGTGGTGATCTGGGTGACAGCTCTGCATCATCTCTGCGAGCATATTTTGTCCTATTACGAGCACAAAACCGCGGTCCCACGCCCTGCAAGGCTGACCCTGACAACCACAATGCAGTTGACAGAGTTAATGTTTAAAAATAAAAGATGCCTCCACGGGAAAATCCTCATGGGGCAGAAAAAAGGAGATAGTGCTGGTGAGATTCAAATCTATTGTTTGTAAGGGAGGTCTGAAAGAAATATGAGAGAAGAGTGATATCCCATAATCTTTCTTTGGTCTGTGAAAATATGGAGTATCTGAAAACTGGACTTCCCATTAAGAGAACAAAACAAATGACCAACCTAAAATGGTTTGGGGTCTCTGTGTGAGAAAATATATTTGCTTTTAAGTAGAAACCCTCTGTAAAAAAAAAAAAAAAAAACCTTACATTTTTTAATCAGCCTATCTGACTGACATTCTAAAACTGACTTCATTTTTTCTCATGGGAAAGGAAAACAGGGAGTTTTTTATTTCCCCTCAAAATAAAAAGCAGCCAGATCAAGGGCAGCTTTAGGACACGGAAACAAGTAAAGCTCCCAGGGCAAAAATACCTAGAGAGAAGTTCAGAAGTTAAGCAGCAAATGTTACTGACTATACCTCTCCCATTGCATGGTCAGATTATTTTCTAAAGTACACCACTGGCATCCATATCATCCACTATATCTTAATGTGTGTAAGGGAATGGGGAATTTGAAGACTATAAATTGTTATCAGTATTCAGAATGACTGACACAAGCTGTGTTAATTTCAGTTAAACAGACAGATTACTGGCAACAATCAATAGAGTAGAAGAGAGAAGCAGATTTTTGGTCTGATTTTGCGAAGATATGAGAATACCTTGTGGTCTTTTTCTTTTTTTTTTTTTTTTTTGTTGTTGTTGGGTTTTTTTGTACACCTTTTGAATGTTAATATTCAGCTGAAGAAGGTTTCAGACCCTCTTCAGGGTGGCTGCTGTACTGAGCCAGGCAGGATCCACTGCAGAGCTGCTGAGGCAGGGCTGACATTATAGCCTCATTTAAAGAAAATGACAGCACTGTGAGCTGATTGCTTCTTACACACAAATAGGATTTTCGACTGAGTTTGTGGTGCTTTTTTTGTGTAAAATTCTAAGCCTTAAAAACACAGCTTTTCAACTTGTGTATTCTGCATTCCTTTGACAGTCCCCGATCATTTATGTTTAGAAATATAAGTGCAGAAGAATGGAAACTAAAGGTATTTGTAACTACCTCTAACTGGGAAATGGTTCAAGTTCCCCCTCAACTAGATGAAGGTATCTGTTTCACAGAAGTTGACTAATTTTCTTCATTTATTTAATAAACCAACTATAACTGTCTATTATGTCCTATATAGCAGGGTAAAATACTGACATCAAGCTTAAGAGTAGCAATAATTAAATTAATGTGTACTGACTATATTGTTGTGTATTCCCTGTTTATCTTATGGAAAGTATATTACAGTTTTTCTTTCACTGATACCAAAAAGGGTAGTATAAAATCAATTTCTTGAAATTTAGAGCTGCAAATACTGTTTTGGTGTGGATTTATGGCTGGTAAGATAACAAGTTTTCAACTTGCTGATTCATCTGGATGTCAGCCATGTTGCTGCCTTCAAAAGCTTTAGCATTTTTGGTTATTACTTGTACATATTTAAGGTATTTGCTGTGAAGAAGGGTTGCAGTGCTGATGTCTGTGTTTCTGCACACCTCGTTTTGGAAAGAGGAGTGAACAAAGAGGAAGAAAAGCAGCCTGGGGTGCGCATTCAAACTATTGCCCAGATTCCTCATTGGTGCAAATACATTGAATTTTCACATATTCTCATGTCCAGATCCTCACAGGAGCTATCTCATAAAGCTGGCAACCTCTTTAGCTAATGCAGGGAGTAATTCAAGTTTTTAGGATAACTTTGACTCTTTTTATGTTTGAATCATCCTCACACAGCTTATGTAGATGAATTAAAAATAATATGTGTGCATATTTAGAGGGGAGTTTGCATTTTAAACATTCCACAGTGCATTAGGTAAAATGGTATTGGGGAGAGTCTACAGAAAAAAAGATCAGATCCATTTCTAGCACTGTTTTATTGGTGAAATTAAACCCACCAACTTCCTTTAACAATGCCAACAGCTGAATGGTGCACCAAGAGGTTGTTTTTGCGCACAGAGATCTGTCTTTAAAAGCTGTTCAAAGAAGGGGAACATGTGCCTGCAGGAAGAGGGAAACATGAGCCTGATACCAAATTTTCCTGAAGAAAAGGATGAAGCATAGGTGAAAAGGGCAGTGCTGGTGTATCCATTCATATTGTGCAGCCAACTACAGTACAAGGTACATTATGGAGGGATGTAATTCAAGTCGTTAGCCTGGTGTTTTTTGTAATCAGGTTTTGTTTGATTAAGGCAAGTTTAAAATGTCAGTCACAGCAACTGAGGTGTGAGTGAATGGAAACATCTTTGCCCAAATAGTTTGTGTACAGATGTTTGAGCCTGAAGAAACTTGCCATGTGTTTTTGTAGCTAAGGAAGTGAGTAATCAGTGAAACTAGTATGGGTGGTATAGGAAAATCCTGCACATGGTCTTGGCACAGCTGTGTGCTTGCTACATTCCATGAGATATTTCACAATGGAAAACCAATTGCTCCACTAATATAGGATACCTGCATATCAGGATTGTGTTGTGGAGCACCCAGCGTAGTCACGGGACCGCACAGATCTGGCCAGTCCATTTTGGGTGAACGAGAAGGGCAGAAGAAGCCCCTGGGTGTTGACTTAAAAGAGAGAGAAGAATATCCTCTTGGATGTGTTCGTTGCTTAATTGTTCTTTTTATCCATCAAATTTTGAAAGGCCAGAAGTGTAAGTGGTTGTTAAGTCAGCAGAACTAACTACCTGCAGTAGCAGGGTATTTGTCCATGAGTCTGCTCAGCAAGCCTGCAGGCCCCTGTGCCTCAAATGGCTTTCTGCTGGTCACATTCCTCCTCTGAACTTCCTTGTTTCACAGTCCTTTCTATTGGTTGTACATAATTTACACAGAACATTTTCCAGTCAATGCCCTGTCAATAAATAGCAGTAAATAGGTTCTGCCACTCTGTATGGTGTTCCATTGTTAATGTTTCTAGTTAAAATATTCGCTTTGAATTCATGCACACATACATTGTGTGTGTCACAGTTCAGTGTGGATGCCTTCAATAGTTTCTTGAGTTACCAGTAGCTCACTGTTGCTAATCTGTGTGTACCTCTGATTATATTGGGACAATTTATGGCAGCTGAAGGTCAGCTCCAGAGCTTCTGTGCCTCAGAGTATGTGTGGTGTACTGCAGCAACATGGGTGGAGTGATACACAAGTATGAATAGGTATTATCCTCCTCAGGTGTTTAGTCTGATCCCAAAGGGAAAATAACAGACTGCATGTGCTTATCACTGAGTCATTAACTACGTTTATCTTTTTAAAATCAAGCTTCTTCAAAACTGGAAAGATACTGTGCACAGCATCCTATGTCTATTCTAAGTTTTGCCATTTAAAACCAGCTATCAAAAGCTGATCTTTCCTGGCACTCACAGATTTTCCATGTGCTGCAATTTTCTCCCATGGTTGTTAACTGCATTCAGATAATGCCTAGAAAAAAATGCCAGGGAAACCTTTTCTGAAACAGTTTGATCTGTGAAAGCAAGCACAGTTACTGTCTTGTGTGATTGCAGTTTTTAGGAAAGACTTTTAACTGTGCATGTTGTGTGTATAATGCTTAAATAACATTGGAGGCTGTGACATAATGTGTGTGCAGAAAAGCTTCCTGTAGCCAGAATACCAGAGGTCTTTTAGAATGGGGCACCACCACCTCTGGCTGCAGTGGTACACTGCCTCAGTTTATAACTTTTTTCTTTTAAATAACATAACAGTGTTATTTATCAGCAGAATTCTGTGCTTCCTTCCACAGGTGACCAGCCCATTAGGAAAAAAAAAAAAAGGTAGCTTAATGAAACTGGTTATTCCTAAAGTTTCAGCTCTATTAGCCAGTCCTTTGCATTTTTAATCAGTTGGTAGCTGAGTTATTGTCATTACTGAGGTGTATAAATCTTTACTGACCCCAGTCCATGGACAGATGGTTATAATGCTGTGTTAAGTTTCACCTGTCTATGCTTCATGCTGCTTTTTGTTCTCTTTCCTTTCCTTCCTCCTACCACTAACATGATGTTCAGCTGAAACAGCACTGTTCTTCAACCAGTTTTGAGGCATTTATTTTCCTGGGAATACTTTGCAGGTGAATTCAATGGTGCAACGACCAGGCCTAGACTGTCTGTGGCATCCAGCAGCACCTGCTTCCCGCTGGAAGGAAGATCCAGTGTGCAAGGGAGGGGAAAGCAGAGGTGGGCAGACACCCAGACAGACATTTTAGGGAGCAGACATGCCAGGCAGGCAGTAGCACAGCATATGCTCTGCTGTCTAGAAACAGCCAAGTTGAATCCCAGATCCTGGCAATTCTCTTGATGTGGCAGATCTGGTGATATAAAAAATATTTTCTTGCCTACTGTGTCTGTAAGCCTGACTCTGGCTTTAAGTAAGAAGAGGAAACATTTGACCTTGAACTAAACTACTACTTGACTTGCTTCAGGCTGCCTTCCAAACTCTTTTCTCATTTCAAACACAAGTTATTTATGCCTCTCCTTCTTAAATGCTGCAGTGCTACAGGCACTGAGTGGCTGCTGCCTTCCGTCGTGGGGGGCACACGCATTCTGACAGCCTGCAGCAGATCCTGGTCCATCCCACATCCAAACATTTTTGGTCACTGTGTATAAAACCACAGCTACATTGCCTTTTCAAGCCTCTCCCCCCCAGCTTAGAGTAGGATCAGCTGTAGTTTGTCCATCCTGCAGCAATGCTCTTGTTAAAGGACTAGAATTATGCAGGTTTATTTAGCACTCCGATAAAGAAATATCCCAGGATGTCTCCTTATTTTGTTTCTGTTTCATGTTTTTCTAAATATTGCAGGAGCTGCAATGTACAAATATGCACAAAATTATATTAATTAAATACAAAAGCAAATTAAATTCTTGAAAGCAGAGTAATGAAACTCCTCAGTGTGAAAAACATAAAAGTTTGCATTAGCAGAACTTTTCTTCAGAATGCATTGGAACAATATGTACTGTATGTGATCTCTTTATAGAGCGATCTCTACATCATCTCTTGCGCAGCCTTTTTACACTAACAAGAGTCTGTAGAGAAAGATATAATTTAGCTTTTCAAGCTCTCCAGGGCTCCTCTCACTCTATATCTCACACTCCAAATGCAAGTAAGGAAGTGTCCTATTCTGTAAGATAAGACTGAAAGATCTAGAAGACTTCCAGAGAAAAAAAATCCTCCCTGTTTTTCCACGTATTTAATAAGATGCTCTTTCTTAGCATTAAGCAGTGATTAATACTTAGCATTAACCAGTGCTTAATATTAGAAAATCGCTGTAATCTTTGTTGCAAATAAGATATGCAATTAGTTTGGCCTATCTTTGTCTTTTTATGCCCAAACTGATTTCTACTAAGATAGATTTTTGCTTTGTTCCTGCAACTGCATATGCAAATGAATTTCAATCTTGCATGTGTTTCAAACCTTGTGTTTCCAGCATTCGCTCAGTCTGTTCATTAGGTTTATATGACTGAAGCATTGGTGCTAAGAATCCACAAATAACCACCTCACGCTTCTATCTATAAATGTCTTTGAATGCATTTGTACAAGGAAGATCCATTCCTGGAAGTCGGTGTAAACAAAAACCTGTCTGCAGGACCGATCAGGGAAAGAAAGATTTTAAAGATTGCTTAAAATTTAGTGGATCTACTTGTAGTCCCAGTGGATGTTTGCAAGCATTGTTGAGCAGCATTGGAATACTATAGCGGTAACAGCATCTGGTGTCCTGCCAGGGAGGAAAAGACCACACTCCTGCACACAGATGAGTCTTGAAAAAGTTCCCAGTGCTGCCAGGCTTCTTAAACATCATGGAGTGGGGAGGGAAGGCACATGCTGCCTCTTTTCAGGCAAAGAGCCTCGGATGTAGCTGTTTCGGCTCGAGCTCTAATAATAACAAGCAGTTGGGAGGTTTTCCTTTGTGCTTTGGCTGGCAGTCTGCAAATGGAGAAACAAAGCCAGCGCTGTAGCTGGTACAGCTGGGGCTGTGCTGACTCATCCGAGCCGAGGTTCCACCTCTAGCTGTGGCACTTGGAGTTATTTATTTCCCTTTGCTGCATGTCCCGTCCATCGGGTAAAGGTTGCCGCTATTTGTAGCAGAGGCAGTGGAAGGAGGGGTGGCTCTGGACGCTGGCTGTCACAGTTCACAGCAAGGCAACCAGAGCCCCAAACACAGCTCGCCGATGAGCTCACATGAAGGAGCAGGGCTGTGACTTGTCGCCGCTGAAATACGAGCGCAGCTCGCTGCAGGGGTGATAACCTTTGGCAGAGGGTAACCTGGGCAGGAGGGGACAAGAACACAGCCACCTTCTCCAGAAGCCATGAGGCACTGGCAGTAGCTGCATATCCGTGCGTGCTGGGGCACCCGGATCATAGCAAACTAAAGCTTTCAGATAATTTCCCAAAGGGAGTGACAGTGTGGCGTATAAGACATGTTCCTGTTGGTGCACTAAATGCCGCCTACAGCCGTGTGTTGACAATATTTATGAAGGAGCAAATAACAGCGTTTCTCTCACTCGCCTGGGATTTCTCTCCTGTGTCAGGTTCTGTTTATTTAAAGGCTCCATAAATTTTATTTTCTTTTGAAAGAGAAAGACGTTTCCTCACAATTGCACCACAAAGGGGGAGGTGGTGACTCTGATCAAGGGAATGTGGAACAGTGTTCAAGTGAGGCAGTTTGATTCCTGTGTGGAGTTTGAAAGCTGCTAACTGAGGACTATTTTGGAGAACTTGGCTGGCCAGCATCTCTGGTATGTTTGGAAGCATCCTAAGGAGATATTTTTGTAAACCACTGGGATAAGGCAGTCTATTAAGGGTGATTTAACACTGCTGGGCAGTCACTTCTGTGGATATTGCTAAATTGACTGTAGCAAAGATAAGAAATTCACACCGCTGCAGCAGAGAATTTTTCCATCACACTCTCAAAGTCTAGCAGAAGCTTTCAGAAAACATGATGGTGATTCAGTCTTGTGACACCTCACTTTCTCTTTTCTCCTCTTGAGAAATCAGACCAGACTTTGAATGGAAAGATAATTATTCCAGCCCTCAGAGGAGTCTCTGGCACATCACTATGCCTCACAAAGATCTGTATTTGCTCTGGAAAGGCTGAAATATTAATGAGATTGGAAAAGGAGGGCCTATGTGCTAATGCAGCTGTGCTCTGCAGCTCTGCATCACTCTGGTAGGTGTGGCCTTTTGTTTATTCTATCAGTTTCTGTAGAAAATCCTGTTCAACCTTTAAAAATGCTTTTTTGGAATTAGTATTTCTTGATGTAATTAAAGCAAATAGACGATACATGCTGCAGAATTAGAGGGAATGTCTGTCGTTTCTAAATGTCTTTTTTTTTTAAATACCACATTTATGTTAGTTTCTTCAGTGTCAGTACAAGGAGTTTGAGTGAAAGGGTTACTGTGGAGAGATAAGGCCAAATAAGGACAGGCTAAAACTCTTTATTGGAAGACACCAGGGAGCAAAGCTGTTTTACTCCAGTGAGGATTTCAAGAGTTTTATATCTCAGCCATGACCTTTGAATGAAAGTGCTGGACTAACAGCAGGGAGCTGAGATGGGATTCTGTCCTCAGTGACGTCTGGGGCGGATGTGTGTGAGAACAGCCCTGATGATGCTTCAGTACTGCAGTCAGTGTTGTCCCAAATATGGGTTGCACCCAGAGTGCAAGAAGATAGATAGATAGATAGATAGATAGATAGATAGATAGATAGATAGATAGATAGATAGATAGATAGATGAGGAAGAGATATTTGTTTACTTCCTGCCTGAGCAGAGTTGGGTTCTGGGGTAAACCCACAGAGCCAGCACCCTCCCTGCGTGCCAGCTACCCACTTTTACACCCTTCAAACAGTGACAGATTGATGTCTCCCCTGCAGGAAACAATATTAAACTACATTCACTGGCTAAACATTTTCTCACTTTCATTTAAATGCCACTGATTTTACCCCTCATGCTCTGTGGGGAAGGGGATTATGTGAGTAAGGAGCATCTACAGCTGATGGGTGTGAATTTTGCTGCGCCAGTGACTACAGGTTAGCACAAAAGTTCAACCCAAGCTCTTGCTTGGCCTTCTCAAGTGCTTGTTCCTGCTTTATCTCCTTGTTTGGTGGATTTATGGTGCTGTCCTCCTCTGCTTCTCACTTGTTTGGTAGATTTATGGCATTGTGTTGTTCTCAGGGAAAACTTCTTCTTCAGAAGCCAGAGATGGGGTTTGTAGGGCTGAATGGACTTTAAATTAACATTTCTAAAAAAAGGATTTTATGGGAATGAAAGGAAATATGAATAAAAAACTTGTCCTATTTGTTTTTTTTTTTTTTTTGCTCTACCTGCTGTGAACTCTGAGGAAATGTGCACAAAACATAGATTAATCATCTTTTAGCACATACACTCCCTGAAGGAGGCCTGGAGGTGCCTGATTTGTGGCTGGCCCGTGAGCCTGTTGGGATGGGTACACAAGGATTTTGCAGATTCAGAGCCCTACACAGAGGTATTACACCTCCCCACATGAGTTGTAATCTCATGGGATAACATCAAGAAGTCTAGCTGAGGAATTGTAACTTCTCTGATCTGGAGACTTTTTGGTAGGAATTTATATTAAATTTGGCTCAAAAATCAATTAATTTGCACATGTCCATGACCATGGAGAATCAGCCCACAGGCCCCCACAAACTGCATGGGAGAAGATGAAAACCTTTGATCTACAGCAAGATTGGGATTGTGGCAGTGACCTGAATTTTCTTGTACACAGAATCTAATTTTTGTTTCATACCGGTTTATTTAAATATGCTTAGTCATATGTCTGTGTTTATGGCAAATGTTCTATTCACACTGATGTCGTCTGCATGAAAGTAAAGCTATTGGTTTCACACCTTGCACATCCTGTTTTCAGTGCTTCTGGAGTTCTGCTGCAGAGTTTTGTACTCTTTTTAATAGATAGATTTGGTGACATTTCTGCAGCATTAGCATGGGATGCTGCCTGCCATGGCTCCTCTTCTTTTGTCAGCATCACTCTAAAAGCAGCTGACACTACAGCAGTTTCTCCATTTTCCCCTCTTGGTGCACCAGTGAACAAGCCCCATCATGACTTTAAACATCTGTATTACCACCTTCATGCTCTAGAAGGAGCAGCAGGGAGTGAAAGCTCTTTTTCAAGGCAGCAGAGACAAAGATTTATTATCAGTGCTAAGGCAGGATGTGTGAAGTGCTTTGCATGTTGAAGTGACCTCGCGCCAGCTTTCAGTAGAAAATGCATCCTTCACGTCTAATAAAATTGTGCAATACAGTGAGTCCTATCCCACCTCTTTCTGTTTTGTATGAATTCTGGTTTTTACTGTGGGATAAACAGTGGTGCAGCAGCTGCATGTCCAGCATCCCACCAGCACCACCAAGCCCTTCTCCTCAGGGCTGCTCTCCATCCCTTCTCCACCCAGCCCATATTTGTGCCTGGGATTGTCCCAAACCACGTGCAGGACCCAGCACTTGGCCTTGTGGAACTTCATGAGGTTTGAATGGTCCCAATGATGCTTAATACATGTGCAGTCTTTTTTTTTTTTTTAAATTTTTTTTTAACATCACTGGCTGTTAAGCTCTCACAGTTCCTATAAAAGCCACAGCGTTGCCATGGTGACAGTATGCTTTCACAGGCTTTCTGATATGGCAGAACTTATCTTTATTCATGATGTTTGGCTGCTACTTTAGTCCCATAAAGCAGGCATTAAATTTACCATTGCTAGCATCACTTCTGTATTCTATCTCTATTTTTGGTTAGGCTTTACAACAGAATGAGATGTTTGGAGGTTTTGCTTTGCTTTTTTGTTTATTCTTGCTTTGGATAGGTTTTTTTACAACTTGAAAATTGTCCCTTTTTCCATAGAATCTCGATTTGAGATTTTTGGAACATTTTTAATAATGCCTTCTAATCAATTTGGATAGATAAAAAAAAATATCCCACTTATGCAAAGTTTAACCACCTGTTAAAAAAAATCTTGCTGGTATTTTCCGTTATGTCTTTTATGGTGAACAGCAAAGTTGGGTAATCAGAAAGGAGTGACCATAAAACATTATTGTGCATGGAGCAGTTGTGTAAAAATGAGATGCCTCTTCTGTTTACCATCTGGATTTCTTGGTGCCAGAAGGCTGCACTGCACATTGCTGCTTTTCTTGCTTAAACATGATTGACACAAGGCAATTTTTTTCTCTTCCTACCTTGTCATTTCAGAGTGTTTTACCTTAGGCAGAGTTTTACACTTGAAGACTTTTTATCCTGTAGCTTTTTTCTTCTGTTTAGGATTCCAAGTTTCTATCTGGTGTTGCCAAAGCTTTCTTTCTCCCAGGAAGGGTCAGTATCAGGTGTAATCAAGCAAGAAGGCATGCTGCAGTGGCCCAGGTAACAAAATATAAAACCAGAGCTTCAAATCTGTCGAGGAGTTGTGATTTTTATTCCATCTTTCCTTTACCCAAGACTAGCTTACAGGCTACCTGGTCAAGATTATTATTTTTTCTCATTGTAGTTCTTACTGTAAACATGGATCAATCACTTCCTTTAATGTGAAATCACATCATTAACCCACCCTGAGTGGATTGTGCACAAAAATGCAGCCTGTTTCCCTGAGATTCTCTGGTATGTTGGCCCTGTGTATCTCATTCTGGACCATATAGAAAATGGGTGTTATTAAACCAGGATAATGCTTGTGTACAGAGTAATTAAAGTGAAAGGTTTGAGTTGAGCACAATACAAAGTTCCGTGGAATTTCATTGATCGGTCTGTGTGTTGCTGGTTGTATAGCAGCAGGCACACAAATAATAAATAAAACCACAATTTGCTAAATATAGCCTCAAGATCGACACAGGCAGAGAAACTTCTTGCCTGAAAAAATTGGGTAATGCAGAAATACCATATACAGCAGTATATCAAGACTAGGAAGTCTCCAATGTGTTTAGAAAATAATTATTTACAACAAAAACCTGGAGTAACAAGATTTCTAGTAGCCCAGGTACAGCATGTTTTGTCTCAGCACTGAACACTGATCCAGCAGTCCTTGCTAGGCTCCTTTTCAGCACCTAGCGCTGATATCCAAGATACAGAGCTCACAGTTAAATGGTATAAACTGCACAAAAGTCCCCACATGGCACTCGCCATGCAATTGTGAGAGTAAAAATTTCTTCTTCTTAATTCTCTTGGGAAGTGTGGATTATGCTAACATGCAAAGGGTGCATCAACATTAGGGATGAAGAAAGGATTTTTTTTGCACATCAGTATCAGCATTAGCAGAAGCTGTTGATAAACACATCGAGTCTCAGGCTCAGCTCACCAGATGTGCTCTCCCCAGCGCAGAGCAGAGAATTATCAGTGCCCTGGACCTGCTGGCTGCAACAGAGCCCAGGATGTGCTTGGCTGCCTTCACCACAAGGGCACACTGCTAGCTTGATGTTGTTTTATTCACAGCAACACTGTTCAGCCATTTCCAAGGGCATTTTCTTGCAGTCATACTGGAAGGAGATCAGCTGCCTGAAGTCTGCTCTCATGGAGGTTAATTTCTAGGGGGTTTCTTTCACACGGGCCAATTAAATAGTAGGGGCATGTTCTCTTTGAAATTTTCATCTGCAAGTTTTCTAATTAAAAATCCAGACAGCTGATTGCAGGTAATCTAATTTTTTTCTTTTTCTCATGGTGGAGAAGTATAAGAAGAATAATTTGATGGTTCAGTAATGGAAGATAGGAAAATAGGAAAATAGTCTATTCCCTTTTATTTAAGGCCCCTTTCAAATCCTCCCTGCAGTTCTTATCTGTTCCAAGCACCAGCCCCCACCAAAA
>VXBT01010412.1:22255-68919 GCA_013400235.1 Oriolus oriolus
CAAATCAGAGAGAAATACAACAGACTAAAAAGCTTTTTTCTGCAATCAATTTCAGTGGCTCCTTGAGCATGCAAGAACAGATCTTTTCTTAGTACTGGTGGCTGAAGAGTGAGGAGTACTGATCTGCAGTTCACTTCCTCTTCGTAAAGACATTTGGTAAAACCTTTCAAATTCCTTGAATACTTAACTATATTCCTTACTCTAGTAGAGCTCACTGCCTCTCCCTGTACTCTGCCTGATGTGTTTAGACCACTTTGCCACCAACATTAAAGCTATCCAATGCCAAGGTATTATGTCAAGCTCATGGCAGAACTGATCTTTTCCACAGCAGAACAGGAGAGTCTCCCACATCGTGGTTTGATGAGTGCTGCCTACATACCTTTTCATTTCTGGAGCCAGCTTTTGAGAGCAAGGATTAATGACAAGTCAATATGGCTGCTAAAATGCAAACCTACCCAGAAGTAATCATGAAGCTATTTTCCTCACCCTGTCAGACATCTATTTCAAATACTGAGCATACTAGAGACTTTTGGACAGGTTTCCTGATTTTATTTATCTAGGTATAGGGTTTCAGCATTTCCACTCTGTTTATACTGTTTAGATTGCATGGATGCGGGGAAAGTGCCTTTCTGCTGTGTGTGAAGAGTTACAGCTACCATCCATAGTTTGAATAACAGCTTTTCTAAAGGGAAGGATCTGTATTGGGTGAGGCTAGGTCCACATACCTCATTTTTAAGGGAACTAATTATTTTCTTTTTCCTCTACAGATTGCCAGTATTCTTTTCTTTTTTTTTTTTTTTTTCTTTTCCCAGACAAAACAAGAACATACAGAAACATTTTTTTTAAAACTGTCATTTTCTGTTATTTTTGTTTCAGAAATTTGGAATAGGACAGGAAGAGAAATAGTGCCTATTTCTCATATCCTTCCCAGATTTGAGAATAGGGTCAGTGGAAGGTGTTTCAGTTAGGACTCACCTTCTGCCTCATTACTTGTGAAAACTAATTGTTTCTCGGGAAAGTAATTTTGAAATCTATAAGCCCTCCACAGAAAAGAAAATCTCATCTCAGTTGAATCATGATACAGGAAGAGAGCCAAACAAATACACTGTGAAGCAGAAGCTACTAAGAGAGGGTGGTCTGCTCATGACCTGTGGGCTGCTGATGTAATTCAGTTAAGTTTATTTTGTTAATTGCTTTTTATTGATCTAGAACACTTTCATAGCTCTGAAGTTCCAAAATCAAGACAATCATGTAGGATCTGCATTTTGACTTTGCTTCTTCCAGGACCACATCTGATTTTCACTGATGTGTTATGGGTAAAGAAAGTTCACCTAAGGTCAGTTCTGTGCGGCTGAGTCTGAGTGTCCTCAGCTTCAGGCTCTATCACACTGAATGCAAAATATATTTTTAGAGATTGGAAACCCATCGGGGGTGAGGGGTGTGGAGGTGAGAGCACATAAGGGACTTTCCATAGGGTGGTTAGAAGACAAAATTCACCTCTTGCCAGCTGAAACCCCGCTTGCTGTCGATTCAGGAGCAGAGCTGGACATGCTGCACTACAAACCCAAAAGTCATAGCATTTACAAAGCCTAACAGGGAACCTATGAAAGCACCCCTTTTCTTTCTTGCCTTCTAAAAAACGGTCAAGAGTGGCTCTTTGTAGTGACAAAATGTTTCTCACGGAGGGCTTTTGTGTGGTAGGGCTGCCAGTGTGTTTTCTGTCAGGGTTATCGTAGAGGTGCAATTACTGACACTCTGTTCTTTTTGTCCACACATCTGGTCCTTTGAATTGTGCACGATAAAACAAAACTGGACTCTGTGCCTGATGATAGAATCGAGGACAGTGCAAACTGATGGCTTGCAGCAATGGGTAACCTGATAATTAAAACTATGGTTTTGTGTAACTTGGAAGTGGTTGAACACTACTGTTAGGACAAAAAAACCTTTCTTCCAACTTTTGATACCAGATCAAGCAATCTCTTTTGCACCTTGATAAATGTAAAGAAACAATTACTTGGTTGCTTGTTTTCACTAGCTGTGTATAAATAAACTGCAGACTTGTTCATAGATCTACCAGAGTGTGACACACAGTACAAACCGCCAGCTTACGGCAGAATGTATCAGAAGCAGCAGGAATCAGGAAGAAAAATACTTGGGGAAAGAAACAAAACTCCTCATCTGACATGTGCATGTGCCAACAATAAAAACAGGGGCAGAGGCAAACATTGAGCCTTGTGCTCTGCACACAGCGGGCATCGCAGAGGTGGGAAGGGGCAGGGAGCAATTGCAGACAGTGGATGTGAGACCCTAGCCTGGAAAAAGTGAACCATTTTGCTCTTAGCTGGCCTAAGCCTGCAGAGCTGCTTTTGATGCTTCATTGCAATGCTAAATTTGATGGAATATGAAAAAATATCATTTTAGAAAGCAGCTATTTCTATTTTATCTTTAATTAGTGGTCTTACTCCATGTGAAGCGGAGTCCATTCCAGGCTATTCATCTGCATGTTTGAGTTTGCCAGTAAAAATCACGCAGGGAAAAAAGCTCATCATTTGTGGAAACTGTTTGTGTTCTTGTCTAACATAGCAAGAGCTATTCAGTTCAGAGTACAGCTTGTTTCTCCTCTGACCCTCCTCTGAAGCATCACCCTTATTTATCATATCTGGTTCAGCTGTGCTGAAGCGCAGTATAAAATTAACTCCACGCTAAACAATTTCTGCTGTAATAATTCTACTTGGAAAGTGTTTGGGGCAGATGAAAAGCATTCTACGGAATCAGCCATAATGAGGCACGTCAGGTGGCTCAGATGGCATAGTCATGGCTCGAACACAAAGTGTTCATTTATCCCTGGGGTTTGTGCTGATGGACCGACCTGGCAGCAGGAGTCTCAGCTCCTTCACCATTAAATGAGTCTGTTTGATGACACAGTTTTTAGAAGACTTTATAGAAGATCTGTCATAAAAATAAAGCCGAATTAGTCAAAGCCAGTTTGGGAGAAAAGGGATGCCCTGGAGGGATGATGGAAAAAATGGACTTTTTTTCACATTGTATCGATAACCTTTAATAATACCAAAAGCTAGTACCTCCACAGTGTAGGCCAGAGAATAACTGTGATATTTTGTAGGTACTTGTATGAATATCGATTCGATTTCTGCATCTGATGTTTTAAAAAGTGAAATAAAATAGTGGTTAGTAAAGTGCTTTTTCTCCTCCCCTCCACCTAAAAATAATACTAAATTTGTATATTACAAGTAATCTGCAGACACACTGCAGTACTTGGAGTGCTTATTATAATTTCCCTGAGAGTGTTAAACTTTTGATAACCTCATTATTAATAATATTCAGGCAGCGACTTTGAGTTATTTTGTATACCCAGTAATTTGCTTTTTCCTACTTTTAAAAACTTATAAATAAAACAGATATTTTGACATTCACGATAACTTGGAAAACAAGATGTAAAAAATTCCCAGTGTATCTGTTCCATTTATCTGCTTCATCTGGTGCTGTCATTTAATTCATGTGTTTCTCCTCCACATTATAATGATAATAATTCACACCTGAAGCATATCAGTGTGCTAGATATACCCATAATAATCAGATAATGTAAAATTGAAACTGAAATGAACAAATATGTCCAGTGAGGGGTTTTTTGTGTAATTAATGCTTATCTTTAGAATATTTTGTAAGGATTGGAAAATATAAGCACAAGCCTATAAATTCGGTAAGTTGCCCAACTTTCAGTTGTCACAGTGCTGGATTTAAAAACTGAGTGTTGCTTACAAATTATTCTGTCTTTGGGGCTGTATCTGGGATTGGGGCAGGCTTTGATGAAACTAAATACAGTCCTAACATATGTGAGTCTGCTTCAACTATTTCCTAGCTGATTCCTGTGGAGCTGCTCACCTCACGTGTTGTAAATGTCAAGGGCTGTTCTGTGACCTTGTTATGACATGGCTGACTCCCATTCTTCTTTACTAGGATATTTTAACAACTCCAGATTTATCCTTTAGAACCAGAAGTATGTTAAGACATATAATTGGATCAGTGCTGGCATCTCTTTGCTTTTCTACCACCATATCTGGTTAAGGAGTTTCTGAGTCTGCTGTTTAGCACTTGCCACAGTTTGAGCTGAACCTGAGGTGGAAAATATCAATATTTAAGACTTTGTTTGCATCTTCCTAACAGGGTGACCCACTGGTGTCTCCTTTGGTGCAGCTAGACTGGCTTGATTTCTCCACAGCTCTCAACAGCCGCGAGGAACAATTTTGTCTGTCAGTACCTGACACAGCCTATGCAATACTGCGTCAGCTCTGCCTCACTGCCAGGCACACACCTTGCACTCGAGGCTATGAGGAAAGTGGTGAGAGCCTGTATGCCTGCTTAAGCCTCCTGAGACAAGGAAATGCCATGAATCAAACGTGTCAGGCCTGGACCAGGCCCAGGAAGCTCACAGTTGTTATTAGAGTCGTGCTCCTCAGTGCCCAGTGCTAGTGAAAGGATGAGCTTGAAAACACGGCCCAGAGAGTGGGAGGGAAGACCTGCAGGGACAGGTCAGGATTACTCAGGTGGAGACTGGGCCGACCAAATGAAGATCAACAAGGGAAAGCGCCGGATTCTACACCTGGGATGGGGTAACCCTGGGTGTACGGACAGACTGGGGGATGGGGAAAGCAGTGCCGGGGAAAGGGACTGGGGGTCCTGGTCGATGGCTGTGCCCTGTCCTGGGGGCACCAGGCCCGGCATGGTCGGCCGGGCCTGGGAGGGATTGTCCCGCTCTGCTGTGGGCCAGGGCAGCCTCACCTGGAATATTGTGTGCAGTTCTGGGCACCACAGTGTAAAAATGACATTAAACTGTTAGACAGTGTGCAAAGGAGGGTACAAGGATGGTGAAGGGCCTTGAAGGGAAGCCATATCAGGAGCGGCTGAGGGCACTTGGTCTGTTCAGCTGGAGAAGAGGAGACTGAGGACAGACCTCGCTGCAGTTCTGCAGCTTCCTCGTGAGGGGAAGAGGAGGGGCAGGCTCTGATCTCTGCTCGGTGGTGACCAGGGACAGGACCCAGGGAATGGCCTGAAGCTGTGCAGGGGAGGTTTAGGTTGGATGTTAGGAGAAGGTTCTTCTCCCACAGGGTGGCTGAGCACTATAAGAGGCTCCCCAGCAGGGAATGGGCACAGCACCAGCTGGACAGAGTTCAAGAAGAATTTGCACAATGCCTGTGTGCGCATGGTGTGATTTTTGGGGATGCAGGGACAGGAGCTGGACTCAAGGATCCTTGTGGGCCTCTTCCAACACAGCATATTGTGTGATTCTGTGACAGGAGACTGGAGCAGCCAGGAGGACAAAGCAGGCACATCACTCCTGCCACTGACCTCTGAAGGGAGGAGAACTGTGCCATGGAAAATAGCTTTGGTGCATTTATTTCAGTAGTTTCTCTGAACATTCATTTCCTGTAATCTCAGTTCATGCTGGGCTTTCTATTGTCTTCTTAAGCTTTACTGAGGATGAGATAAAACAAAATTCTTGAAGCGGAACCTTGGCCTCCTTGGTTTTCAGCCACTCCTTACAAAGTGTAAAACACAGGACAGCACATCTGGACTGCAAGTATGGGCTATTTAATGCTTCCATTTAGACAGAATTTCTTTGCCAGCTTTTGACATTTACGAGACTAACTAAACTTCAGTCTTTCCTGAGCAGAAAATTCCATATTCAAACCCAAACGATTACATCAGAAGTGCGGCGATTTCAGTAAACCCACTAAAACTGGCTTTATTTACCAGTCACTTAAAGGTTTTGATAATGAATTAAACCCAAAAATAAAGGAAAAAAAATCGATATACCAGTGTAAACCGGTGCAGTTGCTTACTAGTGTAACTGTAACCTAAATTACTCTTGGCAGTAGGCTGAACATGGAAGGGATGTCGGAAAAAGTCTTTGGCTCACGCAGATTGGTTTGATCACCCTTCCTGACAGTCCTACTTGTGTACTGATGATAAAAGTGGCTTCATTCATCATTAATGAATGAATTAAAATATGGTGATAATCATGTCAGTAACACTTCAGAAACATGCATTTCTGCTAAAGAATGAAAAGCTGACCACTTAGGCTATGGAACAGTTGCATGACAGTGTGCAAAACAGATGTGTGTGTGTTGGCAGCAGGCTGGTTGCTCTGAAACCATGCATTTTACTGGGTGCAAAAGTTAAGGAGCAGTACATGATTGCCACAGGTCTCTCCCTGGCTGAGTGAAGTGTACTGGATCTCCCTGGAGAGGCTCAGAGATGCTTTTTGGAAAAGGGTTAATTCTCTGTCATGAGAAGGAAAAATGCAACAGAAAGACAGAGAAGCACAGCCAGAATGAAAGGAAAGAATCCATTTTACACGCACTAACAGAAGGGTGCAACCATACCAAACCTGACATGTACACATGCACAAAAAAAGAGTGTGGAGTAACAGAGCGACCTCAGCACAAAGAAACCACAGGAAACCACGTGGTTACACTGAGAGATCCCCTCCCTCATTGCAAACCATTTACTTTTCATTACCAGAGTTCTGCCAGTGCCTGAGCACCATTTTAAGCTCCACCTGCTCTTGTAAAATGGAAGCTCAGCATCTGTAGAAGTGCTGGTTAGTTATGATTTGTTTGCCAAAACACTGTGGGGTGCTAAAGTGACAGAGGTCCTGTACTGTCTTGTGTAGAACTGGCTGTTTTAGAAAGAATAAGGGTTGCTTCCTATTTCTTTGGGTGTATCCTTTCAGCAGAGGATTGTTTCCTGTTCTTTTTGTTACAGAAGAGTTTAAGCAAGCCAAGCACTCTTTAGAGCCTATATCAGCTTTAAACATGCAAGCCTGTGAAGCTGTGAGATGTTTCTCAAACCACAAATGGTTATTTGAATTGGGTGTCAGGAGGGTTATCTCTGTGGTAGCAGCTTCTGGCACACCCTATCTGCAGTGGTGATGGTTGAGAAGGCACAAGGTGCATTGCTTGTGTTCTGATACCTGTTAAGTGGTTTAGTAAAAAAGGATGTTAAGCCTCGTACATGAAAAGTTTATCTTAAGGAAAAGTTCCTGCTTCAAGTTCTCCATAAATGCCACCCAACAACTTTATGACGTCCGTAAGGGTGTTTCCTTCCCTGTGAACCTTTTATATGAAGTGGAACATCTTGGAATTATGGACTCATGGAATTGTCACGATTGGAAAAGACCTCTGAGATTATTAAGCCCAACTGTTAACTCAGCACTACTATTTTCACCACTAAACTGTATCCTCAAGTGCCCCATCCATGTGTTTTGAACGCTTCCAGAAATGATGATTCCACCACTGCAGCGGGCAGCCCCTTCCAATGCCTCACCACACGTTCAGCACAGAAAATTTTCCTAAAATCCAATCTAAACCTTCCCTGGTGCAACTTTCCTCTTATCCTGTCCCTGTTCCCTGAGAGCAGAGCCCAACCCCCCCGGCTGCCCCCTCCTGTCAGGGAGTTGTGCAGAGCCACAAGGTCCCCCCTGAGCCTCCTTTGCTCCAGGCTGAGCCCCTTTCCCAGCTCCCTCAGCCGCTCCTGGGGCTCCAAACCTTTCCCCAGCTCTGTTCCCTTCTCTGGACATGCTCCAGCCCCTCAATTCCTTGTCATGCAGGACCCAAAACTGACCCTGGAATTCAAGGTGTGGCCTCAGCACTGCCCTGGCCCTGCTGCCACAGCATGTCTGGGGCAGCCCAGGGGCCACTGGCCTTCCTGGCCACCTGGGCTCCCCTGGGCACCCCTGGGCTCGTGTCCAGCTGCTGTCACCAGCACCCCCAGGGCCTTTCCCAGCCACTTTTCCCCCAGCCTGAAGCTGCAGGGGGTGGTTGTGACCTGAGGGCAGGACCCAGAACTTTCCCTGGTTGTACCTCACCCCACTGGCCTCATCCCATGGATCCAGCCTGCCCAGATCCCTCTGCAGAGCAGATCCACACTCCCACCCAGCTCGGTGCTGTCAGACACTGACTGAGGGGGCCCTCGATCCCCTCCTCCAGGTCCTCAATGAAGACATTATACAGGACTGGCCCCAGTACAAAACTCTGGGGAGCCCCAGTGGTGCCCAGGCCCAGCTGGATGTCACTCCACTCCCCACCACTATCCAGCCCAGCCATCCAGACAGTTCTTTACCCAGAGAACACTTGACCTGTCCAGGTCATGAGCAGCCAATTTCTCCATGAGAATCCCGTGGGAAACGGTGTCAGAGGCTTTAACAAAGGCTCCACAGACAACATCCAGAGCCTTTCCCCCATTCCCTAGGTGGGTCACCTTGTCATGGAAGGAGATCAGGCTGGTCAAGCAGGACCCACCTTTCCTAAATCCAATCTGTCTCGGCTTCATCTCCTGGTTGTCCTGCCCATGTGGGCACTCAAGGTGATTTTAGCAGCTGCTAGTAAGAAAAATGTTAAAACACATGCCCAGCTGACACAAAGGGTTTCTAATAAAAAACCATTTTCAGCTGCAGGGTAAGATACACCATTATCCAGCTGGGAGGAAGGGAGCGAAGAAAGATATGTGGGTGGCAGGGAAACACTGACTGATTGACCGCATATGAGGTTCCCCAGAGCTTGGAAAGTTGCTCTGTGATGGTGAGGGTTTGTTAGGAAGCGTGAGAGAAGAGTGTATGAAGGAAGTTTGTAAACTAGAGGATATGAGAGCTCACCACCACTGCAGCAGTGGGCTCTGGCTGATCAAAGTCTCTGACTCGCAGCCTTGCTGTTTTTAAGCTGGGGCAACTGCAGATGTCTCTGATTCTTAGCAGAGCATCTTTAGTCCTGATAGGACAGAGAGCAAAATGGGTGGCATGGGCAAATATCTTCACGTAAACTGAAATTTCTGGTGTTCTGGTTCTTGGTTCCTGGGACTGCCTACTTGAAGTAGGCAGTTGAGGAGAAAAAAAGTTGTTTTGGGATGCTGACTGCTTCTAGGAGGGAATCTTCCTGAGAAATGCAGATGTAGTTTAGAGTTGCTTGATTTTTCTTTTTTTGTTCATACCATCAACAAAAGAGGCAGACTCCAGGAGAAATTACAGTCCCAAATTTGCTGCAGCTTAAGGGTGATGAAGGTCCCAGAAAGTGGTGTCTTGTGGTAGAGACTAGTCAAGGTCCAGCTCTTGGAAGAAAAAGGCTGTGGGATCTTGAGATCTGGTGGGGTTTGCATGATGTTGGAGAGCTGTGGACACTGAATGTATGAAGGAAGACACCAAACTGAATATAGAGATCCTGTGGGATATGTTCCACTAAACAGAACCAGGCTTTGCCGAGCTGGAGACGAAAAATAGTGCCCTATACAAACTCTTACAAAAGGTCTGCTGTGCTCCACCTACAGCTAGAGCTGATAGAGTTGATCTGCTGACTGCCTCACTGGGACCTGTGTTTGGCCGCTCTTTTGCCTAATCATTTCAGGTTTGTTTGCCTCCTCCTTCTGTGCGCTTCACACTTAATTTAAAAGTGGCTAAAAGCCAGTTCCTATGAGAACTTAGTCCCTCTGCAGACGTTCTCAATTATTTATGCCTTTCTTCAACAGTGAGTCTATTGTTCCTCTGCCCTGTCTGCAATGAATCCTTGTCTCCTCTGTGTGAGAAGTATTCTCTGTTATACAAGGATGCTCCATTCTTTTTTTGCAATAGCTGGTCTCAAATTACCAAAATGCTAGACAGTTTTTGTAGGTGATGATTTAAAGAGGTCTTATTTGGAGCACACAACTATGATGCAGTGGGCAGAATAATAACCTTTACAGGAAAGAACGTACGTGGGGGAAAGGAGTGACTGATGCCCCACTAAGCTGCAAACATTTGCTAACCAGATTATTCACAGAAAATTAATATAGTGCTGCAAATCCCAGTTGTTTTAGGGGTAGAAATGATGATTCTGTCTTCTCCTGCTTTTATCTGTATCCAGTGTCTGTTTTCACTTATCCTCATAATATTCTCCACAAGTGACTAGGTCTTTACCTTTCTTAATTGTTTTAATTAATATTTTTTTCCTTCTCTTGTCTTGAAAATGTTGAGTTTTGTTCAGCACCAGGCCATTCTGCCCATGCCTACTAGCAGGCAAGCTTGTTATTGATCACACATGGTGCTTCTGCTGTGACTTTTTCTCAGAATTGTCTTTCGAGGTTTTGCTTGAGCCTGTTCAGCATTGATTTCTACACTGTGCTCCAGCTGAATAGAACATTCCTCTTAGCTGTTGTATTACAACTTCTCCCATTTCATTCTTCTCTTTAAATAGTTCTTTTAGTCTTACCCCTATCATTCAATCTGGTCTCGTTGCTTGTCTTCCGATACCTTCCTTCAGCTGCTTTTTAGCTTTTATTACAATTTCTATAAAATGTCTTCTTTGTGTTTAAAACATTCATGGAAATTCTCTACTCTGTTCACATTGAGTCCTTATCTAACCAAACCATCCTTCCTTCTCCTGTCTTTCTCAGATTGAAAACTGAGGGAGAAAAAACTTAACAGGACATCCGTTTTTTCACAAAGGGTTTTAAAAAAGGAAAAAAAAAATCACATGCATGTTCTACTGGACAATGCTGAAAGTCATCTAAAGAGAGCTTTAGACAAGGAATAGTGATACAGATGGCTGAAGGTACAACAGGAGGGTAAATGAGCACAAATAGTGTTTTAGGTCAAAGGTTATCTTTCCCTCTACATTCTTAATTTTATTTAGTGAACTGTTAGTAGTTGTCTAACCATTTCTAGCAGGGAACCTCCTATTTGAGGAATTCTGCATGTTGGTCAAAGGAATATGCTATATATGGTTCTCCTTCTGGGTATGCCTTCTGTCTTTAAATCTCAAAAAAAAAATTATGAGACCATCCTTTTTCTGCAGCTATTACTAAGTTAAGTAAGTCTTACATAGATAAAGCAGAATGGGAAAATTATTATTTTGTCCACAATCGTAAAAACCAGGCAAAATTCTTGGGACATATGTATACACATATGGTTAATAATAGGGTTTTGGGGGTGATTCTTGCAGCTTTGGAAAACAGTAAAGTTGTCCAAGAAGCAAAACTAGTTGAATCTTAGTGTGGCTAAAACTGAAATTCTCCATCACCGCATTCCCAATTTACCTATTTTGCCATGTAGAGGGATGAAACTGGCGTGTGCAAATGAGGGTGTATATATGTGTGTTAAGTAACTCTTGGCCTTCCTCTGTGCCAAAGCACAAAACTAAAATGAAGAGTCAAAACACCTTGGGGTTAGGAACAAATCATAAATCATGTTAGGATGGTTCTCTAAGAGCTTGACTATTTATTTCTCAAGGCTGGGACATGGTTGGACAAACACTTAATCTCTGCTCTGTGTGCAAACAACAGGTGACAATTTTTAATTACAGTGTTCCTACATAACAAGCTGGTCTAATAGGACACATAACTTTCTAAGCCTTTCAATTTTTTTTACTTTCTAAAAGCAGCCATGCTTGATTGCAATATAATTCCTTCTGGGCTCTTTGCCTGCTGAAATTAGCAACAATTTTAGGTGATTTCTTTTAACTTTCATGGAGGGTGGTTCTCTCACTTTCCAGCTATAAGTCTACATTATGTTGGTGCTTTGCAAAGGCGTGTTTACAGTTTTCATAAATACACTTGTTAGTGAAATGGAAGAGCAATGACTGCCTGGAGCTGTGTCTGAATAGAGCTCTGTTCATAGGAAAAACCTTGCCCATTGGTCATATTACTGTGTCAAAGGTGTTTTCAAATGTTGAAAAGGCACTAGTGTCAACACTGTAAAAGTGTATGGTATTTTCTTGCCCACAGCAAATATATTGTGAACTTGCTGTTGTAGGCTCAGTCTGTTTTGCAGCTGTAAACTGTTGTTTTTTAGCTACTGAAAACCTCATGGTGAAAAGTTCATAGAAAAAAAAGAGGAAGGAGGTGAATGTTGCTTCGTCCTAAGTGAATCTGAAAGTTTCTTCTGCACCACTAGATTTCAGTAGTTTTATTGGTTTATTTCTATATAGTCATTTAGTAAACTTGTCTATGAAAGCAAGGAATTAAAAAGCTGTGATTTTTTTCCCCATAATCTGGATAAAAGCACTGGTATTTTTAAACTCAGACTGTAGATTTGCTTCAACTGCAGTAAAAAGAAGCCTGCATGCAAGGAGCCTTGAGATCCCTGTGTTTTAGGAGGTCAGGGAGGCCAGCTGACCAAAATAATTTCTGGTTCAGACCCTAGCTCTTCAGAAAATTATATAAATTGCCCAGGTTTCATGCATTTCATTTTATATAAATCTGTTTTGAAAATGAACTTCAGCCTGGTTGCCTTGAAGCTGGGGGGAGAAACCATTAATTAGAAAGAACAATGTAGTAGAGTTTAACAATGTAGAAGTTGATGAGGTATTAATTCATTGAAATGCAAACAAAACCCCTGAAAAGTCAAACAGAAAGGGGTGGGAAAGGGTGGGAAACAAGACAAGGTCTTATTCTTATAATTTGCTGTGAAGACATGGAAAAATACCATGCCCAGCAGAAGAACTCAGCAGAAATCTCTCTTTAGACAGAGACACAGGGGAAAAAATGTTGTCTGTTGAGCTAACACATTGCTTAATCAAGATTTCATAAGCAGAATTCCTCCTTGCCACTTGGAGAGTGATTAAATTTTGGCTGAACACATCTGACTATTGTAGAAACCTAAGCTAAGAAACTAAGCTTCTGCAATTATGTGACCTGTCTCCCTCGATTATTAAGACATTTTAAACTTTCAGTAGATTTCAGAATGGGGCCAAGAATCTTGTAGATTAGTTTCCACAGAAACAGAAGGTCGAAGAGAGAGAGAGGGTGCTAATTAGGGTATCCCATTTAACATCACATCAATTTGAGTTCTTCTCTATGTAGCCATCAGCAAGACTTAATCACATGTATGTAGATCACAGAGAGAAGTAAATCATTTAGATCAACCCTCCCTTGCTGCCTTTTCATCTGTGGAGGGGAACTCTCTGAAGGAAAAAATAAAAGAATCAGAAAATGCTGGTGGCCAGTAGAAGAGTTATGAGTTGGATTTCCTGAGGTGCAAGTAAAAAGGAGAAGTAATGAAGGCACATTTAGTTTTGCTGTCTCAAAGGCACACCTATTGAAGGCAGTCTTCATCGTGTAACAACAAATTATAGATGGCTTTGCAGGTTTTAAACTGCTAAAAGAACTTTAAACCTGACTTTGGAGTCACTTTTAGCCTATCTGATCTCATTAAATCATGAACCACAGCCCATGTGTTCTCAGCTGGAGCCTCCAAACTCCTCAGTGAAAACAGAGGCAGTGCTGGGAAGATCAATCCTAGGAAACAATGAGTTCCACCCATGACAGAAGTCCTAGCAATTGTCCTTTATTTTCTAGGTGCATGGAGAAAACTTGCACCCTCTCTCTGAATCATGTGGGAGGAGAAGCACTTTGAAAGCATTCAGTTTCTCATTGCTAATGTCATAAGTAGCAACTAAATTGAGTTAGAAAGTTCTTCAGTCCTTGTTCATATCTCACCTGTAATAGCACAATCTGAGTTGAAGTATTCAATACCTGGATTAATTAATTAGAGAAATAAAATCCCATTTATCAGAAAAAAAACCCTAAAGGTGTACAGCCCTGAGCAACACGACAAGCAAAATTTGGCAGACACGAAATGGATGAGTATAGCCATAATTATTGAGAAAAAAGAGTCTGAGATGTAATTATTTCTTTAATGTCCTGGACTTAAAACTGCAGAAATTCAGAATGAATTCCATGGCAGGCCAGCTGCTTTTGTTTTTAAAAGTACAGCTTCCAGAGAAGTCAGTGAAACTCTTCAGTTTCTTCAGCCATATATGTACTCTTCAACCACTTTTTTGGATTTTCCTGTGTCATTTTAGGTTTGGGAAGTCAAGATAAATTTTGCATGTACCCTAGTATATGTTGTCAAGTATAATTTAGATGTGTAAGCAGAATCTGAAAGTTTCCATTCTCTCTCAGCCATCTTTGAAATACTCTGTGTTTAGTCAGAGCAAGTGAAATAATCCAGACCTTACAGTGTTGCTGTACTTTTGTAGAGGTTTTCACTGCACTGATTCAAACACTGCTGGGTTTGAAATAAATATGGTTGTAAGTAAATATGTTTGCAATACAATAGAGCTGATAGAAACTTCAGAAATGCTAAGGAGACTTGATGGACGATGCTTCTAGGCTCTAAATGCCGTTTAGGATGCCAGTCTTCAGCTTTTAGCTGACCTGCTTGTCTTGTGTGAGCCACAGGTGGTGCCCGCATGTCACAGATAACCATCTTGGGTCAGAGCTGGGATCATTATTGGCTCTTGTCAGGTGGCTTTCATCCTGTGTCCCTGATAAGTGAAAGGGCTTATCAGTGTGATGTTCTGATAGCGTTCTCTTGATAGAAATTGATCAAAGCGCTGTGAATAGTGGATGCTGCTTTGGGCATTTGTATCTATTTTGGAGCAGCATGATGATCAGCTTGGTGGCAGCTGATGTTTGTGAGAGGACATTCCTGAAGCAAAATTTCACTTCCTTATTGTGGAAGTAGAGCTACACTGTACCTGAAGGTTCTTTGGTAAGACAGTAAAGATACACCAGAAACCCACAAATGTGCTTGGAACAAGACTGTGCAGCATAAAATGTGCCAGAGGAAAGCAGGGGTAATAAATATTGAAAGCTCTGACATCTGCAGTGCATGGTGCCCCTTGAAAACAAGGCTAATCTCCTCACCAGAGAAGCCACAAAAACTGGATTCCAGCATGTTGGATTCATGAGAGATTTCATCACTGCATGCCGTGGGAGGAACAAGTAATATTACTGAGGGCTTGCAGCCTGTTAGAGTCCCTCTGTTTCTGTCCCAATGTGCTCGGTGGAGCTCAGGTGATATAGGCAGAAATGAGGAATATTCTGAGGGGCATGTGAGCTTGCAGCCTGAAGCGGAAAAGTTAAGGCTTGATGGTCTCTGCCAGGATTTTGATAAGTGACACACCCCAGGAGAGCCTGAGGGCACGGAAAAGTGCTCTGTTGCAAGTTTATAGTTACATCTTGCTGAACACCAAAAATACTAGACACCGATTTTGCCTTATCTATGGATTTTTACTGATGTTACTGAAATCATAATAAATTAATAAACCCACGTGAACTGTCTGGGGGTTTTGAATCCATTTTGCTGGATTAATAGAATCCTTTTGTAGAACACAGTGTCTATGCCCTCATATTGCTGTATGTTGTTTGACTTCAAGGCTATGAAATTGTCAGCCTATTCGTTTATTAAATGTCAAAAGGTGCTTTGTCAAATAGTTTTTTAATATGCTGTCACTTCAGATTCCTGACAGAAAAGATGAGAGTGTTGGAGGGAAGTCTATTATCTCACAATTCACCTTTGTTTGGCAATGTCAGTGTTGATCCACCACAGAATATTTATTTTAAAACCCTGAGGTTTTTGAAAAGTATAATCAACTTCAAAATGTTGTGTACTCAGCAGTTTTCTAGGTTGTGATATCTTACTTGATTTTTCAACAAGCTGCACTTCTACCTCTGACTTATGAACTATGAAAGTCAGTTTGATTTTCTGGGATTTTGGAAGACTGGGATACCTTTATGTAGAATTTTAAACCGAGTGGATCCAGAACTATAGGTGTCCATATGCTTTTCCAAGTGCAAGATTTGAATTTGCAGCCTATGATCAAATCCAGTTGTATAGAAAGACATCCTTTTCCAAATTTGGCTTCCACATAGGTATTTTTCTGTTGAAAGTGGGCTGTGAATCTCCAGGCTCTCGCAGCAAACTCTGGCACTGTGCCCCAGTCCTCCATTGCCATGCTAATTATGAGTTACTCCTTTTAGCATTCATTTGTGTCACATTTAACATAGGTGTGGCATCTAGGTCAGCAGAACTGCCTTGCCTTAGTGGTTTACCCCTTTCCTAAGCCCCTGTGGCAGCCAATAATATATTTTTTCCTCAGAAACAACTCATTTTCTTTTTTTGTCTTTGGTTAGGGTAAGCTGCTTGCTTAAAATTTGTCTCAGGAATGGTGGAATAAGCAACTTAGCAGTAAGGTGAGATTTTGGGCTACAGTTTTCTTAGCCTGTAGCCACAAAATTTTTTAAAATGTGTTCAGGAAACAGAGGTTTGAATTACCTATGAATGTTAAGAAATATTTTTTAAAAGCAGAAAATACTAAAAAACAATACCACTCCCCTCCCCAACCCTACACTAAGTTAACACAGATCCATCATATTAGTTTGGAGGAGATAATACAACAGGGTTGAGATGAAAAATTTTATGTTTGGGTAAACATATATAGCCTTTTCTGATCTGCTTTGAGAATTCTTAGGCTGCAGACCAGTGACTGAATGAAATGGAAGGACACATGCCTCTGATCAGCCAAAAGGAGGCTGCAGTCATTAAATAATCAATTCCAAGTAGGCTCTCCCCAAAAGCAAAATAATATAATACTGGAGCTGAATGTGTTCACCAGCTTTGCTAGCTATGAATGAGTGTGGGTTGAATCATGACAGCTCTCCTCGTTGTTTTGAAAGCTCAAAACATTTCCAAAGAACTCTTTTCCATCATGAAAACTGATGTTCTCTCAGTTTCTTCTGTTGGCAAACCATCACTCCCGGCGTATTTTTCCCATGGGTTAAGTTTTAAATAAGTCACGACAGTTTGTCAGTTGGCATCAGCCTTGCTTTCAGGGTGCCTGTTTGGAGATGTAGTTCTGACTCCTCAGACCTTTTCTCCCATGTTTTTTCCTGCAGGATGTGCTCCACAGAGATATGATGCCTCTTGTTACTGCTCTTCCTTCTAATTCAGTTCCACCACATGGAACAGAACTTGGTTTTTATTATCCAGCAAGAAAAAAAAAAAATCTTTTCAACTGGCCTAGCTGTTGTGAGCTACACTGCAATGCATGGGAGAAGGAGAGGAGCTGAGACATCTGTGAGACTGAAAGCCACAGCCCGAACTGATTCCCTCCTGCTTGTGAACAGATGGGAGGTGGTTTCTGTGCAGGCTCACGGAGCAAAGATTCACACAAATTGCCTAATATTAGAGAGCTCCTTTTAAAAATCACAGTTCTTTTTAAACCATGCTTCTCATAAAGTCATTACTCTGTTAAAATCATAGCTCTTTTAAAACCATAATTACATCTTCTTTTAAAATCACAATGACAACATGATTGTCCACAATCCTATTGTGGACAATTTGCAGTGAGTGTAAAAATTACATATTTTTCTTGAGAAAAATAAAACACACTGTGCACCTTCAGGAGCCACTTCGATTAGGAGAACAAGCAGTAGACATGGAACTAATATTTTAATTTCTTTTTGTGTAGGAAATACTGAGGCTACCAGAGTCGTAAAAGACAGTTTTCTTGCTAAATATTTAATTATTAATAGGCAGAGCCTTGTTTTGGCTGCATAACAGTTGCTGGCTGTTCTTAGGGGCTGTCAAGAGATAAGAAACTGCCACACGACTTTGAAATGATGTTGGAAGCAAAGGTGGGCTGTTAACCAGACAGGTCTGTGTGTGACAACCATGGGGGCTGCATTTCCAGTGTGGACAGGCTGTAGGTCACCGTGGCACCCACATCAAAATGAAAAGAATTATAAAAGGGTTGTAAAAAAGGGTTATAAAATGGTTAAAGGGTGCCATAATGATGCATCTGCTCCAGTCACTTGGAGAATGTGGCACTCTTGGCAAGGCATTGTGCACGAAAGATGTTGCTGACCATATGGTTAGATATGGTTACTTTATACAAATATAAATAAATATAAATATAAATACGAATATGTATATTTACATTTATATTAATGTATAGTTATATATAAAGATATATGTATATATATATGTATATATATATATATATATATAGTTATAATACATAAAGGGCATAATTTTAATGTGCTACAGAAGACCCAAGAGAGAAAGGATTATCCTAGACACCTCTAATGTGCACATAACGTGCTGTGTATAAAATCAGTCTGGGCTAAACAGTTGGGCTTTAATTCCGTTGGGTATTACCATGCCATGAGGATCTGAGCCTGAACAAAATGATTGTTCAAAGCATCCAACTGTTTCACATAATCTAAAATATCTTTCTAGTAAAATAGATATTTTCAATTATTTTTTCACTTGTGGATGTGACAATGCAAAAGATCATTGATTTTATGAAATATCTTGGGTTTTTTGAAATAGTCTGTGACATTGTCCAGCTAATTGAGTGCTTTGCCCAAACCCATCAAACCAGGTATAATATTTCTCATTTACCTCACTGGCAGAAGGCTTCTTTGGCCATAACTGTACTATTCTGGGACATAAAACTTTTATTTTTATAATGTGCATGAAAAAAGTAAAGCACTCTTTATAATTATCCCTTCCAAACCTGAAATTATATCTGTGCCAGCTTTCACTTTTCTTTTACAGAAGACACAAAAACAATCATTAAAACAATTTTCCTGATAAGATTACAATTCCTGAATTTGGTAAGTGAATTTCAGGTGAGAAAGGAAATTACTTTCATGGTGATAGCAAAATGTAGAAATAAAACAAAAAAATAGAAGTACCTAAAATTTGGGTCAGCAGAAGCAGAGCTATACCAGCCTCACAATCCTTAGTTTAATAGATGGGAGAACTTTATTTTTATTATTTTCTTGAGCTGTTTGTGCCAGTGTAAAATCAAGAAATGAGAACTCATGAGGAAAATAACTTTTGGATCAAGACAATTCATTTACATTTCAGGTTTTGTGACAAATGGGAAGGTAACCATTTCATACACATTTTTTTTTCTAGTACATCTCCCTATTTTTGTTACTAATGCTCCCAGAACTGACATTCAACAGATTTTTTTTTTTTTTTGAGGGGAAGGGGGATTAGTTATAAATTAATTGCCCAGTAGGTACACAGCATGTCTTGTTTAGAAACATATTTGAAGAGGTAAATTCTTAGTATCTCTAAGGTATAATTACAGTTCATATCAACTTGTTCATTTGGAGATGAGGAAAAAACATGGTGAGGATGTTTAGAATGTCTTTATGTATTTCAATGTGTGAAGAGAAGTTAAATAAATAAATTTAAATTAAGTTTTTTTCAGCCACCTCAGTCGTGCTTACACTGGGCACCACCAAGTGCAGTATATATCTGAGTTCCTGTAGTATTATCTTAAGGGACAGTGTGGTTTTGGATTAATAAGATGTGTTTGGACACAAAACCAATGGAATGTGCCTGTGTGATTGTGGATAAATATATATATATATGTATTCACACACATAAATTACACTTTGAAATATGTAGCTCCGATTTAGGCAGAAATCTTGCCCTCACTGAACGCAATGGAGGTTTTTAAATTGATTTCAAGAGAAGCAGAACCAAGTCCATCTAAACTAATATATCTCTTTACAGTAGAATATGTGGGAGTCTGTAGGGGTTTAGCAACACAAAAAAGGTTAACCAATTTGTAATGGTAAACAAGTATGATTTTAATTATCTGTTTGTTGAGGCTGTGGGTGGATATTTTGGTCTTGCATTCCGCCTTTTCTCTTCAGGCATTAGCCACATTTCAAAGAAGCTATTGTTTAAGTTTATTCGTGATGCAGTTGCTGACAAAAGGAACGCTGTATTTCACTATTTCTGTGCTTATTTACACTCTGTATAAGCAGATTTTCGTCCTAGCTGTGGCATGTCAGGTCAGTTAAGTAGGAATTTCAGGGTCTGCCTGGAGGTGGAAAGCATAATGACCAATCATCATCCCGTGTGACTTCCATTTGCTCTGGCAGCTCAATTGCACACACAGTGCTGTGCTGTCATTGGCAGCTGCAAAGACAAAACCTCCTCCTCTCCCAGGGAATTCCACCCCCCGAAGTGGTTTAATTGTTTATTGCAATTAAAACCTTTGCCTGGGACTTCCAGTAAGCTCCAGGTTTTACCCAGTTTCCTTCTACACCCTAATGTGGTGACCAAAAGCCAGATGCCTCTCTCTCTCTCGAAAAACCTCTTATTCTAGAATGTAAACAGAAGGGTAAATCTGTGCAAAAATTTACTTCCACTTTTGTGACTGGTTCTTTCAGGAGTTTTGGTTGATGGGATTTATAGCTGTCCATATTTCAGGAAAAGTTCTAGGTGATTTTCTTTAGGCTTGGTCTGAGCTGTAGAGCCAGATTCTCTACGGTTCTGTAGTTCTGTCCCAGATTTACCTTAAGTGCAGCTCAGGCAGTACAATTAAGCACAATTTAAGTACATCTTTGTAGATTCTTCCAGCCTTTTAATGCATTGTATTTAGCACAATGGAGCATTGTATAATTTCACCTCTTTAACCCGAGGGCTGCGTGAAGGGAAGAGAATTATTTTCACTGCAACATCTGCCAAGTCTATTTGAGGAAGAGAACAGAGATCTGTGTGATGGCTCTAAATAGACCTTGGTGTTTACAAGCAAAGAGAATCCTGCTCCTGTCTATCCACCACCTCCCTGTGTGGAGTGAAACGCAGCTAAAGGAGCACAACACACCTTCCAGTTTCACAGCACTTCTGCAGTATTTAAAGTAGCTTGCAGGTAATTTCCTTAGTACCTTCTTTTACAGGAGGTTTGCAGTAATGTATGGAGCACATTTGTGGGAGAGAAAAACATTTACCATGCCCTGGTAATTAAATTAAACGGTAATTAAATGTCAGCAAGGTGTTGCCAAGATGCCACTGCTATTCTTGATTTCGAAAGAGGAAATGGGAGCTAAATATGATCTGTCTTCCTGAAAGATATGGATCAAACCAGTACTGGGAATTCATGTTTTGATTAGCACTAACACCATTTTGGTTATCGTAGAAGAGATTTTGAGTATTAGGTTTTTAATTGGACACATTTAACTTCTTCCTTGTTTACTGTTGTCTTCTGGATTTTTTTCTGAAAATATTATTTCGTTTGAACATTTGTAGGTTCTCCATGTACAAAGCAAATGGATTAATAACTTTGAACTTGTCCACACCAGACAAGTGTACACAATATCATAAGGACATGGGTTTTAAGAAACAAAACCAAAACCAAACAAATACAAATTTAGGAGGGAGGGAGGTGTATTCTGTGGTGATCACATGCAAAAAGTAGAACTGTTAGCTTAAAATTATAAATTCATGTTGAGTACCTGAAAGAAAACTGTGGCTTGTGCCTTAATGTGGAAGTGGAACATGAGGGAAAAGCAGTTTCTAGTGTGGAATATTTGCAAACTACCTGGTCACCAATTAACTGCACCAATTCTACCTGAGAAAGAGCTTGTTTCCTTTTAGCATTACTTTGATCAGGCTGTAAATTTAGACAATGGCCTGAAATCAAGCAAATTCCCGTGTCGTGTCCAGTTCCCTTGACTCAGACCAGCACAAATATTCCTAAACTGCTGGGGACTTATTCAGAAAGCTCAGAGAAGTGTGGTGGCTTGAAAGGTACTTTTTACAAAGTATGCCTCCAGCAAAAAAGTCCCACTAATTTCAATTGTTATTGAAGTTAAGAACAGTTTAGGTATAATCCTGCCTAGGGGCAGGGATGAAGAAAAGGCCATCTCTCAAGCCCCTATTTTTACCTGTGATTCTATTATTAAAATCACCAGGTTTTCCTGGAATTCAGTATGCATATTAAGAGAAAAACAACCCAAAGCCTAAATGATCATTTTACAGCTGCTCAGACTTTGAGGTGCTACTCAGTCAGGTCTCAGAGGAAAATGACATCATGTGCTAAAGCAGCTCAAGTACACGTTGTGCAGATTCAGGGTTAATAGAGAGCTACATTGATTTATTTTAAGAAAATAAGAAAGAAAAATATGTTTAGGCTTTCCTATGAGAGCATAAGAGAAATTCAACAAAAGTTTTTCTCCAGCTAAGGCATCATTCTTCCAGTAATTCTGTTGGGGACAATTAAGTGGAAGGGGTAATATATCAGAGGGAAAATTCTGAGAAGGGTTGTGAAGTGTTCAACAAATTTGTTAACGTCTTGTTTAAATTAGCAGCGCTGTAGAGTCACTACTAAAATAACACAAACAGAACCAAAAAGCTGCATCCCAGGACCCTGCTGACTTTCTGAGAGCAGTGTCGTGTTTTCTCTCCCTTCTGAACTGATGCAGCATTTAATTTTCTGCCACCAAACAAAACAAACCAACCAAACCAAAAAGAACCTCCGCAAGTTAAGTAAGCCACAGGCAATCTGCAGCAGAGGTTTTGCAAGATTACAGTCTTCAGAAACTCTCAGTCAGAGAGTGCTTCATAAGGTTAGACTAAATTAACACAGCCAGTATTTATGTAATGATTAGATTATGGATTGATAAGATTTGTGCTTGAAAGAGGAAGCAAGTCAGAGCATGCAAGTGGCTACTGGAGCAGTAAATTTTTAGCAAACAGCCATGAGATTCAGCAATATTCTGCTAAAGCCTTATAGTCCCTGAACCCCCAGAAGACCATGGGAAACAATATCTCACTGGCAGTCATGCCAGTGCCATTCTATTGTCTTCAGATCTTCCCACACACCGTGAGCACAGCAAAAATCCTTTAAAGTGTCAAGATTTTTCCTTTTTCTTCCCCCCACTAGAGCAGTAAGAAAGTCCAAGGAAGGCCTCTAAACCTAGGGGAGGAGAAATCTTGGGAATAATTCTGAAATAACTCTCCCAATGCACTGCCAGTCTGAAAGCTTCTGCTTTTCTAGTTCACTGGAAGCTGAACAGCTGTACTCTGAGGGATAGCCAGGCTGTGGAAACAAACTGTGGAGGCCTCTGTGCTCTCTGACCCTTTGATTCATTTGAGACATCTCAAGTCTTTATCTGAGCCTGAAATTTTAGATCTGAGTGTTTCATTTGCTTCATCCTTTCAGAGTGGTTACTGTTTTATGCATAGGCAAGGCAAGTTTAGCTCATGTTCATGAATATGAAATATCACCTCATCGTGCTGTCACTCACCACCTTTTAATTTGGCATATGACCTTTCTACTACTTTATAATTAGGAAATAGTATCCTAGATACCTGAAGCGATCAGGCTATGGAACAACGGAAAAAAATTTGCTTGAGACTTCTTCTTTGGACTGCAAATGCTGCTTATCACATGACACCGAGTGCCTATACCTCTCATTTGATCTAAATTGAGGCAGGGTTGATATTAGCTTGGACAATAATTTCGGAGAAGTGATGGAATTGTGCTGTGGAAAGATTCATCCTAATCCACTGCTTGTAACAACTGGATTTTTTCAGGGCTGAATAGAGGCTGGTAGGATTGTTTCACATTTTGAAAGTGCATATTACATAAAGTTGAAATATTTTCATCCATTTCAAAAGGGCCTAACCTGAATTTTCCTCTTGAATAGTCAATGGGCTATTGCATGAAGGGTAGTCTTACATTTCTATGCTGGAAGCTCATTTGCTAAATCAAGGTTGGCAGTTACTGTACGTTGGCAGAGGTAATATTTTAAATTCTGTGAAGTCACAGAAATTTCAGAAAACAACATTTTGATAGTCACTACAAACTGTGCATACGTCAGCCAAAATGTGTTCAAAAACACCTAAATGGACTAGTGTGCTGAACTGACTTATCTTTAAAGACATGGAACCCATGGGATGGAGATTTGCTGCAATTTGCAGCCTCCTGCTCTGTTCACTAAGCTAAGAATGGAGCTGGTATTCAGCTGCTAAAGGAAAGTCCCCTCACTTAAAGCCAAGTGGTACTGGCAGGACACCTTAGTCGTGAGGAGTCACCCTGCCCTTCTCCAATATGGGTAACAAGTCCAGGCCAGCGATCCTACTGCAGCAGTCAGTGTGAGTGAGACAAAAATAACGGGACATATGTTCAGTGTATGACATTTGAGACTTTGAAAAGTCACTTGTCTTACTTCACACTTCACAGCCTGTAACTTATTTAGGAACTGACTTCTGGCACCTCTTCTCTGTTTTCCCATCATTTGAAAATGAGCACTCCCTTCTGAGGGCAGTCGCTGCTCACATCCTCCATGTGCCTGGCTGAAAGGCTGTCCTGCCTGGTAAACAGTCTGCAAAAATGAATTGTTCTCATGGGAAAAAGTCAAACTGGACAGCTCTGTGACAGACTTCTGGAGGTTATGGGAAATCTAGCTTTTAATATGTTACTAAACTTTTCAGCTTGCCCCTTTGCTGCTGCAGAGCTGACATGGTTCTATTGGCTCCTGGAGAAAAGAACTGATTGACATAGCTAATATTCCTACCTCTAATTTTCCTTAGGCTGTAATCCCCTCCTTTAATCAGCTTTAAACCTGCGGTGTGTGTTTTTAGACCAGTGAAAGAACAACTTTTTTGCTGTTTGCAATGCACAGGATCTGTGTGTTTTGAAGACCAGCATTTCTCTGTTTCTACTCGTGATAACCCCTCTTGCTCCTTGAGTGAAATTTGCTCCTTACAGGGAGAGGAAAGGAATGTGGGAGCATAAAATAACCTGACTTTCATCAAGGCAGCTCTTTGCCTCCTGCATTTAAACAACAAATAGTTGATTGTTAGGCCCAGCATGTCTGCTATGGGTGCCTTACATAACCTAAACTGGGTTGCTGTAGAAATTTTGATTGCATTTTATTGTCCTGTGAAGTGGCTGGTTTTCAAGGGCTTCGTTTGTTTTACCAGTAGAGATTCTAGCAATCAGTTGCGCAACACCACTTGTACAGCTTTTCTGGGCTTTATTCTGTTTTCTGTTGAATTTTAAATTCCTCTTCACTCGCTGTTTTCATTGCAGCACTCGGGTTTGCTGTTTGGACCATAAAATTCATTTTGAAGCTTAAAAAACAAGAAAACTGAGAAAGATTAAACTCCTGGAGAAAAATAACCTTCAGAGAACTGCTCCAGAAGGTTCAGAGATCAGTGAAAACACAGTGAAAGTTGTATTTATTCACTTCGGGGTGGCAGTTTGAAGGTGAGCAGAAAGTGAACATGTATGAAAAAGAATGGAGAGGAATCTAAATCCTATTGCAGGGAGAGTTACTTGTTTAAAAGTGGTAACAGAAGTACAACAGAGCACCAGTTCATTGCCCTTCTTTTCTGGAACCTGAAGATACAAGCCCCAGTCACTTTCCAGGATTAAAGTAGGCTGAGCTTTCTCTCAGGTCAACAGACTCTCATCAGGGAAGCAAGAAGGGCAGAAACTGGGAAAAAAAATAATTACAGTATCTGACTGCAAGCTTCAATTTCTTCGATTCCAGCCCCCAACCCCCCAGTTTTTCCTTTTATTATTCTTTTTTCTCTTATATATCCTTATCTGGAGATTGTGTTTTCACTGTGCTCTGACATCTTCAAGTTTTTCCTAAAAAGTTATGTTTTAAATTATGCCTTATTTCACACTATTCACTTACCTGAGGAGCATTTTTATAGATATGAAGTTCAAATGTAGCAGAATGTAACATACCAAAAGAAGATGGCAGCAAATAATTTAATGCTGCAAGTCAGGCTTTTAATAGTGCAGCTGTGGGTATATCAATATAATATAAACACTTGTTCCATAAATGACATTACAGTCATAGAATGAGTAAGTTAAATATTCTTTTCACCATAAAAATAATATCTTAGAGGAGATCTCATCTTTGCTACAACTAATTATGAAGTTGCTGTGACTAATTATAAACATGTCATTAACTGTATTATTTCAGGCAACAGTGATAAGTGTTCTTTAGCAATGAAAGTCTAGTAATAGTCACATGAATACAATGGAAATCTAGGTAAATCTACGATGTCTAAATAAAATAGTTTAGTTTCTATCTTAAAAAGGAATTATGACACCAGTAGGAAAAAGTCCTCTTTAGTTTCAAATGCTAACCACAGCAAGGCAGCAGAGAAAGAAAAAACCACTTCATTTGTCTAGGGGACCAACAGATTTCATTCAAAACTCGTGGAAGATAAATAAACTATTTCACTGAAGTTCATTGTCTATGGACAATGTCTGTTGGAAATTAATGCTCTTTGTCACTCAATCACAATACTGACATCTTTCTGTGTAGTACTTGAGAGCACAAAATTTTTCGTGGTTGTTCTAAATTCTCAGGAACTCCTTGTGGGCACAGTGTGATGGATGCTGTAAAATGGATGGGTTTGTGCTTACTATTATTCAAGGCAATGTGCTTAAAACACACAGATTTCTAGAATTAAATTGCTGTTCTGTCATGCTCAAACACATCATGTGGTGGCAGAACCTTGGGGCTGCAGAGTCACTGCGGGTGCATCCTCCTGTTTGTTCTAGGTGGTAGTGAAGTCATTTCTTGTGTAGATCTGCCGTAGAGCAGCCTGTTCCTAGTCACTGGCTCAGCTTGAATCTTGGTGAATTGAATTGGTGGGGTTACAGTAGGAGAGTGCCAAACCAGGGAAACACGGGAAATTAGTCCATCCCTAAATCAGTGCCATTCAGCTGCTATGTTTGTTCTGTGTACAGGAGTGTGCAGACAGATTTTTGATGTTTGCAAGAGATTTCCTTTGTTGGTATATGCAGATGAAATGAGTTTTGAAGGAATAACAGTTGTGTCTCTTTGCAGTTGACACAGCTAAGTACTACAGATAAAGTTTGAAATCTACTCAATTATGTTCTTCCAGTGCTTCCAGCTCAGGTCAAAATTCCTCCTTCACAGTTCATACTACTTATCAAAAAATAATCCTGTCATATGATTTCTAAAAGTTACAAAGAGTCATTAGTTTCCACAAAGCAGTGCTAACTTTTTGACTTACTGGGTTCTGTGAGGTATGTCGTATATAACTGACACACAGCTATGGAAAAAATGTGCAAGTGGAACAATAAGTAAGTGTAGACCTTCAACAGCTCAAATTACATTAGCTGTTCATTTGCAGTTTGATTTGCCAGGAACATTTTCTCAGAAATTAAAGTCTTGATTTTTCACTTCCATCCAAACTCTAAATCATTTAAGGATATAATAGCAGCGGGGGGAAAGGGATTTAACTTTTGCTTTCCTCCTGCTTTGGACACTTTTCCCTTAGGTGCTTGAAAGAGGTGGATCTGCTCCAGAAATTAGATCCCTGTGCCGTTTGCTAGACCAAAAGGCAAACACATGACAAAACATGTCCTTGTCCTGTGCTCTTGGAAAACATTCCAGGTGCAGTTGTGTGTGCCGGCTGTGTCAGCAGTCGCCTGCATTTTGGTTATACAATGAGAGGAATGGGAGAACAACAGAGCAGGGAAAGAGAGCAGCAGGGATTAGTATGTCAGAAATGTTCCTGTGTCCTGATTCTGGCTGGCTGTGAGCATCTGAGTGACCTTCAGAAAAGAAAAAGGGCAAGTAAGAAGACAGGGAACAGGTTCTGCCTGTCTGGAGGTAGGACAGTAGCTGGCCACCATCCATCTGTAACTTTTTCTTTTTACATTCTGCTTTTAAACATTTGTCAGTATCATAATATTTGGGGTAACATATCTGGCCTACTATTTCATGCAGTCTAATATATCATTGGTGTTTGTATAATCCAATTTATCTGATAAAAAAATAACAGTTTATGATGTGTCTTTAAAAGAGGAGATTAAAAAGAGGAAAAAGCTGGATGTTTGTGTGATTTTGAATGGAGATAGAGTAAAAATAGGCAAGTAGAGGTATAAGCAAAAGGAAAACATTACATAAAATACATGTCAGGAAATGTAAATAGCTAGATGAGACACTCCAGACTGTTACAGGCAAGCTGGGAAAGTCAGGGAGAGAGCACAGTGAACTGAAGAAGTACATTGTGTGAAGACAGGAATTATCTAGGGAATTACAAGCCAGTGAGCTTAGTTACCCAGAAATACACACTGGGAAGATATGAATCAGTGTACAAGGGTCTAGGGAATAATAATAACATTAAAAATGGTCAGCATACTTGTATCAAAGTGAAAAATAATATACAGTGCTTTTCTTAGGCAGCGTATCTACTCAAGAGGACAGGAGAAAAATTGCCTGGATTTCAGTAAGATTTTAACAGCTCCCTGTGAAATTTTCCTGATAAACTAGGGAGATAATTCCTCTTGAAATTAGAATAAGGTAGAACTACATCTGGTTATAAAGCAGCATTTAAGCCAATTTTCAATCATTTTCTGTCAGATTAGGGTTCATCTCAGGTTTATGGAATTACATAGAATATTTGGAGACAGTCTGATCAGTTGGAAGACAACCTGGTCTTTTCCAGGTGTTGTTCACATTGCTGCTAAATGCTGCAATGACAAAGGAATGCATTTATGATGTATGAGCAGTAATGTGGAAAGCCAGAAATCGACAACAAATTGCTGTAAAATCAGGCAGATGAAAGTCATATAACATAAGTTGCATGCATATACATAATGATATTATAATAAGGAAGCAAAATGCAAATAACTGCCCAGAAGTTTTGGAGGCTGTAGTGAATTAGCAAAAAAAAAAAAAGGTGTCAAAAGTGTTGGGTGAAGGCAGAAGACCTTTCCCAAGTATTAAGAGTGTTACTACATGGAAGTCATGAAGGTTTACAACACTTTGTCCTGGCAATGCCTTGGGTAGGTGCAGTGCCCAGCTTAAAATACTAAATAAAGGGCTTGACATGGAGATTTGGGCTTGGTTGTGTCAGAAGTGA
Organism: Oriolus oriolus; assembly: GCA_013400235.1. NCBI lineage: Eukaryota > Metazoa > Chordata > Aves > Passeriformes > Corvidae > Oriolus > Oriolus oriolus. Next base: position 50,763 of record VXBT01010412.1, read on the forward strand.
TTTGGAGCATGCATTTCTGAAATAATTGAGTTTTCCTAGCCCAGACAAGGGAAAGCAGATTAAAAGCATAAGTTTCCCTGTGACTCTGATGACTGGGGAGCTGAGAAGTGCACTGCAGAGACAATAATTAGCTCTCCATTATCCAGAATAGGTAGAGACACAGGTAACTGGCAGAGCAGAAGGATGTGGGTAATTATGTGATAGGCACAGAACACCCACACTCGGTTGTGCAAGCCCTGCTTTGTCACTTCCATGCGGTTCCCAGACCTTATTTTATCTGACTTGTAAATTAGAGCAGTGGGAAGCACAGAGGAGGGATTCTCAAATTTTCCAGACTTCTGGCCTTGGGTGTTTCTTAATTAATTAGTATTATAATAATTATAACTAGTATGATAGGAGAAGTTCTTTGTCTGAATTTCTTATTATCAGATGACCTTTCTTAAAAATAAACAGTACTCATATAAGCATGTTTGTACCACACTGCTCTTCTGCTGAGGGCATAATGGATTCAGGGTGATATAAAGCATTTTGTGTCCCTTGTCTCCAAAAATAGAAATTTTCTATTTTACTATATGAAAACAACAGCTACATGACAGACAGAGTTTAGCAACAAACAAATCTGGTTAATTGGTAAGAAATTTAGCAGCACACCCGAGATGTTTATCTCTAAATCCTAACGGAAACATTCTCAATAGTAAATTGTTCATTAACAGTGAAATTATATTAATGTGGTGTGTTCCATCTCTATGTAATACAGGACTTGTTATATTATTAGACTAATTTGTAATATTAGGTTGAACAGCTTCTGAAATTTAAAGTATAAGCATCAAGAAGTTGAAGCATCTGCTGTCAGCATTTTTATCAGTCAGTTTGTCAAAAAAACTTGGTTTTTTAGCTCCTTTTTCTCTTCCTGTGTCAGGGAGAGCAGACTCTAAATGCATTGTTGATAATATTTAGTAAGGTAGACAAGACAGCAGTGTGTGGAAGCTTTTTTGGAGGGGAAGTGCTGGGTAGGAAAGAGTGAGAGGGATAAAAACAGAGAACTCCAGAGAAGAAGAATAATGAGGAAGGATACAAAAGACTTCCAGCACATTTGTTGAAGGAGTTACAGAGGTTAATGAAGGACATTTGAGGATCCCCACTTTTTGCTTGAAATGAGGCTTCTCACTCCCAGTGGAAGCCTTTTTTTGTCACAGTATAGACAAGACATTCTGCTTCTTCGTTTCTGTTTCATTTCTGGATCTTTCTCCTCTTCCCAGGTCATAATTTTTCCAAATATGTTGAGCCTTACAAATACATACCTTCTAATTTTTCCTCTCTTTTTTTTTTTAATTTTTCTGTTTTCTTCATTTTCTGTAATCCAAACCTCCTCCACCATGTCCTAGCAAGCATGTGGAATCTCAGACTTCACGGTTTTAGGTACATGTGGAAATGAGTATTTTCTCTGACAACACTGGGGTATATTTCTCCATACAGAGTTATCCCAGCTCTGTGTAAAACATGACTAACAGGACAGCAATTTTGGGACAATATTATATGCTGAATTGAATCACTTGGATCCTTTGATTTTGTCCATAATCCTGCAAAGACACTAAATTTAACCCCATCTGAGCATGATTTCCTTACAGAAACAGTTACCCTGTCTGTCCTTCAAATGCAACCAAACTCTTTCCACCTCAGCTGATTCCCAGATCATCAGAATTTTTTTGCTGTGAAAGTATCTCTTCTTGCCTCCTTTACCCAAATTACTGATGTCAGTAGCATTCCTCTTTCTACTGGACATAGAAGCTTCAAAGAACAAGACTGAAAATGGGAAATTTTCCTTAAAAAGAGACTACAAGGGGAGATGTTTACAAAAGTACAAAATGGAACTGGACTCATTGCTTAAACTACAGTTTGGTTGCCTGGTGGATTTTCCCACTTGAAAGATTCCCTTCAGCACCAAAATTGTGAGATAGATGACAAGGTCTCAACAGCAGGCCTGCATTGCGTGGGGTCAATCATCATTTCCGTGTGGTTTTGGCATGAAATAAAAACTTATTATTCTCACACCCAAACTGAAATGTCAGATTTCACACTGAGAAATAATTTTCTCAAAATTGCTCTACCTGAGGCCACTGAATAATCTCTAATTTTAGCACTCAGCTTTTCTTCTCGTTATTACTTCTTCTCATTATTGCTATTTCTTTTTTTTTCCCTATGCAGGCAGGTTTTCAAAGCAGAAACTGAAAACGAAGTTCTGGTGCTTAAGAGTTACTTGGCAATTACCCAAGATAAGGTGGTATGTTGTTCACAGGCTGCATTTTCTCACCTGTACCTCGGGCTCTGCCCCACTCACTGCACTCTGAAGCAGCGTCAAGGAACATGAACTGCATAAAGCAGAACTGGGAAAAACTTGAATAAGGATGGATTTAAAATTTAATCAAACTCTGCTAGTAATCACCCACTGCTGACAGATCTACAGCCAGTGGAAGATCTGTTTTATCTTCCTGCTAATGCAGATTAGTCCTTTTTAAGCTCTTTTAAGCATTTTCATCAGCACCAAGCCCTGGGGCTTTCAGCCCATGCCTTATTTTGCCACTATAGATTAAAACATTGCTGAATGTGAATTTGCTCCAGATTCATATATTCAGGAAGCCTCCATATTTAATTTAATTTATTCTTTGTCCCGACAGTATGAATCATAGCAATTAAATTGTGAGTGCTATATTACTGACCTAAGTTTAGTGTGGTTGACCTTGAGAATCATAGAGGCTCTCTCTTTTTGGGATAAATGCTAAATTAAAATTATTTAGAAGATCATTTCACTGTTACAAATTTTCAGCTGGCCACTCTGCTCAGCACTGAACTTAGTGATGTAGGGTCTGCTAGTTCAGATAGCACTTGGTTTGGTTTTTGCACAGATTTTCAAATACAGATCTGTTGATTTGCCAGCTCTGGTGTATTTATTCTGTCCAGCACTGATGGAGATGGAGAAGTATTTCCTATATTTGCTGAATCTGCTTTAAGAATGAGAGATCTGAACAACCCAGGGCCTGACCTCAACATCTCAAACATTGGTTATTTGTAACTGAGAGTCAGTGTGTACATATTTCTAGATAGTTGATGAATGTAAACTTTGAAAAGTTTATTCCTCTATTCTATCAATACATATGCTTCAAAACTGAGGCAATTTATTCATATACACTCAAAAACTTAGCTGTGAAAAAACCAGTCTTTCAATTATCTGGGTTTTAAAGAAAAATAAAGGTAACTAATACCATGTACTACTATTGAACATCTCTCCTATGAATAAAAGGGTGAGAGAATTACACTAATTCAGCCTGAAAAACAGAAGGCTCTCAGAAGACCTTACTGTGGCCTTTTTATATATAAAGAGAGCTAAAGAGGAAGGTGGAGAGAGACTTTTTACCAGGATCTGAGGTGACAGGACAAGGGGCAATGGATTAAAATTGAAAGAGGATATATTTAGATTGGACATAAGGAACACATTTTTCATTATGAAACACTAGAACAGGTTTTCCAGAGAAGCTGTGGATGACCTATCCCTGGAAATGTTCAAGATCATGTTGGATGAGGCTTTGAGTGATCTGACCTAGAGAAAAATGCAGGGAGGGATGGAGGGGTTGAAAAAAATGATCTCTGAATGTCCCTCCCGACCAAAAACCTTCTATAACTTTATGCTTCTGTGACCCTATCCCCAGTGACCTATGAAATTCGCATTTCAAGTATCTACTGCATGTTATTCAGTTATTTTTAAAGCATAACCCTTGCATTTTTCCAGATTTAAAATCAACGCTTACACAATGAAGTTAGTTATAAAGCAGCAAAGAATTGAACATTATTGTATGTATTCCCAGAAGACTATTCTCTAATATTTAATGCTTTAACTATTTCAAAAAAATCACATGTTTTTAATATTCCTTCAGATATATGAGTTTGATGTGCTAATTATTTCTGGGGAAAACTCTGGGTGAGCTCATAGGTTTATATCCAGGAGGCATTTTGAAGGTTTACAAAAAGCCCCAATATCTAAATCATTAGTCCTGCTGAGGAAAGAAACTTCAGACACAAAACTGGGAGGGTTCTTTGTATATGATGCTTTTGGCCACGTGAATCTCTCTGTCCATGAAAAATTTGCTGGGTTGCACATGAATGCTTTACAGAAGCCTAACACTGATAATGCTGGCATCAGTTAGGTAAAACCTAGATCTAGTAACTGGCTACTGGTCTACTCATTCAGTGAAGACTTATTCATGAGGACCTGAAAAGTTTCAGTGAAGGGTTTCTAAGAAACATCTGGACCTCCATTTGTGAAAATTCTTCAAAACTGAGACTGTCTTGGTTGTCAATCAGCTACAAAAATACTCTTCTCATTCAAAAATAACCAAACAAATCTTTTAGAATACCGGATTTATTAAAAAAAAAAAAAGTAAAATATGCAATAGTGTGCTATCTCTTTTGCCAAAGGGAGTCTGCCCTCTGAATTCTTGATGGGGCAGCTACTCGAGCAGCTGCCTGCTCCCCTCCTCCTCTTCTAGTAAGGCTCTTGTTACAAAACGTGGGTATCAAATCCCAGGGCTCCATTATCTCTCTTGCTGGATGGCAGAGGATCAAAGAAGCTGCGTCTGACCCAGTGCTAGGGGCTGTCATGTGTCCAGGTCAGGCAGCTGCTCCTCTCCTTCCATGTTCTCAGTCCTGCAGGATGAATCCCGAGGCTGCACTCTGCAGGTGCGTTATTACTGGGAATACTTTTCTCCCTGATTGGCTGGATAGTTCGCCCAAGCCTTCACCCACAGTTTCAACACTATAATTTTCTGTGTGTTATCACCCATGTCTGAAACCGTGACAGAAAATAAAATCAACATTGAACATTTTCTACATTTGTTTCTGATCCTTTAAGTTGCAGCTCTTAACCAAAGGCTGAACTGTTTTTCCTGGATTTCCATCAGCCTGAAGGTTTTCAGCTCCAGGATTTCTCATTTGTTTCAGACCTCAGGCCCATACTTATCCTGCAGCCCTGAGAAGCACACTCAAGCATGACAGGACCACCTCAGGTTTCAGAAATCTCGAGGCCTTTACAGCAGTTTTGTAGGATATCCATATGTTCAAAACAAAGCGAAGTCTGTGAATGTGATGTGGCATTAGCTTTGAACCGCCCACCCAGATAAATTGCTTTAATTACCTCTGGTAATTGTGGCCTGAGAGACTTAAGTCTTTGTAATGATTCCTGTTGGAGATTCAGGAATTAGTAGGGGCTGTGGATCGTTCCAAAGGAGGGCTTTGCTTGCAGTCCCCGTGTTCTGGAGGCTAAAGGATTGAACAGTATGTAGAAACCTTCCCTTGTCAACTTGTGGCATGAGATAATAGCCCTGCTCACATATCAGCTACTTGTACAGATGCTACCCTTACATGATGGCCAAGTAGCCAAAAATGTAAACAACAAGTACTTCTTGCAGCAAGAAATAGCAACAAAAAAAAAAATAGGTAACATTCAAGAGAAATCTGGCTTGGATACAGCAGCTGAGACCAAAGAACAATCTGCTGCATTTTCTAAGAGCCTAGCAAATACATATAATTTGGGTTGAATAATTAATAACCTGGAATATGAATTGGTGCCAAAGATTATTTTTATGAATAAAGAATCACGCTGTTACAAGAAGCTGCACCCTTTTTTGTTTTCCAAACAGCTCTTTGCAAAATTGCAAAGTTTGAGGGAGAAAATAAAAAAGCAGAAATGGAAGCTGTCATTCTTCTAGAATAAGTGAGAGCATGTTCACCATTTATCTATTGCAATAAGGTAAAAGACAAAAGAACTCTATCTGCACTTAAACATTCATCTTACAATGAGTTTTAACATTTCATTAGGACACAGTTCCTTTAACTGCTGCAGAAATGGCATAACCATTAATCAAGCAGAGTCACCTAAAGCACTTTACATGAAGTGATTTGGTTTTTCTAAAGTGAAATTAATTTGCTTTTTTATTTCCTTTTAATTCAGCATTATAGTTGCATTTTAATTATAAAGGCCACATTTTATTTTATGAATTACAGTATGTGGGTGTATGTGTACTATTTTATAATAGATGTATAATGTCTGTATATCCTTTATGTAAACTAGACTGTATATTACATAGGGTCATCCACTCAAAAAGCTAAGGAAAAGGTCTTTCAGGAGAACTTATTCTGCAAAGGAAAAGCAAATCACCACTGGGTGCCACTGTTCTTCCTTCTAGCTGTCTCATCTATCACTGCAGAGTGATTTTAGCAGTGAAGGCCATGATCCAGAGCCCATTCAGACAGTGATAATGCTCACAAAGGCTTCAGCAGGACGTGATGAGAATCTAAAAGAACACTGTCCTTCGACAAAAATGCGCCTGTTGCATAAGGATTATAAAATATGGTGGCTGCTTGTACAAACAAAAACTGTCTGGAATTTTATTCCACTGTTGTGCATGGTTTTTGACAGCAGCAGCGTCCAGGAGATGAGTTAGTGAGCTGCTCCTGAATTCCTGAGAAGGCAGTGATAAATCTCCTGCTCACTTCAGCAGAGTCATGGGCAGGCTCCACTCTGCAGACTTCCAGCTCTTCACATCCAGAGAGCTGCACACTTCAGAGCACCCCTGAGGAGCTGCAATTCTGTTTTCCATCCCTTCTAAGCTGCATAATTTGCTGTGCAGTAGCACTAACACCCCCTTCAAGGAGAACACACAGTGGCTGCAATTTAGGGATGCTGGCATTATCCTTCTCTTGGCTTCACTCTCCAATGGTAATACTGTTGATTTATGAAAGACTCAGAGTACTTAGATAAGCTATTTCCTGGCTCTGTGCCTTCCCTTTCTCTGTCTCTATAGAGCCCCAAGTTATGAAAGAGAAAGGGAGAGCATTGTCCTAAGCTTTTAAAGTCAGGTTAATGCTCAGTGCCTTTGGCATTTGAGAGATCTTCTCTGAATCCATCCAATATTATCTAAACAGTACAACAAAGCTAGAAAGACAATGCTCAGAAGCACCTTAAGTAACCAAGGAATGTAAGGCCAGACTTGTAAAGCTTTTTAAATGTTTGATAATCAAACAGCAGGAATTTTAAATGCTCTAAGGTCAGTGGGATGTAGATATACCCAGAACTTTGTGGGCATTGGCAAGTTGAGCATTGGGAGCTCCTGTGTCTAAAGGAATTATCTGTCACAAGCTAGACACATAAATACCCGTGACAAACACAGGAAGGAGTCTTCACTTTAGAATGGTATTCAGAAAAGCCAATAAACTGAGTGGAAGTTTGCTTAAATTAGTCTTTGGGAAATACTGATAAAAGCTCTCAACCCCTAAATGTGCATGCCTCAACCCACTGAAGTATAACTGTTTATATAAACAAGGTATTATTCTTACAGAATGAGGGGTTTTATTGCTGGGCTACATTTCAGCATCTAACTGTATTTGCTCTAATTTATATAAAAGGAATATCAATTGAAAGAGACATTTTCTGTATCCTCTGTCCTGTCTCCTTGAATGATAGAATTTTTAAGGTTGGAAAAGACCTCTAAGATCAACAAGACCAACCATGAACACAGCACTGCCACATTCACCACTAACCCATGTCCTCAAGTGCCATATCCACGGTTCTTGAACACTTCAGGGATGGTGATTCCACCCCTTCCCAAGGCAGCCCCTTCCAATGTGTCATCTGAAGCCATTTTTCCTGGTATCCAACCTGAGCCTCCCCTGGCCCAGCCTGGGGCCGTTCCCTCTCCTCCTGTCCCTGTTCCCTGGGAGCAGAGCCCGACCCCCCCGGCTGCCCCCTCCTGTCAGGGAGTTGTGCAGAGCCACAAGGGCCCCCCTGAGCCTCCTTTGCTCCAGGCTGAGCCCCTTTCCCAGCTCCCTCAGCCGCTCCTGGTGCTCCAGACCCTTCCCCAGCTCCGTTCCCTGCCCTGGATACGCTCCAGCCCCTCCATGTCCCTCTTATCACGAGGTGCCCTCTTGCTCACTGAGGTTCAGAGCAACAGTCTGGTGGCACTCGGTGTTTGGGAAGTTTTGTACATTCCGGCCAGAGACACAAGGACGTGAAGTTTAAAATGCAAGCATGAGGGATTTCATAGTTTCCAGTGGCATTGAATTGTAGGACACAGATATTCCATTCCATTCCATTCCATTCCATTCCATTCCATTCCATTCCATTCCATTATTTTTTAAAAGATAAGATAGTTTTGAACCGAGCCTTTAGTACACAAAATATGGTTTAGGCTTTCAAAGATTAGACACAAAAAAAATATTTTTATGTGTGTCCCTGGGGAGTGATTGGGGTCTACGTACCTGATAAATTTTGGCAGAGGGAAATGTACTTTGGCTTCTCTGAAAATATCTCCTATGTACTTTTTTCTACGTTTCCCACAACAGGGTATTTCCTCAGTGCTGTCCAGATCAAACACAGTTCAGATGTATTTCAATGCCTTCTTATTCTTATTCTTAATTTGTCCCATCATGAAGTGTGTGGGAGCCAGGTTACTCCTTGCACTATAGCAGAAGCTGAAGGCCTAGCTGTATTTATTTCAAGCCTGATGTAATTAGCCTGATATAATCCATAAGGGTCCTCATCTCTTCTCTTGAACACAATAGTAGATGCAGCTATGCAGAACTGATTCACATAAAATGTGGGGAGAAAGCAGCAACTGTAAGGCAAAAAAAAAAAAGAAAGTATTGTTCTGGGCTGATGGGGAAAAAGGATGAAACTATGCATAGTAAGGCTAACGTAAGTTTAAATATTGTATAGACTGTTTATTTTGTAAGGCTAAATTATGCTAGTGAGAGTGGGACAAAAAGATGTCTTAAAAACAGCAGAACAAAACTCCATTAAAAAATTATAATTCTGTACTTAAAATTCCCAAGGGTCACAGGAACAAAATATAATTTTTTAATATATTTTATCACAATAAAAAACCTGAAACCTGAATTTCAGATACTCAGATCATTCACTTAGTTTTATTTTAATGTATTGTGCCCGGATTTCCCTTCCTTCATTTAGATGGACTAAGTTTTAGTTTAAGCAGAGCTGCTTTGGTGGTTTTTATTTAAAAAATAAATAAATAAACCTGTGAGCTACTTAATCTGAGGGGATATTTGTTGAGCATTAATGTATTCAAACATACATTTGCAGTTGGAGTCGGATAGAACCGCCTGTCTTCGCCTTGCAATCCTTGGTGTCACTTGAACTGCTCATGTGACAACACTCTAATATGAGAGGAGACAATAGGCATTGTTGGCCTCACATATTAATAAATAAGAGCCACAGTGTGTGCAAACAAAGGCTGCTTCCTGGAACACTGTGTCACATGATTCCCAGGGTCAATCCTGATGGCTTTGCTCTGGCGAGATCAATGGGCCCCATTCTCCCGGCATTAATTTTACACCGCTGCAGAGTCGTTGCTAGCGCACAGTCCCAAATTCTGACCTCAGTGCTGTTGGTGTCACTCGGATCAGGAGTGACCTACTGATCTGGGAGCTGCATCCGGTGCTAGCCCTGGGCTCCCTGAGCAGGCTCGTGTGGGCAGGGAAAGCAGACCCACTAGGCATCTTGGCAGAGCTGTAATTAGAGAGTAAAATCTGTGTGAATCACCACAGAAGTGGTGAGAGAAGAGCTCTGGAGGATTTTAAGCAAGTGTCCCATTTTTCTGCTGAGAAGGGAATTAATGAAAAGAATAAATACTACATGACTCTGTCTGTGGGGATTATCACCCCCATGCTTTTTCTCTAAACTTTGATTTAAGTTACACTGAAGATGAGTGTTTTGCTTTCTTGCTTGTGTGCTTTTGAGTGCCCTTATTGCCAAAAGGGCTCCCTGGCTTTTTGGATTGCTAAGTAATAGGAGGTAGAGGGGGTTAATATAAAAGAACACCAGAAGTAGGACAATTCTCATAGTAACAACAGGCAGTCTGAGGTTTGCACCCTTAACTGATACTTGCCACTTTCTAAACATTTCTAATATTTATTTTCTAGACTGCTGAAAAACACACATGAGCATTAGTCCTCAAAAAAACCTAACAAACAAAAACAAAGTTAAAAGAAAGATCTTTGATAGCATGCCTATTACCTAGGAAAACCTGCTATAAACTGGTGAAGCAGTTTTTGTTCTTGTTGGGGAGGTTGGAACAGGTGACCTTTGAAGGTCCTTTCCAGCCTAAATCATTCTGAAAATGGGTGTGTGTTTTGAGGAGAAGGGTGAGTGTGTGACTCTACACGAAAACCAGGTTTTTAAATCTTCAGAATTATTCTCTTCTCCATTACTCATCCATATATCCTGTTGTAGTGCTACTCCACAACTTCCTCACATCATTTGCATATGAATCTACTACAGAGTGCAGCACTGCCCCGGGAGACATTTCCCACCTAAAATCAGTTTGGGGAGAAAAGTAGTCAGAGCCCCTAGTCTTGATGGACAACCTGAGGAGAAAAACAAAGGGAATATCTCTTTGGGAGGTTTTACCAGGAAGGAGGAAGTCTGGAATAAACCAAATCCTGGTCCTCAAGTCCCCCTGGGGTTCTATATTCATAAAACTCTGCCAAAATATATAGTACAGGTTGCAACTAAAATACACACCATGCTTTGTAGATGGCTGGTACTGACTAACCAGTACTTGTTAATTAATTGATCTGCAGTCTGCTCAATATTAATTAACATTAAAGTTTATGAGAATGTCCAGACAATCTAATTAAAAGTGGTGGGGTTTATTTTGTTTTGTTTTGTTTTGTTTTTTAAATATGTCAGTAATAATTCAGCACTCGTTGTGGCAAGAAAACAAAAAGCAGAAGAGGAATGAGTTCTTACCAAGATTCTTATCTTTCTTCAGAATACTAAATAACACGGGTTTCCATCATCTGCTTTATATCCAGCCTCTGTCTCTAATGGATCTGAGCAGACTGTCCACGTTCCAAGAAATTCTGTTGCTCTTGAGAGCCTCAGAAAGTGCATCCCAGAAAGTTTGTTTCCTTTTGCTCTTTGACCACTGTCAAGCAGACAAGATTAATGCTAGGAAGAGTTGCAATGAAATCATCCTTATCTCTGATTTTATCATTAATTTGGACTTGCCTGTGTGTCCGTCAGGCTCCTGAAGACTCTAACAAGACCCTGGCACAGGGTAACAGATACAAATTGTAATATATACATATTCAAATGTATGTAATTAATTAAAGGGTAGTAATATGTCCATATACATGTATAGTATGAGAATGATAACCACAGTCCACATTTATCTAGTTCTGCTTGTCTATTGTGTCTTTTTCAATACAGCACTATATCCTTGGAAAACTTTCAAAGTACTGCTGATGCAAATAAATGCAATCACAAAGAAAAGGAGAAAACTGCATATTCACTAATAACATGAGAACTGACTGATTTATGAGTTGTCCAGTTGATTTTTCCTCTGAGTTATGTTGGCTCCTCTCTCTGTGTTAGTACAAACAATTATGAAGTTCAAGATCAACTCCACATTAACATTTGCGTCTTCCCTCCACTTTTGCTCATCTGAATTCATGGCATAATTTTATTTTTTCAGAAAATAAAGACAACTCTAACAAGTTTACCTCCACATTTCAGCCAGACTGTCCCTCCCAGACTTCAGCAAGTGTAGCAAAGCTTTTCAGGTGATTATGGAACCCACATAAATACAGACCAACCATATTTTTCATTAAATGCTGAAGGTCTAAGACATTGTGCCACATTCCCATCCTGCTGTACTGGCCCTGACTAGGAAGATTACTGGGAATACCTTGGATATTTCATCAAATTGTGTAACAGCTCCAGAATACTTGATATAAACAAAGATTAGGGCTTGGCTGTGGCAGTACCCTATTTAGGCCAGTGCCTATTTAGACTGTTTTCCCTCTATTTCTTTGTGAGTTCAGGTCTACAAAAGCAATACAGTATTTCAGCTGGTGCATTTCTAGGGGATTATTTTTCTTGATGGGTGATTAAACATCATTCAATGCATGCAATGATTGCCCAAATATGCACTGCCCATTGTGTTTTAGTGTTTAAATAGAGCACTGGGAGGATAAGTTTGTTTGAAGTAAGGTAGTCTTAGCAGCAATGTTTATATGTGAAAGTGCATAAACACCATTATTTCTGTGGAGCCAGAAGTGGAATTCCTTCTCTAGAGCTGGTTCTGCCTGAACACGTGCTTAAGTTTTGTGTCACACCCAGCTGATCACAGAATCCTGAAATTGTAATTATTAGTGACAGAGAAACCTATTAGGTAAGTCCCGTGGGGACCAGCAACAGCACCACTGACAGTAATCTCTCGTAATAAATGTAGTTGTACAGCTAATGTAAGTAATTGGAACTTTCTATCTCTCTATCCAGTTAATTCTGCCTGAATGCAGGCTTACGTTTTGTATTATACCCAGATGATCAGAGAATCCCAAAATCAGAATTATTAGTGATAGAAAAACCCGTTACGTAAGTCTCCCAGGGAGCAGAATGGCATCATTGACACAGTAATCTCTCATGGTAAATGCAGTTATACAGCTAATTTTAGCAACTGGGTCTTTCTTCAGACAAATTTGTTACTTCTGAGGCCATTTGTATCTGATGTCACTACAATAGAATTGTTCTGCAGCACGACTTCAGCTTTGTTAGTGAGGAAGGAACACGAACACTGGTACAGCAGTGCTGTATTTGGAGCAGAATATTGGCTTAAAGAGAATGGGAAAGATATAACAAATCAGCTTTTGTTCTTGTTTTTCCAGGCAGGATGTTTGCCTCTGCTAACTAATTACATAACCAATGGCTTTGCTTAGTCTTAAATGTCATGCTCTTGGTGGTGTGAATGGTGTACACAGCTACACTTGTGCCTTCAACACACACTATAGCTTGTGTTTCTTCCTCTTTTCCTGTGGATTTTTAGGGTTGGGCAAATCATTTTTATCGTGTCCCATCTGAAACTTTTCAAGGATATGTGTATGCTGTGTCTCCACTGGGAAATAATCACAGGTGAAATGACTGCCAGTCACTGTGTGTGCAGCAGCTCAACCTGCAGCAAGAGAGCCACACATAAATCAGCGTGTGGGTGCCATGTACACACAGGCCTGTCCCTGGGTATGATCAGTACCACAAGTAGCTTACCTCAGGATTTCCACACCTGTGAATGATTGTCTCATTCCACACATTTCTGCAGAAAACGATGGGCTGGCCACCCTGCCAAGTCAAGAGACTAAAGAAACAAATGCTCCAGAGCAGGATGGCTCTGCTCCCGACAGCCAAAAGTGTCTGAACCCCACCTGTGGAACTCCAATTCCCCATAGCACAGTTCAGTTCAGTCTGGAATCCCCTGAGCAGCAGGACCTTTCCTCGCTGAGGATGGCAACAGGTAGAAACACGAGGGCATTCTACCTGCCTAAACAGCATTTTCCTACTCCTCTGACTGGAAGGTGGAGACAATCAAACAAAAGGCTAAAGCTGACCCTCAGGTTGCACTTTGACTGAGTCCAGACCCTGAAAACCTGGTGTGACCATGCTGTGTTAAATGCTGACAATGGGGTTGTGTTCTTCCCCAAACAGCTGAGAGCTGCCAAACTTCTAGGCAGCAATTATCTGATTGTGCCTCTGCTATTGACAGGGCTGGATCTGCACCGTCTTTCTGGTGCTGACTGTGGAGGAGACCCCAGGGACGCCTTTGGAGGTGTCCACACTGACCAGATGGCCAGGAAGAGGCCTGTTTTCCTGGTGACACCTGATCTCTCGCTATTATCCTTGGCCTTTCCATCAGCTTTGTGCATTGCCAGCTGGTTTGCTCGATCCTGTCACCAGTTCCTGCTGCTCCAACTCAGCTCTGTGCAGAAGAGTTTCCCTGTGGGAGATCAAAGCCCTCGTAAGAAGCCAGTGAGGAACCTAGATTCTGATGCAACCCTCCTTTAGGTGTGAGAAAACAGATTCATCACTTCTTTAACTGAGGCTGAAGGTGTGTGATCTGTTTTACTTAATACCAGACAGAAGAGGAACTGACAGCTTGGAGGAGCTTATGGAAGGGGTGGGAGGAAAGTGAGGTGCCAGGTTTTGTGATTGTAGCATCTGCACATTTTCATAGTGATTACCTTTTGTTATCAGTGTTCAGAAAGAGTAATTGGAGGTCTGTCCTACACCTCAGGGCATGGTGGATAGGTTGAGACACATGATTTTAAGGTAAAAGGCTGTAGGAAAGGCACAATCATAAAAAATACTGATCCATCCTCGTAACACCTGCAAGAATTAAATGTCACTTCTCTGTGGACAGTCATCAAATCTGCATGTATTCTACACAATAGCAACTGCTAATTGGATCATTTTAGTAGGTAAAATGAAGACAGGAGACCAAAAGTTACACACACAACTCTTAGAGTGCTGAAAAACAAGACCCTCAAATATGCACAAATAATAAAGACCTGGGGTTATTTTGTTGTTCTAAAAGACAACCTAGAGCATAGCATCTTAATATGTTCAATAAATAGTGATTTAGCAATAATTTCAGAATTATTGCCACTTCTTTTTTTTTTGGCTTGTGTTGACCAACTTCCATCCCACACAAGTGGTTCAAGGTTATTGCCACCTCAGATGTCTCAACATATACTGACATGGCCTGTATTTGGACTAAAATGCAAGTCACAGACACCCACCTGATCCACATAGGTGAGTTTTATTAAGTAATTCCAACTACATTTGGTAATCTGTAAAAAAAACCAACATTAAAACCCAAAAACCAAACCAACCAAAGAAACCAGAACCAGCCAATAGGTGATAGCAAAGGACAGACAATACTTAGATAAAATGCTAGAGGAGATCTAGCATTTTTTTTTTAATGAGCTGCAAAAGGAATGTATACAATATTTCAGGCAGAGGATGCAGGTTCAAACAGTGACAATATTAATTGTCTTTGACCCCTGTCATCTTTTGGCCTGGTGCAAATGCAGGAAGGGATGCATTTAGTGCCTGAGGTAAGAGATGGCCTTGTTTCCACAGGGATGAATTAGTGCACTTCAGGTAAATCTAACACAGAGATAGAGTATGCTTGAGGATATAATGAAAATTTGCCACATTCACTGTTAAAAATAGTTTGCCAAAAATCTTTTCCGTAATGAGAAGACTTTAGAGACTTCCCTGCATAAAAGATCACACAACACAAAAAAGAGACAATCATGGAAGAAGAATATTTAGCAAAGAAGAGGGGGCTGTGGGGTAAATAAAATAGAAAATTAAGATGTCTCTTAAAGCCTTTTATCAAATATCATAAAAGTAACATATCCTGTAACAAAAAAAAGCGCCTTTTATTTGAAAATAACCCTGGTGGAGAAGACACACAGAAGATCTTAACCGCATTAGTTTCCAAATCCTGACTTTTGCATTTCCTGCTGCAGACAGTGATTAAAAGTTTTATTATGCCTCTCAAAGGTGTAACTCAGAGGCTGGTAACTACTAAAACTGTTTCCACAAAGATTCTCTGGCACATTCAGGCCCAAACACAGCCATCATTCAGCTGTTCAGTGGAATTAATGGAAGCTGTGGTAGCATGGCACCTTTGGTGGTACTTTGTCATTTTTGACTTTGAAGCACTGCAATGGAAAATCCCTAGGAAATTAAAACCAGCTGGTTGAGGAAAGAAAATGGGGAGGAAGACATGGGGGAGGAGGGGAAACTTCTGTGTCTGGAAATACGTGCTCTATGCAGGGGTTCAGGGAGTATTTTTTTAAATTATTTTATTAGTTACACTGTCAGCAGCACTGATAGTTACGAGTGTAAGTCAGCCCTGGATGAGACTTGTGAACTGTGTGTGGCTTAGCTGAGACTTGTATTTGTCTTGAAAGTCACCCCCTCCCTCCCCATGGTGTAAACATCTCCCAGACTTGCCTGGAGCTTTATCTTTATCTGATATTGAAAACAGTGCAGATTGCATCTTTGTCTGCCAATAAGTGAGGAAAATTATCAAAATTGATACACAATTATTCTTCTTTGTTCCTTAATGATTTGGTCATCCGTTCTTCAGCACTGATGACATCTACAGACTCCTACCACTGTGCAGATCACAGGGTCTCTAAATATTTAACAGCTTATCACATTAGGCTAAAGTAACATCTCCAAAATTAAAGGAAAAATGAGAAAATATACCCTGTCTGTCATTTCTGAGCAACTCTGTATTTCACTAAGACATGCAATCTTATCAATTTATCACTTTTCAGGTCAATTGTTGTTATTATTCTCAAACCAAACACTTTTTTGAACAGAAATTACATTGATCTGTTTGTCTGACTGGAACACTGAGATTTTTTTTTTAAGCTTAAGGAAACATGGAAATTGAATCCAAAATGATGGCTGAACTTTTGTGAATTAAACCTCAATGTGTGAGGCCAATACACTTGTTAACTCATAAACTCCATTAAGTGTTGCTAAAATCCTCTTATCTGGGGTGGCTTAATATTCTTAGCTGTTTAAGAGCACTAAAACAAGTTCTGCTTGGTTTGTCCCATTAACAGGCAAGTCAAAATTACTGTAAATGTCCCTTCTGAAGTTTTTTTTCCCAGAATTTTTTTTGGGGGGGGGAAAGAAAACCACCAAAAACCAGAACATCCCACACCCCCCAATTTAAAAGTTAAACTGATCATTACAACTGAAAATTAGATGGCATCAAACTTGAGACATGACTCAAAGTGTTCAAGGACAGGGCTGCCAACTAGAGACCTAAATAAGTGGAAGGAATAGGCCAACAGGAACCTCATGAAATTCAAGAAGCACAAATTGCACAGTCCTGGCCTGAGATTGCACAACCTGGTCTGACCATGGCTGGGAGCTGGAGCTCCCTCTCAGTCTGAGTTATCCTAATCTCTTATCCCTTGGCCCAAAGATGAATTTTATTCCCTAAACACATCGGTGGTCTTAAATAAGCAAGTTTAAATATATTTTTTCATTAAAGCTCTTTTTTTTTTTTTTTTAATGTCTCACAAGCCTTTTAGTAGGACATCCTAACTTTAAGTCGCATATGACCTAGTTTTCCTTGTTGATTAAGCTTGATATCTCAGTTCTTTTATCTGGAGTGATATATAAAAGTATCTTGGCACTGGCTGTGCAGACTGAGAAAGCCAAGGTCATGCTCTGGTTTTCTCTCCCCATCTCTGCATTGTGGCAGGCTTAGGTGGAATTCAGAGATGCAGCAGCACTGAGTCCAGTGAGAGAATGAATTATTTANCCCTGCTTAGCAGCTTTTCAGCATCCACACTCCTCTGATGTGAAGGTTTTATTACCTGCCTGACCTGCTGCTGCTGGTTAATATGCGCCAAACCAGTTTTCATGGCAAGCCCCACATGAAAGGAAAACCACACTTGTGGCAGGGCTCTCTGATTTATCAGTCAAACCCAAGCCAAAGGACCATGCTGCCCTCTCTGTCCCTGCTGTGTCCAGTGATGCTGGGCTGCCATCAACCCAGCCAGGCTATCAGGCCAAACTCACAAACCTCAGAGAAAGCCAGTCCTCCAGCTGACAGCACCCTGACCACATGCCTTGCCAGGAAGCTGTTGATGGACTTAGGGAAGCTGTGATTAAACAGGTGAAGGGTTTGAAGTGGATGTGGAGGGGCTGTGCAGGCAGCGGCAGGAGCAGCAGGGTGGTGGTGGCACCTCCCTCGCTTCAGCGCTGCTGCTGCTGCTGCCTTGGTGCTGCATTTCGCACAAGAGTTACCAGCTGGGAAGGGCCACCTCTGTTTTGTTTTTCTTGGTCACCCCTTATAGCTTGGAACCTGCTGCTTGGCAGCACAAGAGGCCACAGGTTTTCCCTGGCCTTGCTGGGAAGGACGGGAGGCCCATGACGGAGCAGGAGGCCGAGTCCTTCCCAGGGAGGAACCCCCTGGAAAGTGGTTAACAGCTTTTAAAGAGTGGTCCAAGTATGGAACACTGAATCCACCACCCCTGAGAGCAGGAGGCATATCTCAAGAAGGTTATGTGTGCAGCATGTTTCCACTTAAGTAAAAAAACCCATTTTTAGGAGCTGTGTGGAGCTGCCATTCCACGTCGGTGAAAAATTGCATGAATACTCAAGACCCAGTTTTGCAGAGTTTCATACATTTGTGTAAGGAGGAGGAGAAGCAGCCTGCTGGTCCCCAACAGCAGCATCTCTGGGCCAAAATCTGTATGGGGATGATACCCAAAAAAA
>VXBT01010412.1:78296-126587 GCA_013400235.1 Oriolus oriolus
TGCTGTTGAAGACCAGGAAATTGCAGGAAGGCACTGAAAATCTGTTGATCTGAGTGATCTATCCTGAATTTTTGCTGCGCATTTGATCCTTGCCATGTTATCGTACGGCCAGTGAGACAAGTTAGCCCAGTTTGCAGTGCCACTTCACCTGGATGTGAGGGTTTTGTTTGACAGTGCAACGAGAAAAGGGATGTCTGACAGTATCACTGGAATGAGAAAAGTATTCTCACAGCCTCTCCTTGGACCACAGATTACAATTGCTATATTTGACAACCTGCACCACAGCTGAGCAAACAGTGGGAAAAGTGAACAGCAGGAAATCTTTATCAAGCACCAGCCTTAACCACTGCTTGGTTCTGCCACTGCCAGGAAGGAAGATGGTGGAAGAAAGCAATTGGCCAGCTATAGCTGCCACCAATTTTGACATAAGATTAATTGCTGTGCAGATACAGTGATGCCTAAGCCAGTTTCTCTGGGACTACATGTAGAATATACATTGGTTTATTTAAATTTGATGATTTCACCGATGGCAGGGGCAAGCCCCACGTTACAATGAAAACCTAGAACTAAGCTCTGTTTGTGGAGGAGACTGCAGGAGAGTATGGTGAGGTACTTGTGACTTCCACGAAATGAAAAGGTGGCTAAAAAATGTCTTTATATGCAACACCAAACATAAGGAGGTTCTGAGTTTTCAAAGCTAACTGTGTGGTGATTATTCCAAACTGCAGCAAGCCAAGTCAGAGCTCAGATCTCATGTGAGTGAGTTAATATGCACAGGGTATTATCACAACTGCTTCCTTTGTGGTGGCAAGGATGCTTTGATTCATCTCACTCAGGTTCCTACAGTTTTGCTGCAATATCTGACACTCTTTGTCCCTAAGCACTGCTTTTTCTGTGAGGTTTCCCTTTGGCACACACTCAATAGCATTGACAGGATCCCTAAAACACTTTTAACAGCAACAAAATCATAGGAGGCAGCCTGAAACTGATCACATGGTGTAATAGCAGATGTAGGGGATTAAAAAAACAAAAAAAAACCCCAGAAAATATAAGATTTTAGGGAAGGTCTTGACCCAGTTCCATTTGAAATCATTAAGGATTTTCTGCTGATTTCACTGGGAAGTAATTTGCCACCTGGAAGAGACAATTAGGAGTTATTTTTTGAAAAAGTTTTCCAACTATTGAACCATAGACACGAGTGCTGCCCCCTTTCATTCCCCCATGTTTGCTCGTGTTCCTTAATCCTTGGTTCTCTAAGTCCTATTGCATAATTATTATATACTGGATTTTTCTCTATTGTCCTTTTTTTCAGTATAGATTATCATACCTTTGGGAATTATTTACTTAAAAATTCTTGTTTTCTATTCCCAAAACACAATAATTCAATATGTTTCGAACACAACTTTTTACCACAGATAAAAGTCTACAGGAACTTGCATAGGGTATTTTTTTAATAGTGTTATGTCAATACTACTTGGATTGAAACCCTCTATTGCAAGCAAAAATATGTTTATTCAACTTACAGATATCTTTTTATGTTCAGTTTAGATTAAACACATCCATGACTCCTCCATGACTTTTGACCTAAGTGTGAGGTTGTCATTTTTGCTGTTTGACACCATCATAACTCCTCTCTTTTTGCCAACATGACAAATAACCAATGTCTCCTCTACTGCAGCTTGTGCATTCATGTCATCTGAAGAATGCAAGTTCCATCAAATAAAACTATTTACCTTCTTAAATTGCTGCACATGCTAAAGTGCTTTACGGGGTAGTGTGTGTAATTACCTTTGATCTCTTCTAACTTAAAGGAAAAAGGAAAAATCTATCCCACATGCATTCCAGGAAAATATCAAAAAAACTACCAGCATTCTTCCATTTGAACCTCTTTCTGTTTGCTGCTGTTCCTCTGTTAGAAACTGGAATTTCTTTAGTCTGAGAAAGCAGGAATAAATCAGATCAAAGCCCTTTTTTTTTTCCTTGTGACATTAGACTTAAACCCTGCCACTCACAAATTATTGCATGTCTCCATCAGTGCTTACTGTATGCAAAAGACTGCAGTCAAACTTTCGGCAGTAGTCAGAAATCTGCATTGAAATTGTGAGGGAAAAGTGTAAAATTATGGTTTCTGTACCATTCTCCTCTATTCACCCTGTTTAAAGACAGACTGAGTAATGCCTTTATGGAAGGTGTGGGTAAGTTGCTGTACACTTACATGGTTAAGGGGTTTGTTATGTGACATTAATCACACTTTGTGTTTTCCTGCTAACCCAACCCCATTCTAAAATGGTTCTTTGTCGCAGCACAACGCTGCAATCCTTCCACTACTCCATTTCACACTGTGCAGCAAGACTCATCACATCCAAACCAAGCCAAATATCAGTGAAGTTCTTAATTAGCCACATTAATAGTAAAATCTGGGTGTCACAGAGAGGCTGCCTTAGGCGTGACTTCAGCACAGAGGTTCAGTTTGCATTTGTCAGTCTGATGAGGAACTAGACGTGAATTCTTTGAGCCTTAAAAGTTTTTTTAAAATGTCACGTAGGTGGGAAAGGGTTACAGAGACAGTTGAAAGCCAGCCCTTCTGCTCCTAAAAATTTAAGCACTGTGAAAGAATTAGGTGAGGCTTGAAGAACTTGTTTGGCTGCAAAGTGTCATCAACACAGCCTGAATTGTTACTTTTCGTGCTGGACCCAGACAAGCAGAGGTAGATGAAATCTTTCATTAGAACAGGAATGCACGTAATTATGCAACAACTTCTGTCAGTGACCTGACCTTTTCAGGTTGGTTTCTGTCTTCAGCTCGAAAGGCACTGTAGATATTTTCAGCCTATACATTAATGTAGTGGTGCCACTGTGTACTCATAGGGGGCCTTCATGCTGTTTGCTCTCTGGGTAATTAATGTGGTGTCCTGGCAGTGGTCTCTGGGCATGGGGCAGTCTGAGTGGGAAACTGAATAGAAAAATCACAACTCTGAAGCTGGTCCCAGTTTATTATGAACAGAAGAGATGAATTTACAGGCACTTCCTCTCCTTCCTACTAAAAAAATCAAACCAAACAAAAAAGGAAAAAAAACCAATCAACTAACCAACAACAACAACCCAACAGAAAACCAACTCAACAAACAAAAAGCCCAAAAACAACAATGAAAAACAAAACAAAAACAAATAGATAACCCAACAAACCCCAAAAAAACCCAAAAAAACCAACCAAACAAAAAAAACCCTACCAAACAAACAAACAAACACAAAAAAGGTGAACTGTAACAATAATTATTTTATATTGTATATATACAGTATAGATTAGACTGTATGTAAATTGATTCTGGTTTCTTTTCCCCCAACTCATCATTCACTTAAGTATTTAACAACATTTTTCTCAGCAAAGAAATTCAGTGGTTCTTTGTTGTCTAAGTAGAACAGTTTCAGCCCCTGAGATCCACAAGGGTTGCACCACCTCTTTCTATCTCAAGAGTTGAATTTTTTGACACGACAGCCCCTCCAGTGAGGTTTCAGTTAACTTGAGCCACATTCACTTCCCTCAAGTAGTACAAAGAATGCTTCCCAAGAAATCATGAGGCTGCTGATGGAGGATTCTATTTCTTGGAAAACAAACACCAGCTCCCTCATCAGTGTAAGAGGCCTTAAAAGTGAAACTTGCTGGTGATGCCACAGTAATGGCCTGGAAAGACTGATTTACATGTTAAATGCTTTAGGTAAGACCCAAAATATTGGGAAAAGAATATACTTTGTGTCCTGCAGGCTCCAAATCTGTGTAAATCATAGGAGAAAAGTTGAGCTACCCTTAGTGCTGAAACTTTGGAAGTCTTGATTGTAGCTCACTGCCTCTTGGGACAAATACAATTCCACAACGAATTCATTAGGAATTTCCCCTTTTTTTTCAAAGAGTTGTAGAAGTGGCTCAAATGTATTATTGCAGCATGGCAGACAAATTGCCAGAAGCAGGAGAAATATTAACTGTGCTAGCATTTGCAAATACTAGCAAACTGGGTATTTTCATATTACACATTACCAGGTTTTGCACAAATCTTACTATCAGCTACATTCCTACCCAGTGCTACTCTTTGTTCCAGCAATTTCTGTCATTCACATTGTCATTTAATCAACTATTCTAATACCCTTATTGCTGCTTAATGTCTGTCTTGCCAGTGCCTATCGCTTGCCCAAAATGGTATTGTTTCTTCACTGTGAAATCTCTAAAATTGGTGCCAAGTTCAATACGCTGCATGGTTCAGCCTTTGCTTTGTCTCTTGATTCTCCTTCTCCCTGGAGACAAAACCAGCTGTCCTGAGGGATGTTCCAGACGTGTGAAATCACACTCAGCAATTTGGTTATTAAATGGTCAGTTTCAAGATCTGGCCATACAAAAAAAAAAAAAAATTGAAGGGCAACGTGTATTTCTACAATTTTAGTTGTAGTTAGAATTCACAGCTCCCTTTTGGCAGGCTGATGAGGATGGAAATTGACAGATTTCTTGGTTATTTTTCTTCCAAGATAAAGTGAGGCATCTTGCCATAGTGCCCCAAAAGGATGGACTGTAGATGCTGAGTTTTTATTCTATGGAATATCACATGCGGTTCGGTTTTCATGCCACAGGGCTGCCTTTGCTTCAGAAATACCTCATTTTCCTTGCTTTTACTGAGAAGCTGGAAAAGCAGCAACGTTTTGTTGGTCTGAAAGGGGAGCTGCATATTTGCTGGGGATCATTTCACAGACTTCTCCCCTGTACACAGGCCCTGTCCCAAGCTTAGGGACTGAGTTTCCTATTTGGGTGTGATGGTTGAAACTGGTTTCAAAGCATTTGTCTAAACCAGGTCTTGTCTAAACTGGGCATTCCCTGCTCCTCTCAACAGCTGCTTGGCTGAAATGCTGCTGCTTAGTTTCTTAGTTCCTTCTTTCTACCTTTTTTTCTAGGGTAATAATCTAGGTTTTTTAAATAATTCTGAAGCCTCCAAACTGAGTCTTCAACCCTTGTTTCTACCACAGGAAGGCCTGGCAGCTGCCAGGTATTGACAATTTAAATATCAATTGTGCTGTCCACAAAGCCCTTCTGCTGTAATGGCTGTTCTGAATGGTGGTTCCTCCAGCAAGCTTCTGATTCCATACACAGGAAATTAAAGTCGTAACCACATGCCACTGCTGTGGAAGGGAAAATTTAACAGACTCCTGTCAAAAATGGATGATGGGAAAGAATCTTTCAGAGTCTTTGTGTGCCATAAAAACTGCAACTGTGACATATGTATAAATCATTTCGTTTTTCATGGTGTTTAAGGTGTGCCTGGGAGCGAGGAAAGATTGTTTTCTTTCAGTGAGGTGAACTTTTGCAGAGTGCACATGGAGTTGCTGTTCTTTGCGTGTTTAAGTTGTTGGGCAGCCACCAGGCAAGACAGCGTTCCTGTGTATTTGTTTCCTTCACTGTTTTGCACAGTGTTGTGCCAGCAGTGATCCTGGAGGGTGGGTGAGCCAGAAGGTGCCACAGACACAAAATCACTGTCAGAATGACAGAACTGTCCAGGTTGGAAATGACCTCTAAGATCACGAAGCCCAACCATTAACCCAGCACTGCTGTGTCCACCAGTGAACCCTGTCCCCAAGTGCCACATCCATGCATTTTTTAAAAAATTCCCATGTGATCCCACTGCTTCCCCAGGCAGCCTCTTCCAATGCCTCACCACCCTTTCAGAGAAGAAATTTTTCCTAGTGTCCAATCTAGATCTCCCCTGGCAGAAGGCAAGGTCATTAACTCTCATCCCTCGTTCCGTGGGAGCAGAGCCTTGCTCCACTCTCCTGTCAGGGAGTTGTAAAGAACCAAAAGTACTCCTGAGCCTCCTTTTTTCTGTGTCAAATAATGGAATGGGGAGGGGAAAAAAAGGGCTTAAGAGTTGCCAGGTGTGATGCTGTCTTTTTGCACTCCCCAGAACAGATTAAAAACACAGGATAGCTTTCTTTGCCTTGGTTATCAGAAGATCTTTTGCTTCTGCTACGTACACCTTCAGAAACCTCAGAAAGTGTTTTTCCCTAAGTGGAATGTTGACTTTGGAAAGAACCAAAGTGGGAGTATCCATTAAGAAGTCTTTGCAATTTAGAGCTATATTTATATTTCTAATTGTGCTGAATTCCTGGCTAATAAAATAATTATGAAAATACAGCATACTCAAACATACACTTGAATTAAATTACATAAGTAAACACACATTCATTATTGCTCAATTTTCTTGTTTATCCAGCCAAACTCATCAGATAGATTACAAAGACAAGACAAATAGAAAGCAAAGTATATGGTGTGGATTTTATGGGTTTTTCTACGTAAAAATGTTTCTAGAATTACTACTGGATACCATGAGAGTAAATGTTTTTACCCTTTGTCATTTTAAATTAACAGCAAGGATCCTGAATCCAAATTCATTTGACTAATTTTTTTTAATTACTCTAAAGCTCTTAAAAGTTAACAGTGAAAAAAATTAAACAGCATCAAACCAGAAATTTGAATGGATGACAATTTCCTGTACATGCAAGAAAAAAGTTTACTTGCAGTGTAAGACAGATGACACCTCTAACATGTATTGCAACTCACAGTGAAGAGGGAAACATCTAAGAAAGGCATTTAATGGTTTTTAATGTGACAATTTTAACAGCTATCACTTCTCTGCTCACGTAATTTCCTTTTCGTCTGACACACTTATATAAAGGCCATCTCACCTAAACAACCCACTAATTAATGTCCTGTGTTAATTAGATGGCAATTGGAATAGTTATTCTGAGTCATCTTCAGAGTGTTAACAGCAATGGCTTCTCTTTTTCCTCTTTCATTTTATTTTTTTTCTTCATAGAAAGCCCTTCAAGGTCAGTATACAGTTCTGGGGTTTTTTTCTCTCCTGCCATCATCTTCCCGGTGCATCAGTAAACAACTCTGCTGACACAGAACTTAGAGCGAGGGAGGTGGAAGAGCAAACAAGATTTAGATGGGAAATTTCTTGAATGTGACAATTTCTTGAATGTGCTAAAAAAATCATAAGCCATTCTGGGGCATTTGCTCATCACAGCAAACCTCTTTGAATGCCAGAAGAGCACAGGAAGACAGGAAAATTTCTCCACTAGGCAGAAGGACAAAATGACCTCGCAGTGATTCTGCAGCTTGGAGAAAGAAAGGGCTCTCAGCTCCTCCTCATGTGCACACCCCCACCAAGAAGCTTCCTATTAACCCTGATCTGACCTGATGCTGATTCACCACTGAAACTTCAGTGAGGATTTGATGCAGTTTGCAGTAAATTGCATCTTCAGTTGGCTGACAGCTTATATTTCATTGAAACCTTGTGCAGCTGAGCAACATCCACATTTTAAAATAGACCACAGGACTTCAAAACAGACTTTACACATTTTATATTTATATAAAGTGGACCAATCTAACTCAAAAGTTTGTCGTACTGTAGCTTTTAGCAGAAGAGGGGAAGCCTCCTTATCGGTTGCTGCTCACCAGGGTAAGAATCTAAGTATTGGGGTTTGGCCTCATTTTCTTGATTTTCACCCTTAAACAGTGCAGGCCCTTTCTAACAAAAACAATTTGTCAGAAATTTGAATATCTTTGAATAAGTGTGTGAAAATCAGTTTGGAGGGTTTGGTCTAGAGAGCAGGTAAGAAAAATAATACTTTTCTTAGCTGAGACTTCATTTTTTTGGCATACTAAATAAGATGTGATGGGTCTTGATAGCTGAGTGGAAAAATGTCTTTAAAGTTTAAAAGAAAAAATAATGAAAAAGGAAAATAACCACTGTGTGTTTCTGTGAGTGGAGTTTAAGCTGGTATGGGAAAGGATTCTACGGCACTTGTGATGTTTGCTTTGGCTGTCATCACAGAAAATATTTCAGTGGTGGAACCAAAGGTTAAATGCAACCGGCAGGAAGTTATAAAGGTGAATTGCATAAGATGTTTCTGAATAACAGGAGTTTACCACTCCAGCTATTGCTTCTGTTCAGAGTGCTTGGGTGTGTTGTACAGTTGTAGTTGCAAATTTCAGAGTTTAGGGTGATGAGTTTTTCAGGTTGAGATGATACACTTTTACAGGATTAAATTTCATTAATGTAATAAATGTGACATAACATACATATAACATTATAAATATAATATAAAAATAGTTATAATATACAATATAGTTATAACATACCATAAAATTATAATAAATTTATAATTAATAGAACATAAATGATGGCATTTCATCAGTTTGAACAGTGAAGTATTATACATAGCTTTTTCTAGACTAGACTTTCTTTTGAGTTCCTGCTCTTGAAGCGGTTTGGGAAACAACTAAGGGAACTTGTATATGGCTATTACACTTGGTTGGGACAGGAGAATGAAACAGCAAAGTGAATTTATTGACACTATTCTATCTCTGCAGTTTCCATAGTGAATATACAGCAGTGCTGCTTCTGCACAGCTTTCTGCCCAAACCATTCCAGAGTTCACCTGCCACTAATTCAACTACTCAGCTTTTGAAATGTGAAGAATGCTTGGAAAATACCCTGAATCACTGCTTCTGTTATGTAACGTGAGTACAGATAGGAGGCTTTTCTTCCAGCATGGGCAGCCCATATGTAGAATACCCACTGAGCTAAGATATTTGATATTTAATGTGCATCCTTGTTAAGGTTTTCCAGAGTGAGTGTATTCCATGTGGCTCTGTCGAGCACCTATTTCTGGAGGTGACCAAGCTGATGAGCAGTGGAAGGCTGAAAAACCACATCTCTGAGTCTCTGTGAGGTATATTAGGCCTGCATGACAAGGTAATTTTAAAAATAAATGAGATCCAGGAGTTGCACAGGTTAAAAGGAATGCCTTTCAACACTATGAAATTGCACTTGGTGAGGCATGTGACAGCTATTCAACACCTTAGAGGAGTAATGGAAGATTTTCCCACTGAAACTGGGAGAGGGAATCCTAACAGGCAGATTCAGCTTATTTCCTGGCCATCTGTAAACATAGATAAATAAATAAATAAGTTATCACCACATGCAAGTCACTATGAAAGGCAAGGAAGTAATTTTAACTCAAATAACTTTTAACACTTGGCTTAATTCTGACAATCAGCATCAGCTTTTCTCTGTTGTATTTAACACCTTTTGAATGCTAAGATTTCGCAGCTCTTCCAGTAAAAGAGTGAGTGAATCCTTCTTGGTGTGACGGATCACACTGAAATAATACTGAGATTAATGAGGTGTAACCACACAGATATCACATTTCCTGTGGCATCTCTCTTTCAAATACAAGGCCCACTGGGTTTTCTACTTTGCCCTGAGTCTAATGTGGACTTGGCAAATATTGCCCATCATTTTATAATGAACAAGCACAGGAAAACCAAAAAACCCCATTTGTAAACTGTTTTCACCATTTACAAAAGCAAATGCTAATAGCTATATCAAAAACTGCCAAGACATTGTTGCCTCACAAATGGTGGTTCAAGTTCATCATAATTTTAAATATCCTTTGATATATAAATTTATATAGATATAGATATAGATATAGATATAGATATATAAATTTCAGATGGGCAGAATGAAACTGAGATTCTTGTCAGTTCCAGTGAGGATACTGTCATAGCTTCACTGACAAAAATTCCAATTTCAATCAGCAAGCTCAGATTCCAGAGATGACCTTTTATTTAGAAATGCCATACTGGACAGAACTGCTTTTGGAATGCCACATTTGTCTCCTGATAGGATTATTTCCCATTAATTTATTTAAAGGCAAAAAAATAAAACCAAAGTGCCAAGACCCAAGGGAATGGCATGAAGCTGGGTCAGGGATATCAGGGAAAGGTTCTTCCCCCAGAGGGTGGTGGGACACTGAACAGGTTCCCCAGGGAATGGTCACAGGCTCCAGAGCTTCAGAAGCATTTGGACAATGCTCCCAGGGATGCACAGAGTGGGATTTTGGGGTGTCTGTGCAGGGCCAGGAGATGGATCAATGATCCCTGTGAGTCCCTTCCAGCTCAGGACATTCTGTGACTCTGTGGTCCCGTGGCTGGCTGGAGACAAACTGCAGAAAGAATGCCCACAGCACCAGGTATTTTGTAATTAATGGCACATGCAGTGAAATAATTCTCAAGATGAAGTCATTGACCATTTTTTTCCCTATTAATTTTCGTGTTCTGTATGTGCAAATCACTGACATGAATTTGCTCAGATTTGTTCAGAAGTGGATTTGTCAACAATCACTAACTAAAAGTGTTGGTTAGTAAGTATTTACCAGAAAGCACTTTGCTTACGTAGAGAAGTGTGGCATGTGAAAATATAGTTTAACCAACCAAACAAAACTGGTATTTATCACATCATGTATTTGGCATACAAATAATATCTAAAATGGTTTTATTGTCCGTTATAATGATAAGGCGTTGTTCTTTACTGTGTTTTATTCCATTGTTAGCTGACAACTGCCTTTTAGTTTTATATAAAATAATAGCTCATTTTGCCATGTGAAGCTGTGAAACTGCACATTTTTTTCATTTAGCTCTGGAGGCATTGTCAGGGAGAATAGCTTTCAAGCTCTTCATTAAAGAGTATCTGCTTATTACTACTCCTCATTTGGACCACAGCAACACTGGGAATTAGTTTTCAGCAGCACCCAGCAACACAATGTTTAGAACCACTCACTAAATTCCTCTTGCATTAGCAGGAAGAGTACTTTTTACCACTGTTAACCACGGAGAAGTGGTAATTATACTGCTGCATTTCAGTTCATCCATCATCTAGACATCCTGCAAATGAGTGTCTTTGAACCCATGTGTAACACCACCACTTCTGGGTTTGGGTTTTGTTTGGTTTTGTTGTTTGTTTTTTTTTAATATGCTAAGTTGGTCCAAATGGAATTACCTTTTTTGCAGACCTTTTCAGGTCAGGAAAAGTAATTTTTGAGGTTAGAGATTCACCCTGCTCCTTTGGAGCTACGCTGTTACAGAGAAGCTCTCTAACAGAGGCTCCCAAACTTGACAGCATCGGGGATGTTCTCATAGGAGCTTCAGTATTTCTGGGAACGAAACAGCATCTCTTTTTCTTAAAAGTAACATTCTTAGGATGATTTGGGGAAATTGTAAGAGATTTTGCTTCTTTGGGCATCTATTTTATAAGATATTCTACCAAAAAAGATGCACAGGACTGGAGCTTGTTTTCATGACTTGCAATAGAAAAGGATGATTGCGGATGATTCTTAAATTCAAAGGCTATGATTTTTGAAATGGATGGAGGCAGCTGCATAAAAACCTTGGTGTTCAATAAGAGAAAGCAGAAATCATAACTCTCATAGAGGTAGTGGCCTGTGTAGAATTATTTCTTGTGCTTTGCTTGCCTGCTATCAGTGGGCCTGTTTGCAGTGAAAAAAAAAAAAAAGATAAGGATTTGCCAACCATGCAGGTCTGGGGCCTGAACCACCCCAAGGATAATACAAAACAATTCAAGACAAGGAACCAGCCAGAGGATTCAGGGGCAGGACAGGAAAAGGCTGTGAAAATACAGACCTCAAATGAAACTGTAGAAGAAAATTAGATATACAAAATCTACATGGGACTGAAGGGAACAGAAGCCAAATTAAAAACAATGTTCAAAGAAACCAAAAAAGGAAGACCAGGAATTTGAATGTGGTGAGCAAAATGAGACATGTCCAGTCCTTGACTGGAATTCAGCATTCCTCTCCAGGTGTAATGTTTTCTGCTGTTGCTGCCTGAGGCTGCCTGACATGCAATTTATAAAACAGCTAGGAATTCTATCATACTACCATAGTACATTCCAATTTCACTAACAGCTAAGGGTCACCTGGCTGTTGTATTTCTGTCCTTTACTTAAATTTTGCCAGTTGCTCTTTTGGGGTCTCTTGAATGTTATTTTTCTATGCTATATCTAGCCCTGTTGATAGCTGATACAGGTTTTTGCAGTGAAATTCCCCTTCAGTTCAGGTGAACTGAATTAGGGTATTGCATCTTCCAACTATGGTTTTCATTATTATCTGGTAATTCCAGATGCATAAGCAAAAGCAGAAATTGGTAATATTTTCTTGGGGGGGGGCTTTGGGCCAGTCTGCTTTTCCAAATTTAGATTGTAATTCTTTGGTGTCTGTAAGGTAAATATTTAAGAATAGCATTGCTCATTGTGTTTGTGAGACATCTCACTGTCAGGCCTTGAAAGCAAGTCCAAATTTGCCCAAGAATTTCCGCACCCCTGAAGCTGCGTTGAATCTTACCAGGTGCCCAAAACCACATACCTGTGTGCTTCTCCAACCTGCCTGTTCATTTTATGTCTTCTTTTTCCTTTTTTAAAGAAATTGCAGTGTGCAGAAAACGTGAGAAGATGTCCCCATCACTGGGACAACAGAGCAGGGAACTGACCTTGCCATCCCGCAGCCAGAGTTAAGCACTCTGTGATGGAAAGCAAACCCCTAGAGGTCACTATAATCATAAACATTCACAGATCTAAATTTGAGTAATGTCATGATTAAAACAAACCATCTATAGAAAGGAGCTTACAGCCAGATTTTTGGCCTGTCCTGAAGCGACCCCTCCAAAGCCGTGCTGAATGTCACTGGTGATGGTTTGGCAGCACAGTCCATCACTCCACATCAGGGCACGGCAGCAAATTGTCAAAAATCACCAGAGCACAGCTGGAGCCTGCTGCTCAGCCTTCGTGGCCAAGAGACAGGAGTGGGATGAACTGATCAGTCCGGAGGTGGAGTTCCTGAAGGACAGGCAGTGAGCGAGGAGGAGCACGCCAGCCCTTGTGAGGGAAGGAGGGTGGTGTGGAGGGGAAGGCGAGCTGGCTGTGGGGAAGGAAACCGGAAAATGAGTGAAAAAGAAGCTGTGCTTGTCACAGTGGCTTGGACAAGGTAAGTTTGCTAAACATAATGGACCAGCAGTCCGTGTTAAATGGGTGAAGGCTTTGTATTAGCGACAGCCGCAGAGCGGACACTGTGTTTTGTTTGTGTGTTGCAAACACTGTCTCAAAAGGGGCTTTCTTGTGCACTAAAGGGGAAGAGATCACTTGGAAGCTCACTCTGAAAAGGTGGAGAAAATGAACTCCTAATACTCGTAACAGATGCTACAGCAAGGGTAAAATAAGTGATAGATGGTCCGTCCACAACAACAAAAAAAATACATTTCATAGGGTAAACAGAATTGTTCAGAGTCTCACTTTAGTTTACAAACATTCCACACTACATCTGGTTGGGAAGCAGTTTATGATGCTGTGCTCTAATCTTGCACATATTGATGGAAACAAAATGCTGTTGATACCTATATTCAGTGATTGTATTAAAACCCAGATTAATTCACTAGGACATGAAACAGGAGCAACTTTGCAAATGTCACAGGGGCTGTATCTAATTATGCAGCAGTTTATCTGGACTTCTGGCTTTTACCTGGTTCTCTGAGGTTCCACAACATGGTTGTATTTGTCCCCAGGGGAATGTGCTCTAATTTGACAGGCAAGAGAACAAAGTATGTGGCATAAAGGTGCTGGGACTTCACTGCTTTCACGTTCATGCTTTGCAGACCACGTAAAATTCATACAGAGCAGATTTTCCAGATTATGTTGGAAGCATTTAAAGGGTGTGTCCCTTATCAACAAAGTGTAAAGCTGATTTTTTTTGTTGTGGTGGTGACAAGTGATGGAATACAGACACTTAGGTCTTGATTCAATTGACTCAACAAAACTCTCCCATGTCATTTCAGACACTGGAGAATTTGCATAGCCCTGTCAGATATGATACCCCAAGAATGCAAGGATTTCTGGATTTGCATATGAATGCCATGTGAGAAGTCCTAGGGTATCCCAAATGTTACTGGATGCACGTGTTTGGGCAACTGAATCAGACTTCCACTGTTCATACGTTCCCTTAACACTGATGCTCACTGGCAGCATATGAAATAATTAATTTTCGTCCCTTTTGTTGGTATGGACTTATCTCATTACCTCATTACAGTAGTTCTTTGTGTTAACTTCATTAAGTTTTCAACATGACTTCTGACAACAATGAAAATTCCAAAACAAATTGTATAAGATCTTAGATAACAATGGCTTCAAAAGAGAGCATTAATCAAGACCTAGCCCCTGGTGCCTGAATAACTTTCAAAAGGAAACAACAGTGTTTGTTTTGCTTTTTTTTTCTCAGTTCAGACTGTCCAAACTGAACTTAAGCCTGGGGCAAAATGAAAGGAAAAAAAAAAAGGTGAAACTGAGTTTTA
The DNA here is from genome assembly GCA_013400235.1 of Oriolus oriolus. Classification (NCBI taxonomy): domain Eukaryota; kingdom Metazoa; phylum Chordata; class Aves; order Passeriformes; family Corvidae; genus Oriolus; species Oriolus oriolus. Next base: position 92,535 of record VXBT01010412.1, read on the forward strand.
AAAAGAAAAAAAAAAAGGAAGACGGAAAGAAAAAGAATATATATGTAATACAATATCTCAGTCAGAAGGAGTAAGAAGGCCCACACCAGATCCCATCCTAGGTTTACAAAGCTGTAATGACATTGACTTCTGGAGGATTGTGTTGACGCAATTGAGACCAGAACTGGTCCTGTCCAAGATTCTGGAAAAGCCACTGAATTTACTTCAGGGATTTTTTGTCATTGAAATAAGTAATATTCTTGTTATGACATGACACTTGTTTCAAAAGCAACTCAATATGATTTCAGGAAGAGAGGATCAACATGTGAACCCAGGGAATGAACAGATAGAAGGCAATAAAAACTGATTAGACTGAAATATTATTTAGTATGGGTAGAGGCCCCTTTCTATATACAGACATTTATGCAGGGAAACAGTGATTATTTCAGATCCTCTGGCTGGGCGCCCTGGTGAAATGGAATGAAGACATTGATTAAAATCATTAATTCTTCATTCAGCATTTGAGTTATCAAAGAGTCCAAAGAATCTTTTTTAACATCTGCCTGTAAACTGGTATTACATGTTATTAGCTAATGAACTACAGGGTGCTCTCTGAGAACTGTGATATACAAAATAAATGTACATTATAATAATAATCTAACAAAATAATATATTTTAAAAGAATCACAGTGTTTTCACTAACACTTATAAATCATATACAGAGCTCTCCCTCTATCAGAAACACACTTTTTTTTTCCTGAGAGCTAGGATTATCTTGATTCTGCCTTGTTTTTCTCAATAATTATTACTGTATATAAATATTGTTATCTATATATTTATTTATATTTTTTAAAGTATTTATTTATTTGTAAATTTATATTATTGCCTCATTCTATTAGGAGAGGATTTAGAGTAAAGCATGCAAATGAAATGGTAACAAAAACTGATTCCAACGAACTACAAACTTCAAACTTCACATAGATCTACCAGGAAAAGGCAGAAGTCAACCTGCTCTCGATATGTCAACAACACAAGAAACTGTGTCCCAGGCAGCAGAGTCTGTATTCCTATTATTTAGGTCCTGGCTTTTCCCAGGTGGTATCCTCTTTGCATGAAGCCCACCTTCTTCGCAGGTTTCTGCTTCCAGCAATTCAGATATTGTCTGATTGCACAGACAGGGAGAAGAAGCAGGCAGGCAAAGTTCTCTGTCACATTTCTTCATGGGCAACTTGCAAACTCGCAGCTGAGACCCGTTCCAGTTGCCTACCTTCCCCACTAGTATCAGAATGCACTTTTCCCCTTTTTTTTCCACACAGTTTCATGAAAACAATTTTTCCTACACGTGATTCTTGCAGAAATCCCTTTCTCCTGTGTGCATCTCCCTGGTGTTCTGCCTTTATTATTTCGCAGGGGGTTCGCCCTCAAGAGAAGGGAACTGACCGAAAACAGATGAGCTGGAAACAGATGGATGAAAACTCAGTTTGCTGTTTGCCCCCATGAAGGTCAGTGACAACCACAGTGCCTGGGGGAGCTGATTCCCAGGCAGGCCATTGGGTGACATTTCTTCTGCGCACTCCGTTCCCACAGTTTATGGAGCTGATTCAAAGCCCGTGGAGCCACTGGGAATGCTGCAGTTACCTCCTCTGTGCCTTAGGTCAAGTGCTCCAAGCCTCCAAAGGAAACCACTCGTGGCTGGTGCAGGTTATTTCGCTCGGACGGGGAGAGGGGTTTTGTTGATTCGTGCAGCGTGATCCGGCCAACATGTGACAGTGGCAAAGTGCCAGGAGGGTTTCAGGGGCACCTGCTGCTCCTGCCACTTCTCCTGAGCCTGAGAGCTCAGCTGTGGCAGGGAGACAGCTGAGTGCCTTCTGCTCTGTTTGTCTGCACCATTTCTTCTGCCTTCATCCCAGCTTGCTCTTAGTTAAATAATGTAAAAACGGTGGACTCCTCATAATGGAGAATCTGTGTCCATTGTGGTTTTCCTGTAATTTTTGTAGTACTGCTGTAGCATCACCATTTCATCAGCCAGATTGGGTAGGCTGATATTATTTTCCTACTTGTCTATATCCACACCATGGAAGACTGGCAAATCTGACAAGAACAGCATCGGTGATCCACAGCACTCTTCTCCCTCATCTCAGCACTGACGGTTCTGCTTAAACAGAAACAGCAGAATTTGTCATGTCCCTTTACTGCAGCCACAGACTGTGGTTATAGAAAAAAAAAGAAGAAATCAAGGCAGAAGAAGTTGCTGATTACTCTCAAACAGAGATGTGTTTGCACTGTCAGTTTGCACAAACCTCTTCTACTTCTATAGAGAGGGAAGACAGAGCTCTCCCTTGAGCACAAGTGAAACAATTGGTTCAAATAACATTTATTTAGTAGTACAACTATTGTAGCCCTGGTGCTGTCAAAGTATGAGACAGAACAAAATTTCTAAGGCAGTATATTCCATTAGACCAGCTAATTAGTACAGTTAGAAAAAGTCAACAAACTTGTGAGCACACAAGGCTTTCCCCCGATTTGAAACTGCAGTATTGACGTGAGTTCTTTCCTGTGTGCAGTATCCGTGAACTGTCCTTTAGCCACACTGAAGCAGGCCTTGAATTTTAGAATATTTGTATGTCCCCTACCTGTTCTGTTGAATTTTCATTCACTGACTGGTTCTGAAGGGCTGTGTGGGTTTCCTCTCTGGAACACAGACTGTCAAAATAAAGCCCAGAAGAATCATTATACCTACTTGAAGATACTTAGTACGGTTTTTGGGTTTGGTTTGGGATTTTTTGTTTGCTTTATTGGGTCTTGGTTGGTTGGTTGGTTTGTGTTTGGTTTTGGTGGGTTTGGAGGGGAGGTTGCTGTTGTTGGTTCTTTCCTTTTCCTTTTTTTTCCTTTTCCTTTTTTCCTTTTTTCCTTTTTTCCTTTTTTCCTTTTTTCCTTTTTTCCTTTTTTTTTCCTTTTCCTTTTCCTTTTCCTTTTCCTTTTCCTTTTCCTTTTCCTTTTCCTTTTCCTTTTCCTTTTCCTTTTCCTTTCTTTCTCTCTTTCCTTTTTCCTTTTTTTTCATATTTTTCCTTGGGACTCCTACAGGGTTGAATGGTGTTATAAATGGCTTCCTCTTGGGTTCAGTGTTACTGAGTAAGTTCAGGGAGAAAAACCTGAATAACCCAGTGTTCCTTGGGTTCAGTAAACTGAATAGGTTCAGGGATAAACACCTCATCTCTTAGTTATTTAAGACATTGTATAGATGTTTGACTGGACACAAAGTTCAGGCATTTGGAGAGGACTGACTGTTCAGCTCGGAGTGGTGGGATACTTTTAAAAATTAATAATTTGAACGAGCAGAACTCCCTCAGGCCCTGAACTGGACTGCTGGAGGTGCTGTGGGGTTTTTGCCCCCAGTTTTTTTTTTCTTTTCGCTGAGGCAATCTGCTTGTCTTATACCTGTTTTAAGGCAGAAGTTCTCCACACAGGCTCGAAATCCCTGAAGTAACAATTATGCTCTTACGACGACTGCAAACAGCTGCTGAAAGAGGAGGGAGAACAGGTGAGGGTGCATGACACACAAGATTCTTGAGCTTGCTATTCCTCAGATTCCCTCGGAGCAGAAGAAATGTTACAGCCCTGCTTTTCTTTTCTTTTTTTTTTTTTTTCTTTTTTTTTGAAGAGACAGCAAGGGCTGAGTGCCCCCCTGATGCCCTCTCTTCTGTGAACCTGTGTTCGTTTCAAGGCGTNTAGGAACTGTCCCAGAGGAAAAAAGTGGGTTGTATAAATCTCCATCTGCCCCAGCTGTGACAACCTTCCTGCAGACACTCACAAGCACAGAACAAGAGCTGGGGACTGGGACCTCAGGGATGACATTTGAAATCCTCCCAATTTAGCCAGTTGCCTCCCACTCCTGAATTAAGCTACAATCTTGTCAATCAAGGAGCTGGACAGCATGGCAGTGCAGGAAATTGGGATCCAGGGAACAAACTGATGAATCTACGTTAGATTATTTGATTTGCACAGGACAGCAATTCTTTTTGCTAATTTTATGGGGGTGTTTTTAAATAGGAACAGAGGGAATGAAAAAAACCTTTTGAGTCATCTAACCTAATCCTCCAAAACAGTAATTCTCAAGCCCTGGAGAAAGGTAAAAGCACTGAACTGCAAGGTTTGGGTCTCATTTTCCACCACATGCTGGGATGAGTAGGAGAGAACAACTGTTTCCTTCACCTGAAGAGACAGTGAATATTGAGGACGGAAAACATAAGTCTCCTCCCTCCAAAAAAATTATTTGCTTTGGGGAAAAAAAGCCCAACAAACTAAACCAAACAAACAAATACACAACTACAAAAAGAAACACAAAAAAAAAAAAAAACCAAAAAAGGCAAAAAAACCCCAACCCACTTCTTATTTACTACTGAAATAATGTTTCAAAAATTCAGAAAGCCTCCAAATGCCTATTACTCTAGAGTCTGGGGAAGTAAAGTGGGGGTTTAAATTACTCCTATTTGAGAAGTAAAAAATTATTATGAAAGTCTTTGCTATCTCTGTTTCCTTGATGCTGAAAAGGAAGTACAGTGTGTCTGCTTCATGTAAGTCTCAAGTCCATAATTTGAGTAGGCAGTGCAGGGTTTGGAGTTTTAGTTGACAGATGCTCAAAAATCTGAGATCTGAGTTAGAAACTTGACAAAGACAGAAACTTGTGAGATTTTCAGGGTTTTCTGTGTTCATCTGAAACAGGAAAGAAATTTTTTCATGCCTGTTCCCATTTTATCCGAAAATAATAGGTTACCTGCCTCTTCTTCGAGCTTTAAATTAGCTCTGCCTTTTGAATTAAGCCTTCTGCAGGCTGGCTTTCATTTCAAAAGATCTGCTATTCCTTTCTAAATTCAATTGCAATCTTGAAAATATTCCAGTCAATATAGTAGGCGGATCAGACCAGCATCTGAAACTGTTCTCTTTCACAGAAGAAAAAGAAAGCAGGATGATAAAAATAGTAATGTCTGCTTGTATTAGCTCTGTATGATATTGTAATACAATAAATTATTGCAAGGTAATGAAGCATTCCATTGGGAAGAAAGGAGAAATTAGATCATGTGCTTGTAAAATTGTCACAAGAGAAAATTGACACAAGTCCTCAGTTCTGTCTGTCATCTAAATAAGTAATCACAAATTTTTTGGGCATTTTAGATCTAGAAGTGCCATGTGAAAATCCAGTTCTTTTTCCTTTTTCTTTTTTTTTAAATGGAAGAACTGCAGAGATTTTTATTTAATTTAGGTGTCTGGCTGTCTTCCCACTTACTTTGCTGAAGAAAGAATAGACAGACAGGTGTAGTTCTTCTCAGGTAAATGAGGCTGTAACTGAAGTAGGTGAAGTTGAACCACAACAATGTGGTTCTTGGCCTGTGGTAACTGTAATAGATAATAAGCTGAAAGCTGATAGAATCATGTATATTTACCTTTGGTACCTGACAAATGCCAAGAAAAATTATTTTTAAAATCCTATAGGATTGCTAGAGATAGTCAGGACAAATTGTTCTCTGTATTCCATGAAAAAAAAAGAAAAAAAAGAAGGTTTTTCATTAAACAAATTAGGAGATTTTGAGAAAAATTATGATCTGAGTAGACTTAGGGAATTGCCTACCTAAATTTCAATATCTCAGCACTAAAATAGACAATTAAATAAATGTGAATCGCAAGTTTTTGGGGTTTTCTTCAATAAAGCAGGCATCCAACTGAAAAGGCCTGAACATAACCTTTTGCTTTGGTAGGGAAAAGGGCTAAAAAGAATCACAGCATCTCTGCATAAGCAGTGTCAGTTTTGACCTTGTATCTGAGGATTGTAATTGAAAAATATGAACTCAGAAATCCTATATCCCAAGTCCCAGACTCACTGAAGGATCCAAGAACAGCTTAAATCGAGCTGTGAACTGAAAGTACTAAAGGAGAGGTGGTCATAATTACCAATATTATACGTTTTCAGTTCATACTTGGTAATTAGTATTTATTTTGACCTGGCAAAAGCTGGCCCTGATTTGCTGAACCAGACCCCAGTTTTGAGACTTTGGGCGTGGTGAGAAAGGATTAAATGTGTTTTCCTGCCTGACAAAGACTGATGATGCCTCGCCCAACCCAAAATCAAGAGGGAGATAAGCAAAGAGGTGAGAAGAAGAAAGTTGGAGTGATTTGAGCAGGCCTGAGGCAAAGAGGCCTGGGGGCATTTAGGTCTGGCAAGTATTAATTAGTTTTTGAACAAAGAAGAGCCCTAGGAAAGGGGCTTGACAGTCTCAACAGTCACTGTGGGTGTGACTTATGAAGACAGGTCTCTATTTTCCACTTATTTTAGTGGCATTTAAACAGATGCTTAAATGTTTTCTTTAATATTGACAATTTCCTAAAGCAGGGGTTTTGGTTCCTTTTCTTTAGGAACATTCAGGGAAGAAGGTAGCAAGTTCAGTTTTGATGGAAAGCATTTGCCTCTGAGAAAGCAAAAAAACCCCAAAAAACAAACAAACAAACAAACCAAATCAACCAAACAAACAAAAGCCCCCCAAAACCCCAGACTTCCTCCTGACATTGAGTAAAGGGCGTACATAGCTATTGTACAAACATTTGCTCCAGGAGTCCTGGGCAGCATTTTTTTAAGCCTGCCTTGGCCTTCTGAAGCCAAGTTCTTCAGAACCTGAGTTCTGAGCACCTTGTCCCAAGAGGCAGCCAGTGGGAAACTTTATGGAGCAAGAAGGGGTCTGGGGTGAGTAGGTGGCATGGGGACAGCTTTTGCACCACCAGGCAAAAAGACTTTTATCAAGATAAACATTTTTTCTGTTGAATTATACTCTTAGTTAGCTGGTCAAAAATCAGAGAGCCATGGAATGGTTTGGGTGGGAAGGGACCTGAAATCCCATATTGTCCAATTCCCTTCCACCAGACGAGGTTGCTTCAAGCCCCGGCCTTGAATCAGGCCAAGGCAAGGCTTAGAACAAACCCGAATGCAGCGAAGAAATACTTCCTGCTGCTGTCAAAATGAAGAGCTGACAAGTTCTCAGGAAATTTCTGTCACCTGGACCTGCTGAGTGAACTCATGGGTACTTCAGATCCTTGAGGTATCCTGCTCAAGACTGAATTTGAGGAAAAATAACAGCCTTACCATGTGAAAATACTTAAGGGTAAAAGTTCTCAAAGCAGAAGAAATTTAACTAGTGACTGTTTGTCCAAGCACTCCTGGGAACTGCTTTTTATAAGGGAATGAAAAAATCAGATGGTAGCAGACGACAGTAAACAAACACAAATGCTCTCAAAACAGCCAGGGATTACATTTTTCCCTATGATGATTGAAAGTGTCCAAACGGCACCACAGATGATGCTAAACTGATGACATTGAAAAGGGTGACTTCTTCTTCTTCTTCTTCTCCTTCTCCTTCTCCTTCTCCTTCTCCTTCTCCTTCTCCTTCTCCTTCTCCTTCTCCTTCTCCTTCTCCTTCTCCTTCTCCTTCTCCTTCTCCTTCTCCTTCTCCTTCTCCTTCTCCTTCTCCTTCTCCTTCTCCTTCTCCTTCTCCTTCTCCTTCTCCTTCTCCTTCTCCTTCTCCTTCTCCTTCTCCTTCTCCTTCTCCTTCTCCTTCTCCTTCTCCTTCTCCTTCTCCTTCTCCTTCTCCTTCTCCTTCTCCTTCTCCTTCTCCTTCTCCTTCTCCTTCTCCTTCTCCTTCTCCTTCTCCTTCTCCTTCTCCTTCTCCTTCTCCTTCTCCTTCTCCTTCTCCTTCTCCTTCTCCTTCTCCTTCTCCTTCTTCTTCTTCTTCTTAGTATTATTATTAGTAGTAGTATTAGTAGTATTAGTATCAATAGTAGTATTATTACTAGTATGCAAAGTTTCAAATTATTGAACTGCATTTTTAAAATAAATATTTATCTACAGTTTTCAGGAGAATGACGTCAGAAAATTATCTGCACTGGTCAAAATAGCTGAAATACATTTGGATATCACCGGCAAATTCTCGTGCTGGTTGCAGACAAAGAGTTCAAGAAGAGCTCAATTACAAAAGAAGATTGTGATCACAGAATTTTTTTAACCTTCTGAGTTGCTGGAGATGAAGGAGTAGGGTCCCCTGACTAATGATTTATTACTGAGGTCATTAAATAACATGTGGTTTCTTCGAGAGTGGAAGAGAAGGCTGGAAAAAAGCACCAAACATTAGTAATTAAAATTAAACTTTAAAAATTTAAGGGAAAGCCTTTTCTTTGTATACAGGAAAAATATTCTGTGTTGTGGTAGCTATTAACCAGTGATTTCTGATTCTTTTTTTTTTTTTTTATTTTAATAAAAAGATGACTTTATTTTGAAGGGTTGAATCCTGAAGTCTTCATTCATTACTCCCTAGAAAGAAATATGCATTCATGCCTTGGCATGATAAAAGGGTAAAAAATGAGTGGAAGAAGGGGAGAAATCTGAAAAAAAATAAACCCAAAGGAACTCAACAATTTATTTTCCACTTTTTCAAACACTGTTCATGTTTCATTTGTTTACACTGACACACCCTGCTGGACTCCGACCTCCACCAACTCGCCCCCTGAATTTATGAAATTTTATCCTCTCAAAACACGCATCATATTTGGCCCTGAGAGCTGCAAATGCCGTGCCAGGTGCGTGGCACACGGCTGGGCTATCACACTACTCAGCACAACTTCTGTATACATGAAAACCCCTTTATCTTGGAAAGGAAGGGGTGATAAGATTAAATGTCCTTCACAGAGGTCTAGAAAAGGTGTCTTTTCTGAGTTTTCTGAGCACTGTTCCAGGGCTTGGCCCTTTTAGCCCTAGGTATTCAGACAGTGAACCTTTCTCCTTGGGGTGTTTGATGTGCCAGTTCGGGACAGAAATTGAACAAAAGCATGCAACTATTGCGTTCTCTGGCAGTTCTGCAATGAACCATCAATTTCAGAGTTCACAGGAGAGGTCTGAGGACATCATCACTAACACACAATGACATCAGAGGCAGATTGGGGTTTTTTTCGTCCCCTGAATTCCAGCAGCACATGGGGTGTGCTGTATGTTGGTGCAGAATCTTAGTGGAGTTAGCTCACCAGGTATTTTTCATAAAAGTAATGGCTGTAAGAGGAAAGGAATACCTTGTTTTGGAGCAAAACTGTGCCATTGTTGCTTTTTCAGCTGCCTGGAGCACGGTGTGGCAGGGTTGCTCTTGCCACAGGGATGGGCTGCCCATTGTCTGGACTACAGGCCTGTAGATTGGCATCTTAAAAGCACTGGAAACTATACCCAGAACTTTACATCAGGAATGATTGTTCACTTCAGCTGAAGTGTTTCAGTGTGTGGATGTGATGGCAGGAGATGCTCTCAAGGGCTAATTCCTGTCCCCAGCTTGCCAGCCGCTGAATGGGTTATATGCATGTTTTGTGTAAACACACAGGGGTAAATGCACCTAAACACACGAGTATATTCATAAACATATATTCACTGAAAATGGGAACAGGCTTCCCAGGGAAGTGTTTGAGTCACCATTCCTGGGAGTGCTCCAAAAACGTGCAGATCTGGCACTTGGGGGATTTGGTTTAGCAGTGGACGTGGCAGTGCTGGGTGAGTGGCTGGACTCGATGAATCCAGAGGTCTTTTCCAGCCTAAATCATGTCATGATTCTATGGAAAGCACACAATCACACATGTGTACAATTAGTATATTGTATGTTGTGTTTAAATAATATATTATATTTATATTTTAAAATTACACACACATGTGAATATATATATATAGGCAAGGCCTAATGCAATTGTCTTAATTTAAATAAAACTAGGTTTATTCTAAGTAGAAAAGGAACTTTTTCTAGAGTGAAGATAAAGACTTTCTGAGTTTCATGGATGATAAATATTTACTAAATGTGAATGGGGATAGCAAGATACAATGCTTAGAGCACCCACAGTCATAATATTCATGGTGTTCCTGAACCACGAGATGCAGCAAAAACAGGGCCACGAGTACAAACTGGCAGGATGTGTTTTTGAAGGGTGTCTATTTCAGACATTCTTACATGAGAAAAAGACTGGTATTTGACATGGGTGAAGATGCAGTCAGCACGACAGTGCTGTCACAGAGCCACCTGAGAAACTCTGACCAAAGCTTTAAGTGCTCTCACCTCCATGTATCTCCTCGGCCCCACTCATGTCCCCGGAGGTCCACAGCTTCTCTCAGTCCCAAGAAACTTCTTTTAGAGACTGGTGCAACCAACTGAAAATGCCCCTATTCCAGGTTTCTACAGGCTGACTATGTTATTCACTTTATTCTTTAAAAATAATGCATAATTCATAACGAAGCTTTCGAATCTGCTTTAATCTGCATTTATGAGATGGAGTATGTGCAGCTGTGAACAGTCTTTCATTTAGCTTCAAAATATTCTGGCATTAAGCAATAGTTTGCAGGGGTTTATTAACAGAAGTTACAGATGATTTTGATCAATTTGTTTGTCTGTTTATTACACAGTGGTTTTTTTACTCCTGTAGTGTGTTATTTTCTTCTTTCTTTCTTCTGCACCAGGTGCAGAATTAAATCAATAGTACATGCTATAAATACACAAAAAAAAAAATCTGCTTGCCTTCCCTCATTGTTGCCTTCTTCCCAAGTCAGCACTGCCTCATTTAAACAAGTTTGGTGTGGTTAAAGCCTTCCACAGTGAGTTTTGCAGCATGGGTTGTCTGTAGTGTTTCTTCATGTCGTGCTAGTGCAGCGTGAGCCTAATCCATGGCTGAACACTCTTGATGTAACAGTACACCAGAATTCACAGGCCTTTTGTTTGTTGTGGTTTTGAACAGCAGTGGGAAGACAACTAAACCAGCATAGCATTACTTTGTTCCTTTGTTCTGAAGAAATGACAAAACATCTGAGGTCTGGGGAAAATGGTGTTAGATTTTTATTTTTAAAGGCACATCAATAGATGCAGAAGATTGCTAGTGATCAGTATGTTATGCTGCAATCAAAGATTTTCACTGGAAGGAGAGGAAATCCTTAAAAGACTACAATCACTCACTAAGATGATTCTCCACCCTGTTGACCATTACATTATTTGATAACTGTCTAATCACAATATTCTTTCCCCAGATCTGAGTGCATGTAAGAAGGGATGTGGTTTAAGCCTTTGTCCATGGATATCCATGAAAAAGAAAATAATTTTAACCATTCCTGATGTTCAGAAGACAGAACACGTATTCTGGGCACATACCTTGGGTTCTCCCCTCTCCTCCTAAACCCTTGCTGAGACTGAACCTCCTGTGCTATGTTACTAGTAAAAATAACACTGTAAGACTTTCCTAGCCAAAACCATAGAATAACACCTTTGTCTTCAGCACTGCAGCTTCATCTCTGTTGTGTCTTTGAAAAGTGACATTCTCATTTAACTGGGCTGATATTTGCACGCACTGTGTGCTTCTTACCAGAAATGTTCCTTCCTATTATGACTGGATGAAACTCTTCCACGAATTTTCCGTGGTTTCTCAGCGGAAAAAGGATTTCTGATTTGTTTTTTGAAAAATCTTGCTGCCTATGAAAACATTCCAGTATTGAACTGCAAAAGTTCATGAAGGGAAACTCTTGGCCAGTGCCTGAGTTTTACCTTCATAACCATCTTGACCTTCCTGCTAGCTGGGCTTCCCAACCTGACTTCACTCTTCCTGACACATCACACCACCAGAATCTTTTCCCCCAGAAGAAAGATCAAAGTGAAGATTTACAGATGAATCCTAAGTTGTCTTTAGGGAAAGAAGTGGGAATGTTCAGACTCTGAGCTACAAATGCTATGTGGAGCACTGGAAAACATTGCTTTGGAGTTTTCCAGCCCAAACTGGAGATTTTCACTGCAGAGAAACAGGGAAGCAGAGAGGCACACCCTGTCCTGCTCCCACCTAATCATCTCACAGGTAAAATTATCACATTTTCTTTCCAGCAGCACGGCTAAACAAAGGCGGTTTGGGGAGAATGAGTGCAAGTTTCTTAATTTTGGTCCACCACCTCCAGAATGGTCTCAGAAATCCTGTCAGCTGGATTCTGCAACCATCAGTGTAAATGTTAGTCCCATGTCTTTGAGGAAACATGCCAATCCCTGTTCCACAGCTCAGCCCACTCGGGAAGAGACGTATTTACCTGCCCTCTCAAGGCTCAAACAGGGGCAGCTGAAGGGCACTGGAGAGGTAACTAACAAACTTCTCATTCATAAACCAAGCCTTTGTGGGACAGGTTAAAGAGAAATAATGCAGGCAGTGATCCCAAGCTTTTTTTTGGAGACTTTTCAAGGCAGAACCTCAGTAGTGAATGCCAACAAGACATATCCTATGCTTCTGTTACTCAATCATGACATCACAGTAATGTTAAATCTTTAATCTGCGTACACAGATGTGCCTGGTTGGAATACTCACGTGTGGCTTCTGCCCTTCTCACACTTCAAATGGGGAAGAGACAGAAACACCTGAGTTATGTTCCTTAAATCTCCTGCTCTGGGTGTCTTCACAAGGGCTGGGGGTCATTTGAGTACTGAGTTGGAAATAACTGTTGCTTGGATATTCTGTGGGCTGAGTAAAGGGAGTTTTGTCTCCTTTCCTCTGGCACAGGTCAGCACAGCCCCTCAGCTGGGCATGGGCTGGCCCCGTGGCACCCAGGCGTGACAGAGCCTGCAGTGAGCTCCAAGCAGGCAGCAGTTCTGGCCTGCGAGGTCTGGCTGCCTCAGATTGCTCATTCCTGATTAGTTTTGCTCTGCTCTGCTTTCCCCATCAGATGGATTTGTAATTCACATCAGCTGACTCAGGAAAATTTCACAGTTGTGTTCCCCACTCACCTGAGAAGATGGGGTGAAAAAAAGTGGGGGAAGCTCAGTTGCTAGTGCTGATCTAGATTACATCTAGGCATTTGGAACACTATTGCCTTCTTCAGCACTTTAGAGTTTCATCACTGTTTCCTTCTGATGAACCTGATATGGTCAGTTTCCAAGGTACAGAGCAGTGATTCCTTTGGAATGTACCACAGTGTGACAAGGAATTAAAGCAAGGCTTACATTTCTCAAGTGCACATCCATTATTTTCTTTTTTTCCTTTGTATTTTCATCTAGAAAGTTTTCTCCCATCACATGGTCTGTGTGCAGCTGATTTTTATCTGGCTTTCCAACATTTGCTTCATGAGCAACAGTGACTAAAGCATCGAATTTCTTTACTGCTCTGTCTGGACCACAGACAGCGATAACGATCTCTTCTCGTGAAGATATCTCTTGCAGGGCAGCTGCTCTCCTTCGCTGTGAAATCTGCCATGCATTCCTGCCCAGCTGCATCCACAGTGTGATTAATAACATTTGGTGCCTGGCCACAGAACCTACACCTTGGACATACATCCCTCTCACCATCTTTTCTTCCTTTCACGCTCTTTGCACAGCACTGGCAAAAATGTTTTATGACCTCTTGTGTCATTTACCTTTACACTCTTCCTTTTTCCTTACTTTTAAAATGAAAGTATTGTCCATGTTCTTTTCTCTGTTCCTTCATTATACCACCTCTCTGCTGGATGTGGGGTCAGGACTTTGGTTTGGAACTTTCTTCCATTTCCAGTCAGACCACTGCTGCATTGGATGATATTTTAGCGTTTTTGTCATTAGATATCCTTGTTTCACACCATTCTTGGTGGCTGCCAGCCCAGACAGTTTTCCTTTTTGGTGACTTTTCTATTAAAAAGATGAATATGCAGTGGAAGCCTGGTCCAGCTGCTGTCATACAGCTTCTGAGGGATTAAAACCTGCCCATTAAGACTTTACACTCAGTGTTTTCACTGAAGTCCCCATTCTCTGGGGCTAAATGGCAAATGAAAATGTGAACTTTCATCTGCTGCATGTTCACAGCTAGGAAAGAGAAGTTTGGAACACGAAGGTTATGGTAGGAGCAGAGGAGTGTAAAGACTACGATTTTTGTTATAACATTGGGTTTTGAGAGCTCAGTGTTTCTGAAGGTATCTGACAATACCCTTGTCCTTGACAGAGGTTTCTGGAGGTCACTTAGCAACCCAGCACAGCAAATGCTTGTCTGTGACTGTTCCTGACACTGGTGCCTGAGGACCTCAAAGAAAAAAATATCAAGGTATGTAAATAAATCATGAGAGCCAAAGGTTTAGATTAAAAAAACATTGTACACTTTAATAAAGCCTTTCTCTTATGAGTGACAGGGCCCTTTCACACTTTATCCTCCTGAACTCCTGGTTAAAAGAGTAGCGGGGCCTCAGAAACAAATCATGTACTTTCCTTCCCTTCCCTTCCCTTGTTCTTCATTAATGAAAATATTTAGACAAAAAGGGGTCCTCATTTCCTAACAGTTCATCCGCCTCTCCTGTTTATTCTCTACCTGGTGTCACACTCCTCTGAGTTTTGGCAGTGCAATAATTTCCATAGCAGCCCTGCTGGGATGTCACAAGCAGGGGATTAGGGTTTCAGATTTTTAATAAGTAGGAAAAGAAAGATGAATACTTAAACAAAGGCTCCGTCTCCAAGTAAATATCCTCAATAATGTACAATAAGGAAAGAAAAACAGGGGAAATGTCCACTGCCTGGGCAGAACTGTACAAGAACAGTTTAGCTTTTTCAAACTTTTCCACACACTCCCAGATGGACTTCAGGAATGTCATTGCCTTTTGTCTTCATCCTCCATTAGAAAGCTGCCTCTGTACTTTTATTTTTGGCAGAAGAAAGTGCTTGGCAATGTTTCAGGCTGGACTGAATAAGATTTTAATGACCTTTTTTTGCAGAGCTAAATGGCAGGATCCCACCTTAACTATAGGGCTGGATTCCCAAAAAAACCAGAGAGAATTCCTGTCAGATGGAGGCAGAGCGAGGTGGGTACGAGATGGGCTGGGGAGAACCAGGCAGCGCTGCTGCCGACCACGTTTAGGGCTTGGGGCTGTGACAAAACAAAAACATCAGATGTGGTTCTGAGGAGGCCCTCAGTAGTTTTTTAGGGTCATTGCCACCTGCACTGTGGATCACACCAAAATAGGTGGGTGGGTTAGGCAAATTGGGTGGGTCAGCCAAGCACCCACATAACCGAGCTCGTAAGGTTTCAATTACAAGCACTGCGAAGCCTGGGAAGCAATCAGAGCTAGAAACCATGAACACAAACCTCCAGGTGCAGCTCACATACCTCACGTGCAAGCTGAAATAATCACGAGGGGCCAGGCTGTGCCATCAGTATTCCCACGGGGTGGTTGTTTATTCTCCAAGTGAATCTCTTTGAAACCCAGCCGGTTTAGAACAGCTACCAGCAAATGACCATGTGGCAAAAAAAAAAATCCTTTGAAAAATTATGCTTCCATGCCTTAGTTGTCTAACAGAGCTGCTAAAATAAGGCTTTAAGCGATTTGTATTTTTACTGTTACCAGAACAATGTTTCAGTGATAACTGTGCAAGTCACAGCATTCCAAGGCTTCATAGGATGGTACAACTACAGTCCTTGAAAAATCTGCATGTTTTTCTAAGACAAAAACCACACAGATATAAACCCCGAAGTTTTGAGACCTTCAAAAAATCATGTGCTGTTCTCCATGGAACAAAGTTCCACTGCAATTTTGCAGATACTGCAGGCAGATAATTTTTATGCTTTGGTTAAAAGAAGCAGCACAGTTTTAAAAAGACTGGTATTTTAAACACTGTATTTCATTTTCCAACAAGGACAATGTCTTAGGGTAAACACTTCTCTCCAAAGCACTGGATTGCTTACCTATCTGTCTCTGAGGAAGTCCCAAATTCCTGAAAATAAAGCACAAAAATAAAAGGTGGCCCTTGAGCACACTGGATAAACACCCTGCTACCCTCTAGTTCCAGCAGGTTTTCAGCACTGCATTTGCATTTCATGTGCGTGTTACATGCACCGATTAGTAATACTCTGATGTGTTTTCTTTTACATTCCTGTAGCAAGACATTGTGTAATTTGTTCAAAGAGTGGTTTCATTTGCATATGCAGTCATTACAGTTTCATTTGCAAATGAAATATGGATTCATGTACACACGTGGGATAACCGTATACACTTCCTTCTTTTACTGTTTGGACTTTATTTATTTTTTCAGGTCAACATTTATCCAGTTTGTGTAAGTCTTCCTCCTGGATGGGAGCAATTGTAGCCTGCAAAGTACTTACCTACCCCAGAAAATGTGTTTGCTGGCATTTTTACAGCTCCATCTCTACACCAAGTTGTAGAACATTGTGATGTCAAAAACTCTCTCCACTGCAGCTGCAGCTCCTGTGGAGTGCAAAGCCCTCCACAGCAGAGCTATTCCCTCTGGCAGTTTACCTGTGGCACCGTTGTCTAATCAACCACACATTTCCACAGTTTTTGGGGTACATTTCTGGCTGACTCTGAATTCTGTCAGTGCAGGTGAATTTGTGATGCATAGCATTACTGGTTGAAAGCGGCTCTGTTTTCCCCTACCCTGTGCTCATCACTACACATGCAGACAGCCAGGAAAATTTCTTAAAGTGAGGATTTAATGCCACTGGGGGCATTTAGGGATTTGGATGGGTTTCTTGGGGTGGGGTGTTGTCTGGGTTGTGGTTTGGGGTGGATTTTTTCCTTCTTCTACGAGAAATTAGGAGAAGTTAATTTCTTGCTGTGAGACGCCGTGTCAAAGGCAAGAAGAGAAATGACAACTGGGGTGAATAAGTAACTCCAAATCGTTTTCCCCTGCTGTGCCAGAGTGGAACAATCTGTTACCTGCAGATCAATTACGCACTGGCAAGCGGTGGCAGGTTTCAGCTGCAGGTATGTGGCCTTAAATAGTGGGGTAAAAACACTCTGTACAGGCACCCACTGTAGATGGATTGTGTGCCACTTGTGCATTTTCAGTTCTTGCAGGTGCATGACCACCACTCATGCATTAACCAAAGCATGCTGTGGAATCCCTGGCGTAAAACTCCTCAGGGTTATTTCACTGAGGGGAAATTTGGTAAAGAACTTGAGGGCTTTTTGTTCACAGTGTCCAAAATCGGGCAGCAGTAAACAGTTCAAAGCCCCCAGCCCTTCCAGAATTGGTCTTGGGAAACAGGATATGGGATTTAGCATGCTGAGTAGGGAAAAAAAAAACAAACTACTTTTATGTAGACAACATTAAAAATAACAGGAAAGCAACCTTCTCGTAGAGCCAAGGATCCCTAAGGATTTAAAACAGGAATTGTCTTTCTGCAATAGCACATCTGCAGGTGCAGATGGAAACATCTTTGAGTAGGAGCTGCTGAGTAGATTTTTCTCAAATATGGGTGATGGGAAAAAGTGTGTTTTGAAAGTCAGAGGTGCTCCCATAGGATTTCAGGGCATTCCTGGTTTCAGCTGGATAATCTGCTACCACAAAATCCTGCCCATTGCAGGATTCATTTAACTGCTTGTTCCTCAAAGACTGGGCTTCAAAACTACTGCTGAAGTCTCTGTGAGGCTGAGGGGCTATGAGGAGCACAAAATCAGTTTAATGCACCTTCATAGACATGGAAGGACTTGTGACAGGTCAGGGTGCTGACAGGGAATGTGGCTGCTGCAAGGGTAAAATTGCTACACTGTTTTAAAAATAGATTATAAAAAAATCTAGGAATTCTACAGCCTTGTAATGGTAATATGCATCCTAAACTGAACTTTGTCTGCAGCTTCCAGTGAGGAAACAGGCTGAGAAGTGTGCACACGGGGGGATTCAGAGAGCAGGAGTCTCTTTTTGGAAGGTAAAATGGAGTTGTAGCACAAGTCAAGGCCGGAAGTTCTTTATTTTCTGGCTAAAGAGTTAATCCTTGGAGGGCCAAAAGAGCTGGATTTAGGCTAGGCATTACAATAACAGCCTGTCTGACAGCTCATTTTTGGAACGTTGTCTTTTTTTTTTTTTTCTTTTTTCTTTTTTTTTTTTTTTTACATTAACAAGGATTAGAGAGAGAAAAAACAAAACCAGGATCTGGGAAAAGAAAATGTATCTGGTGAGGAGATGCTGTGGTTTCTGACACTGTCGTACTTTTTTCATCAGGCAGCTCCTTCTGCTCTCTCATCTCCGTGAAGTCACATATTGTGATTGCCTTGGAAATCACAGCACCCCTTCTGTGATGGCTGGGTTGATTTCATGTCTTTTTCTTGTTCATTACTCATTTCTTCTGTGAGTCATTACCATAATTTTGTTCTAAGCATATTTGGGGTTGAAAAGAAAAAGTGTCTGTGCCTGAAAAATCAGAAGACTGTGGAGCTTTATGGTGTCAGGTTTACTCTCTTTTATTTTAAGAGAAGAAGACGAATGAGAGACAATCAGGGTTCTCACATTTTTAGGACTCACTGAGGTCCTTTCATGGACCACAAGTCAATGTCTTGGACACACAAATATTATTTTATTTTCAACCTTATATCAAATGTATTGCAACTGATCAGTCAATTTATTATCTTTACCATAGGAAATGAACAGCCCTTCACCTGCAGCTTCAGGCTTCCCTGGACAAACTGTGGCTCAGTACAGTACCACTCTAAGCCATTTGATGGAATATTTTCATGAAACAGATATATATGAGATAAATGCTTTTACAAAAATGTTTTCTGGTATTTTCCTTAGTGCAGGCAATAAAATGTTCCAGCACTGTGCTAAAGGAGAAGAATTAGAAAACAAATTGAAATTTTCTGTTCTCATTTTTCAAGATGAAAGGAAAATCAAATCACATAAACAGCGAAAACATCAAACAATAGAAATAACTTGTTCAAATTTTCATGTATTAATTTTAGGACACAAAGCTTTTTTAGGGCTTATGGGATGCATCTTGATTCAAATCTCACCTGCTGAGCTCAGGGTTAATACTTAGTTTAGTAGGAATAGGACCTGTTGCTTCTGAGAAAAGAGTCACTGAGAGTTTGGAGCCTCATAGAAGTGTTTGGGAGTTCTTCTTCAGCTGATCTGAAATGTCTAAAAACACTAGAAAGATACTAAAGAGACTAGAAAATTGGTAGCTTGGCATTTTCTTGGTTTGTTTTTTTTAAATTTGTGTGCTTGATAGGCCAAGTTGCTACTTTGAGGTACTGTAATTCTTCAGTTATTCCTCTGCATTGCTGTGCAATAAAATTAAATTACAAAATGTGGCCAATATCAAAAATCATTGAAATATGAGCAGTGATTTATAGCATGTGACTTTCCCTTACACAAAGAAGATAAAAAAATTTTAAAAGAAAAAAAATCCTCATGCATGTTCAATTATCCTTTTTCCTGTAGAAAGTTTTATATGGATCTATTCTGAGGCATTCTAAGGAACTGTAATTTTTTGTGTTCATAGGTAAACAAAATTAAATGTATTAAGAATTAAAATTAACGATTAAAATGTCAGTGGGCTTTGCTGAGTTACCTATATATCCAAATACCCTTCCATTAAAGGTTTCATAGTGTGAAGAGAAGGAAAAAATGTGATGCCTTTAATAACAAAAAATTTTGCACTATGGGAATGAGTAATTTCATCAGAAGAAACCAGAAAGAATACTAGACCCCTAAGGCAAGTCTTTTTTTTTTTAAGGCAGAGTCATCTATCAGTAATTTACTTCAGACTTGCCTGCAGCAATTACATTTTTAAAGCGTTTATTGAATTTTAAGTATATTTTTAAATTCATTTAATATATTAAACATTTAAAGTGTTTATTAAATCTGATGAGGAGGGGCTGCTGAGGTTAGTCATGAATTAAGCTAGAGGAGGTACAAATGACCTCTGTGTGCTGATCAAGCTGTGATGGGGGTCCAAACATTTGTTTAACACTGCTGGCAACCTAAATGAAACACCACATACTGCTTTATCATCAACAGCAGACATGCAAGAGTTTGTCACACACTGCATTGCTTCCCTGGCACTGTGAAACTGTGCCAGAAGGAGAATTGCTTATATTGCTCTTTAATTTGGACTCTAACCTTTTCTTTCCCCTCATATTTGCAGCGTGATATCTTCACTGAAAAATTGTTTTTTATCTTGGGGCTCCCAGGTGCTTTGTGAATGCAAGTAGCAATATTGAATATATCCAGAGCAGTAATTCTCAAATTTGTCTTAAAAGAGGGGGAAAGGGATCAAAGGCCATTAAACTGCTTTAGCACACAAAACCACATAAGAAAGATGGGGAAAGACTTTTTACGAGAGCTGTAGTGACAGGACAAGGGGCACAGTTTTAAGCTGAGAGATTTAGGCTGGGTGTGAGGAATGCATTTTGTGTGCTGAGGGTGGCGAGACACCGGGACAAGCTCCCAGGGAAGCTGTGGAATTAGATGTGTTCAGGGTCAGGTTGGAGTGGCCTTTCCTTATCTGGTCAAAGATATCCCTGCCCATGGTGCTGGGGGTGGGCCAGGTGATCTCCAAAGGTCCCCTCTAAGCTAAGCCATTCCATACTTTTTTTCCTATGAGAGTTTTCTGATTTTCCATTCACAAGATCTCAACCTCCTCCAGTTGTGTTTGCTCCCCCATAACTTTGGGAGAATGACTTGACCTGGAAAGTCTCAGATGAGTTACTGCTGCTGAGCAAAAAGGTGGTTTGCCAGACCACGCTGCATGAAGGTGCATTCTTTATTTAATCCATTGATTGTCTGAATAATGAGAAGGCTGAAACAATCAGGTGTTCACCGAGCAGCACTGAACAACAGGAACATTGAGTCCATTTCCAATGTGAAACACCACCTGAGGTTTCCTTCCTCCTAACAAAACTTACCACAAACCTCAACATAAAATAAAACGTTTATCATCCTTTTTTTTTCCCTGCCCTCAAAGAATGCTGAACTGCACAGGTGAAATAAAACATGTACTTGACTTTGAGATTGTACTGAAACGTGATGTTACTCCGACCTTCTTTTGCACTTGTTGCTAAGGGGGGAAACTGCACACAAAGAAGAAAGCTTCGAGAGCAGTTTATTGCCACATAAATTTAACTCCATGTAAACAGGAAATGTTTGCCACACAGGGACAGCGGTGTGTTTATGTGTCTGCCATAAAGGCTTGGTGCACACAGTGGGAAGGACACAGGTTTGCAGCTTGGGGAAAGCCAGTTCCTTCTGGCAGGGCCTGGAGGAGGTTTTGTATCACTGACCTTTATTTGTGGTTTGTTGCCATGTATTCTGTGTGCTGAAACGTTCAGCATTTCTTATATAAATCTCTGCTTCAACTGTTATGTTAGAAAGAAAATTTTACATAAACAGATAAATTGCTCAAGCAGCGTGGGTCTTAATTGAGTTTCCCACTGAAGCCAATTTCAAGTGTAGATATATGGGGGTTTTTTCAGTTGGTATTAACAAAAACAAAACATTCGTGAAGCAGCTTGTTAAATGGGGAACTGAAGTCTGCCACAATTGAATTACAGAAGTAATTGCATCTAGAAATACAGGAATAAAATATCTGATATACTGAGGGAAACTGTACTTCTGTAGAATATCCCTGAATATATTGTCCCTTATTTCCATGTGACTGTTCCAGTAGCCTGTGACTTCAAAAACGAGAAGTAATCTGGATTAGGTTTTCTTGTTGTTGTTGTTGCTGCTGCAATTTTCCAGTTTTAAGCTCCCCCGAGCATTTGCATTTTATGCTCCAGGTAAGTGAAACCTGTGACTAGATCATATATATCAGCACTGTCGTGGATTATCCTGTCCTGTCCTGGCTAAATCAAACTCTGATCTCACACTGATGTGGCAGGTTCGTGGGGCACTTCGACGTAGCACCAACTAGTTCCACTAGATTCACGGCATTCTTGTGCTCAGACACGAGGCTGCTCTGAAGAGCCTCCGAGTCACAACTGGTTTCTTCATGTTTTTTTTTTTTTCCAGGCAACAAACTTGTTTTAAAACAAGCAGGGAAGCCAAAACTTTAGAAATCCCAAGCGCCAACCAATAAAAGAACTCACAAAACCTGTTGTGATAGGGACCATTCTTCAAGGTGATCCAGGTCAAGGTGGCAGCCAAAAAAATTGTGTTACCCTCACTGGTTTAGGTGTTTAAATCCCTTTAGAAATCTGGCTTTCACCCATGTGTATTGTATTTAGACATCAGAACACTTGCAGTGATTCTTTTACAACTTACATTTTGTTTCTGAAGTTTTTGAGAATACCTAATTTCTGCAAACCCTATACTTAGCGTATTTCATGTGCTTTCCTTCCTGCTGGGCTTCCCCTTTTTGTTCTGTAACTTTCCTCTAGGAAAAGAGTATGGAAAGAAAAGTTGGATACTGGATTCGAAGACCTTCACCTTTTCCATTGTTTAAGAAGCCAATAAATCAGCAAATATTCAACCTCATTCTGTGGTAAACCTAAAAGGTTCAAGATCTGTTCCAAATTCCTCTGTCTCAGTAGTATCATCATAGCGGTCAGCTGTTTGCAGCAACCTGTCTTCACATAACTGGTATCAAAACATACAGTGCTAAAAATTATAGATAAAAGACAAATTAGAACCCTTCAGACACAGCTGCTGTAAGTTTTAACTCAAGTTTTCCAGCAGGAAACCCACACTTGTCAGCTTCACCAGCAGGTCTTTAACCTGGGTTGTTTTTCTTTTTAACTTTTCAAGGAATATGAGTAGCAAAGTGACCAGAGGAAAAGGAAATTTCTCACTTACGCCACGTGAAATTGAACAGACCTTTTGTTAAAGTTTATTTTAAAGGAAAGCCTGCCAGAACAGGTCTGTAGAGATCTCAGACCAGTTGGGGAGAGAGGCACTAGGTTCTGTTTCATTCTGCTGTCATCTGCTCAGGTTTCACTGTAGCATTAGAAGGTAAAGCACCTGGAACAAACTTCGGAGCAAAGTGAAAAGAGGATGCAGCAGCTGGTAGCAGATTTGGAGTGCAAGGCTGTTCTCCTTGCTAAAATCTCTTAAAAGTATTTATCACATGTACCAAATGGTAATAATGTCAGGATAAATCTCACTGAAACTTCTGGAAAATGGAGGTTTCTTAACTGACAGTACTGAGTTTATAATGTGATATCAAGCCAGATAATGTCCATGCAGTTCTCAGAAGAGAAACATACAACACCAATTGTATATTGCATTCAGCAATAAACAGAAATTCTTCTGCTTAATTGTATCATTCAGAAACAGAAAACGGGCAAATTTCAAAGCCAAATCAGGAAGCTGAGCCTTAATGATAAGTTTAATCATACAATTAGCACGGTATGAATAACCTTGGGAGAGGGAGCCACGGTATCGGTCAAACTGGAAAGAATTCAGCCACCACACTCATTAGGGAAAGCACTGAAAAATAAACAGAAATTCTGGAGTTCAAAGTTACTAAGCAACTGCACTTAAAGGAATAAATATCAGACTACCCACTTCTCTTTGTGTGTCCTATTTATTGAATTCACAGCAAAATTATTGCAAAGCAATAAATTAACCTGGGAAATTTCTTAGATATTATCTCAATTTTGTTCCCAATGCTTTTTAGTTGTCTGGAATACATTTCATTAACACTTTATCAACATTTATGATGCTAAAAAAGACAATCTAGGCAAACTGTGGTGTGATAACTCCAGTCAAGTGGGCAAATTCCCTAAGGAGGTGAAGACTACAAAACTGCATGAGAAAGCACAAGATCCGTACTTTCTCTCATGTCTGTAGCTGGCTGAAAAAAGGAAATGGAAACACCAATTACTGTTCTACCTTGCTCAGACAGCATGGTGGGAGTAATCCTTGGGGAGAGAGAAGATTTTTTTTTTAAAGAGAAATTTCAATAAATCCTGAACCACGCTGTGTCTGACCCCTGTGCAGAATGCCACTGAGGTGACCGAGAGCCTCACAAATTGCACGGACAGTCAGAGCTGCTGTCTAAGCACTTTCCTTCTTCTTCCCCAGATGATTTAATTCCACAGGATGGACAGAGGAATGGCTCTGACCTGACCACAGCCCATCAGCAGCTCAAGGTGGAAGAAAGGGGAAACTAAGGGGGGTTTTCTTGTGGGCTCAGGGAAGACTTCTGATTCTTGCGAACCACTTCATGGCTGAGTATAAAACTTCTTACAACATGAAATGCCATTCATTCTCTGCAGTCTGTAAGGACAGCTTTTATCTTCAGGAGAGCAATCCTTCCTCACAACCAGCAGCAGGCTCTCTGCTATACAGATAATTTAGAGGCTCTCCCACACACTCCACAGTCTGTCCTAGAGACTGAATTAGTGTCTCCCAACTGCCACTTGTGATCATATTCAAATCTTTCTTACTGATCTACAACTTCTTTAAGATCCATAACTTATTTCATTTAATCACACTGTTTGGTGAGGAAAGTCTAGGTAGAGTTTGTATCATTTCAGGACACAGAAATTCAGTTGTGTGAAGAAGGACATTATGAGATATTAAAACACTGAATGGACCCCATTCAAGTGACAGTTTAATTTTGTCACATGCTATGAGATGATATATCCCCCTGTCCCCCTCTGGACTTTAGGAGGTTGCTGACACTGTATAGCATCAATTTGAAGGTTGGTAGAAAAGTGTTCTAGTTGATTTTCCACTAGAGGAAGCTGCTGCGACAGAAACTTCTTTGTTAATCAAATCATAGCAGTTTTGATCTTTTTTTGTTTGTTTGTTTGTAAAAATGAATATTAGAAAGTGTTGAAATGCATCCAAAGGCCCATTTTTTATACTTTAAATGTATGTTTTACTGATAATTTCAAAATAATTATTTGCTTTTGGATTTTTTTGCGGTGTTTCAAAGAGATTTGAGTTCCAAGTAAAATTTATTAAAGTAAAATTTATATGTTGATCCCGTTTGGTCTTTCCAGATATGTGAAAGTATTCATGAGCTTGAAAACCAATTTTCTGACAAGGCATAACTAAGATTACGAGAGAAAATATGAATTCATACACTATACTAATTAGCAAGATTCACAATCTTGCATAAAGCAGTGAGTCACTTCAGTTAGTCAAGGAACAAATATCCTGTAGCCATGCAAAATTTTAGTAAATTCACAGTAAAGTAAATTCAAAGCAAATTTACGGGAAAGTAAAAGCTGTTTCAGAGTCATTCTGGTGTGAAAACTCATCGTTTTCAAAGCCACTGCCACCAGGTTATAGCCAAATAGTCATAGTCACAAAAGGCAACTTCATTTGATGGGTCTTGCATTGATTTCACCTTGAGTCTGGAAAAACTGAGACCCAAAGCAGGTGACATGCGCAGCACAAAGAGACCTTTAGATTTCCATGCACTTTACAGAGAGAAGCAAGCATTGAGATTCCCGTTTGACAGGCACAAGAGGTGGTGACTCCAGTGGGGTTACACGGGCGGGCAGGCAGTGGTGAAGCTGGGAAAGAGCTCTGAGAGGAGCTGCTCTGAAAGCCCTGATGCTCCCATCGGAACTGAGCTGAGGAACCCGCTCAGAACAGCCTGTGCGGGTTTGGTACAGTGTTGCCCTGATTTTCACAGTTCTTCAATGTTTTTAATTCTGTAGTCAGAGTTCTCACGCACTTTCTGTAAACATAAGCCATGTTATGCTAACAGTGCCTGGATGTTTTCATTCTTTCTCCTGAGGCGGAGAAGTTTGATGGATTTCTCCTTTGACCTATGTGGTTGAGGGGTGGTAATTTCACCCTCCAATCCATGAGGTTTTCTAAGATTGTATAAATAAAAGAGTGCCAGCCCTTTCTGGGCCTTTTGGCATCCTGATCCTGAAACTGGCCTGCGTGTAGTTCGTTTGTGTCCACGTGCGACAGTACAGCAACCCTATAAAAACCCCAAAGCGCAATATTTAAAATTTTTAGAGTGGATTATTGCTACTTATCACCTAAGCCCTGATGAAGCACAGAGCTTAAGCATCGCTGCTGATCCCTTTGACTTGAATGAGCTTCGAGTCAGTTGCTTTTCTGCATTCATACCCCTTATTGTAAGTGTTTTCTGATGTAAAGCAGAGTCTAAGTTGGTTGTATTGCCTACTTGCATACAAATGCTCTGGTTGTTGTTTCATATGGTTAGTGACCAAATCCAGAAGCATGGAACCTGTCCAAAGATTCCAAAGCAGCATCATATCACACTCCTCACTGGCCAGCATCCCATGTACACGACACAATATATGTGAAAATGTGATCCTGAGACGAATTTGGTGCTCTAAAACATCTCTTACTCTTCAGAGCAGTTACGTGAGAGAAACATCCTACTTAAACACAAAAACGTTCATTCTGTTTTTCCTGTGATTTAAAAAAAAAACTGTGTCTGGGTTTGTGATTGTGACTGCTTCTGCAGTCGAGTCCAGTGTAACATTTGCTTCACTGAGGAAAAATTCATCAGATTAAGCTAAATGTTTAGTCAAGTCAGATGGTTAAAAAACAAAACAAAACCACAGAAAAGCACCCCTCCATCTGCACAGTTCCTACAGGACATATAGAAAATATCTTCAAAAAGAATGCATAAGAACTATAAACGTTAAGTTGAGCATTTCTGCAGGTCTACCACTATTTTATTTCGCAGTCACAACTAGCTGAACACAAGATATGACGGTCTCTCTGTCTAAATAAAAAAATTTTCTGATTATACCCTACTCTTAATAATTTCTTCCTCTTTGTTTAGTGTGAAATGAGATCATCCCATACACACAGACATGCTAATGACTCATTTCAACACTTGAATGAAGAAAATCTCACATGAAAGCATGGCACAAAGAGAAAAGACCTTGGCAGTAGGACTGAACTACAGCAACGTAGCTACGAATATTGTTTTGGGGGAAAAAGCCACTTTTAATCAATATTTGGCTTATGATTGGAATGTTTTTCCTCATTAATTTCATTCCTACGTGTTTACAAGGCAGTGAGAGCAAAAGTGAGAATGATAGTGTTCTATGGGTAACCTTGGAAAATTAGACGTGAACTTGATAACTATTTATTTCTGCTTAAAGATGATGGAAAAGTACCAATTCCCAAATATGTAGCCAAATAAATGGTATGCAGAGGGGGATATACAGGAAAGGCAGTTGAGATACACAAGCAAATACAAATGAGTTTGCAAAACTTAGAAAGTGCTGTCTGAGTTGAAAAATTAGTGTTGTCATTAACATTGAAGTCCTAAGTAAGTTGCCAGATCAGTGTGAGAGCTATGTAGAAAGTAAATGATTAAGCTTTTCCTGAGCCCTGAATGAAAGAATTGTTCATTTTTAAAGAATATGTCCCTGAAAGGATATGTTTGTACAGGGGCACAAAGAGCTTTGCGCTTTGCTTTGTTTCGGCTCCTTTCAAGACAGCATATGCCAGTTGTGAGAAAACACAACAAAAGCAACCTAGGAAGGAAGAAGAGACCCAAAAATTGCTTTGATGTGTGTAAAATTATCTGTTTGTGTAAAAAAGCAAGCAAGTCCAGAGGAGGACCACAAAGGGGATCAGAGGGCTGGGAGAGCTGAGGGTGCTCAGCCTGGAGAAGAGAAGGCTCCAGGGCAACCTCAGAGCCCCTTCCAGGGCCTAAAGAGGCTCCAGGAGAGCTGGAGAGGGACTGGGGACAAGGGATGGAGGGACAGGACACAGGGAATGGCTTCCCACTGAAAGAGGGCAGATTTAGTTTGGATATTAGGAGGGAATTGTTCCCTGGGAGGGTGGGCAGGCCCTGGCACAGGGTGCCCAGAGCAGCTGTGGCTGCCCCTGGATCCCTGGCAGTGTCCCAGGCCAGGCTGGACACTGGGGCTTGGAGCAGCCTGGGACAGTGGGAGGTGTCCCTGCCCATGGCAGGGAGTGGAACGAGATGAGCTTTAAAGCCTTTTCCAACTCAAACCATTACATGATCCTGTGGAAACAGCAGATTCATACAGGTGGATTTCTGCTGACCATCAATGGTATTAACTATTTCTACACATTATTTATTCATATTTATGTATTTAAATTAAAGAAAATGGGGCCTGATCTTAGGAATTTTGGAGCTGATGTGAAGTCTTTCCCTTTTTGTTTCGCATTCACTGGGTTCATCTCATGGAGGATGGAGGAACAAATACGGGAAAAAAGCCTTGATTATGGGCTCTCTCCCGGACCCTTTCCAACTTGTTTTGGGGTTTTGCATGCTCTTCTGGAGGCAAGGCTTTGCAATAACTTTCTGTTATTTACCAGCACCTTGATAAATACCACTATGGGTTTTCAGGGACATCCTTCCAGGAAGTAATAAGCTCTCCTTGTAGAACAAAACTAATTTCTACCTGACATTTATTGCACATGCTTACTAGTTTAAACAAATGGGTCATTTCAGGCTATAGGGTGGGAAAAACAAAGAACCTCTTGCAGATTACGTAGAAAATAAAAACATATTTCAGAGGTGATTAAACATCTAAGCACTTATGCCCCACTATCAAATGCAAATGACTGAAACACGTACACTGCCATTTGTTCACATTAAAACAATGTGGCAATACATGGAGAATACACAGATTAAGTTTTATTCTTTAACTCTTGCAAGAAGAAGGGCTCAGACAGACTTTTTTGTCCAATGTAGAATGGAATACGAACTAAACAAACAACTCCCATCAACTGAGAACTTTACTCCTGCTTGTCACCTTCGTTGGGTCTGCAGTGACAGCCCTGCAGCGCTCAGGACATCTTGTCTCTCTGTAAACCTCTCCCCACACGAAGTCCAAGGACTTTTGGGTTTCCTGCAGGCTGTGTTCTAAAGGTGCAAGCTCCACAGCACCTGGGACGAGTGATCACTTCCCACTTCACCCCTAACACCTGTGAAATTATTCTCACTTCAGTCACTGGTGTCACGCAGCTGCAAGTCAGTAAAGGCACTTCCCTCTTGCACTCCCTCTTGCTCTCATGTGTTGCAAGGCAATAGGTCCCTCTCCCTTCCCTTCCTTCTCTGCCCAAGGCATGGGAATTTCCACGCAGCTCCCATCCTCGAGGGACCACCCACCCCCAATTGCTGACAACATTTACTAGGTACTGTGCATTTCCCAGAGAGGAATGGAGCCACATTCTCTGACCTTTCATTTAGCTCTCACAGCAGCTTTGTTCGGCTGACAATGCGCAGTCCTGCCGAGCTGGGTTCTGCAAGACTGGCTATAAAACCAGTTTTAAGGGTTGGAGTTTACAAGTGGCATTGCTTGCTCGCTCATTAACTTCTCAAACAGCCAGAATCCAGGAACTGCGTATCACAGTTGTGAGTTTAAAAAGAAACCTTTGGGGTTATTATCCTGCTCCCCCTGCCCTCCACCCGCTCTGCTTTCACCAAAAGCGCCGTGGTGCCACACTGTGAAGCCAGGAGCTGCCACATGCTGAATCCTGCATGCAGCTCAGAGTGCTTTGTATTGAAAAGCAGCAGGATGAGAAAAGGTTCACACAGTCCAGATGAAGGATAAGATCCATGAACAGGAGTGGCGTGGAAGTGGGGACACACACACTGAAGCTCCTCAGGCAGCAGACCATAAAAATCACAGGGAACATGCAGGCAGGCAATGACTTGACTGTATCTTCAAATACGAGAGTTAGGAAACGTCTAGCAAAACATCTAACAGAATTGCAGTCTCGCAGGTTCAGCTAAAACTAAAAGGAAATATGAAAACTGTCAAAAAGTGACCATAAAAACTTAATGGAAGCGCAATCCAGCAGGAGCTATTAAATATGGTGGAGGAGTCCTTGGCGTGGTAATTACTGGAGGCTGTGACTTTTCTGGGAAAGTACTTGTCCTCGGTTCTTATTTTAAGTATCCAGTGTTGAGGGCCATTTCCTTTATTACTCCAGTTATTTTTGTGCTTTTCTGCAGATTTTGAAAGGACAACACTGACACTGTTTGCAGCTGTCAATTTTTGGTTTTTGTTTTTTTAATTTCCACAAGTATCACTGCATCCACCACAGTGACTGCTGCCCTGACACTGCAGGTACACTGTACACCACACTCTTTACCAAAAACAAGGGATGCCCAGCACTGCAGGTTTAATTCACTCACCTCCTTTGGCAATAACAATCTTTATCCCTCAGAAAAACAGCGAAGTGCCCGTTTCTCTCCTCCATTTTGCTACACTGGTCGTACTTTATATCTGACTTCTTTATGCTTACCTGGAAAAATCAGTGAAGCAAACCTCGCAGACAAGACCTGCCAGATACGGAACAGCTTCCTCTCACAAAAAATCAAGTTGGATTTCCTCAGCACATTTATTGTTACACATTTTGGGGATTATTTAAAAGACTCCATGCAAGCAGCCATTCCTTTGTGCACCTTACACAGCGTGTTCCCTCCTGTTTGCAGGTAGAGTGCAGCCAGAACTCCTCTCCTTGCTTCTTGCTTGCTGCTTCCACTGCCCCACAGCCTGGAGGAAAGCAGTTTGAGAGGCTACCGTAGAATTTATTCCAATCAAATTTGGTATTTATTGTGATCCTACTAATTTATTCTGCCAAGGAGGTCAAGTGAGCAGCTTTACAAAGAGCTGTATGACAGAGGAGCTGTCAGAAAAAAAAAAATCTCTGGTGGTGGTGGTGACTTCTGCCGAGTGGAGCCTTGGATCCAATGGAAAGAGGAAAGCCCCAGGAGCTGGATTACATAGAGTGGCAAAATAAGCAAAGTAGGTGGTAAAATAAGCAATTTAGGCATCCTAGAGAATGGAGCCTTCTGCATTTCTTATACCCCCACACCAAAAACTATTGACTGAAAAGCCAGAAAGGATACCTGCAGGTTTTTTTCTGAGCTTCCCCACAAAAAAAAACTAAGGAAAGACTTCTGGAATTGTGTCCAAGCTGAGTAGAGAGGGCCTGGGTATTTCAGCACAACATGTGCACTCCCTCCTCTGAGCTGACCTGTGGTATGTGAGGTATTGGTACCCAGCTATAGATTGACCTGAAAATTTTCTTGTCTGATGAACAGAACAGAAATAAATCCCACATTTAATATTATGTCAACGCCTATGCAACTCCCCAGTAGCTATTTTCCCATTTTTAATTTTTTTTTTCAACTGCTATGAACACAGTAATCAAGTTTATCACATTGTATTTGTGCTCTTTGCTTTCCCTGAGGATACAAGAAAAAATGCACCAGCTACCTCACTTAAAAGAGTGAGCCATTCACTTCACCTGCCAGGGACAAAGCCAGAAAAGCCTCCTCACACTTTTTTATTTTTGAAAGGAGTTAATTATTTATATTTTTTTCACATTCCTGTAAGCAGAGTGTAGCAGCACTCCCATATTTAATGAAATGGGCACAAAGAAATATCCAAAAGTCAGACGGAGAACAAGCTCCAGTTTTGACTTCGGCTTGACAATCCTGCCCAAAATAACAGGAAACACTGGAAAACCTCCTCACAAACCTTCTTTTCTTTTGATAAACCTACACATACATAAACACACAAAAAGTTCCCCACTGTCCATAGGTGCAGCTTTATGACTCCAAAAGCAGCTGCACGCAGACCCTGTGGAGCAGGCGTATTCCCTGGAGGACGGGAACCAAATTCCTGCGGTGTGATCACAAATTGCCTTGTGCCTCAGAGCAGCCCCCTTTGCTGCAGAACTCTTTGTTTCAGCCTTGCTCCCTCGTTGAGACACCCAGCCATGGGAAACGGTGATTAAAACCCTCCTCCCAGCACACTGTGGGAAGAGTCCTTTCAGCTGCTGCCATGGCTACAAGATATAAGCCAAGGTCATTGTTTGTTATGATTGTAGCTGTGCTGAGCCTGGTTTGTTGTTTTGTTTTTTTTTTCTTTTAATCGACAGCTGTTGCGTATCAGGGAAATTAAATCATGTTTCAGGCAGATATAAAGTGTATAAAGTGTAGGATTTTTCTAATTCAGGTAAGTCATGCTGATATTTCTGTCTTCTCCGGTGCAATCTCTGATCTCTATGAGCACCACAGTTTAAACACAGAACAACACACCCAGTTGTGCTGCACCACAAAAAGGGTATCAGAACATGTTCTGATCTTAACAGCTTGAAATAAACTGGTAGTTACAGAAGTGAGTTAAGTCTGCATGCTTGCAAACTTCGACATTTTGCAGACACATTTTCTAAAACTAATGGCATTGCTGGCAACCTGCGCTCGCGCTTTATTTAAGTCGCATTATCCTCTGAATTAATCAGATTTATCAGATTTATTCTGCGTGGATTTAGTATCAGTCACTCATAAGCAACTTCAAAAACAAGATCAACAAAGAGACGTGGAGCAAAAAATAAGGACTCCTCTCTTTATAACTGCAAGGTTCATTTGGCTATTTTTGTGGGTATTTCTAATTTAAAGAAGTTACTCTTAAGTACCTGAACTATAAGAAAATCTGTCACATACTTTAAATGAGACTCCTGTACATAGGATCACTTCCATACATGGTGAAACCATACCACAGGATGCAAGAAGTTGGTCCAAAGCTCTCTTCTCATTTTTTTTTTTCAGGCAAAAGCAGAGGTAAACCCAATTGCTAAAGTAATTTAAATCAGATCCCGAATTTATTGTGTATGAACTGGGATTATTTCCTCAAGTGACTAAATGCAGGTCAAAATTGCTGCAGCAGTGCAGCAGGGTTTTGACACAGAGCAGAAGCCAAGGCAGCAAATGGGACATGGTGTGATACTGGATAAGAGATTATTTCCATGGGGTAGGTTTTCCTTTGCAAAACACAGAGAGCTAAAACACAAAAGGCACAACAGGTAATGTTTTGCATTTTATTTACTTTCTGTTTTTAAAAGCCTCTTTTCAAGTGTAAGTCTCTAAAATGGATAACAATGGTTATGACAGGTATTCATGACAAAAGAGAAATACTGCCAAGGTTTGTATTTCCCTGCAGGAAACTTTCCATGCTTCTGTATTTTCCTTTCAAAAATGATGTTAAACACAGTGTTTCGCATCTCTACATGAAATATGAGTAGTCTCCAAACATCCACTTCCTTTCAAAAAAAAAATTATGTATATAAACACATATAATCACAACTGTGCTTATCTTCCATTTCATGTGAGCGTTCATGTAATACGTGTTCTTAAATGCATCCATGACCTCAGTTAAACCCTACAGAGCACGCTCTTATTTTCCATAATTTTCATTCTGACAGAGTTGACACCAAGGCAAGGGAGCAGAGAGAATCCCTATCTTGATGTATAAAGAAATAATTAAGGGCATTACTCTTCCGGGACCGAATCATCCAGTTTCAGAAAAGCATATGGAATAAAACATTTCAGAATGGATCACGGAGCTAATTATCTCTTTGCTTTCAAGCCTCAGCATATTGCAATGTTTCTGAATGTAAACAGACTGAAGGTTTGTTAATAGGGAGAATACTGGATGACAAATTCTTGGGTAAAATTATTTACAGGAAGATAGGAAATGAGTCAGGATTCTCAGGAAAAAATAGCTATCTTACAGGCATCTGAAAAAATGTCCAAAGGGTTTTTTTAGATGGAGAAAGGAAGGGGAAATGTATCAATAGGAGTTACAAATCACAAATTCCTAGCTTCCTTCTTAGCTGCATACCAACTTTGTCTTAAGTTTTGTCTTAAACTTCTAGTACTAGGCACCAATGGGCAAAAGAGAGAGATTGTTTGGCTTTATTCTGTATATTAAAGATTCCTTGATGCAGGCACCAAATAGACCTTGAATAAGTAATTTGCTTTGCTTCTGAAATTCTTTGGAAATATCAATAGCACTGCACAGAAAGGGCTTCTGAAAGCTGCTTCAGGAGCTTTTGATATGCAATGCAGAAAGCATTTTCATATGCTAAGCAGAGTAACAGAATAATTAG
This sequence comes from Oriolus oriolus, assembly GCA_013400235.1. Classification (NCBI taxonomy): domain Eukaryota; kingdom Metazoa; phylum Chordata; class Aves; order Passeriformes; family Corvidae; genus Oriolus; species Oriolus oriolus. The sequence continues at coordinate 126,122 of VXBT01010412.1, forward strand.
TATGTGGTGTCTACAGTTTTGCGTGCTCAGAAGGATCCAAAATGTTCATGGAAAGAATACGGAAGGTATCAGAGCAAGCAATCACTTAGTATCATTATTTAAACTTTGGTATTTCAAAAAAAAAAAAAGGCCTTCTAGTTGAGGAAAATAAGATTTCAATAGCGTCATGCAGTACATTCTTTGGGGATGACTTGCCATTTGCATGCTGCAGCACATGAGATGGATGTCTTCCTGCATGCTCAACTCTCACCCTTGCCTTGGTACCAAGAAATACTAAAGAGTCTGTGAGACGCTTTCTAGGACCAAATGACTTAAGCTGCATTCTACTCAGAAATTTGAGGTGGATGAAGCGGGGGGGAATAGTATGGATACTTTTTGTTTTGCTAAGCAATTGAAAAGAATCCCCCCTTGTAAAATGTCAGCTTGAAGGTGACACTGATTGTAGATCTGCTGAGGGGCAGGAGGG
>VXBT01010413.1:0-77609 GCA_013400235.1 Oriolus oriolus
GTCTTTCAAACCAAGACAACCTGTTGCCTTGAACATCCCAACCTAGAGTAAGAAGCAGACACAAATTCGGCAGTGAATCTGAGCCAAGAAACTGTGTTTACAAGTATCTTTCAAATGCACATGTAAAGGAATATGCAGCCCCCCAAACAGCGAATTGTTGCTATGACTATTGAGAAAGTAATCAAGAAGGCAAGACTCTCTAGCAAAATACCTCAGGCTTTGTTGGTTTAACCTCTTTATTTCTGAGAGTAGTGATTATTCAGTGAAACACAGGCACATCTGAAAATGCTTAACAGGTCAGGTAAGTCAGACAATATTTTGAGACAGCTTGTAACATGGAACAATGAGTCAGTGAAAATATGGGTCTCCACAAGAAATAATGATCAGACAACAGGCAACCAAGATGGACTGAGTAAATTGTTCCATTCTTTCTGTAACCCTACTTTAAGACAGAATGTCTTACCTTCAGGAGGTATCCTCTTTCCAAACCACAAACAGCCCAGAACTTGGCCTGAGAGCACATGCCTGGTTTTTAGATGCTCAAATCAGAATAGAGAAATGCCATTCCAGTTATCTACAAATCTGGATTATTATAACAAAGGGAAACACTTTTTTCCCCAGTTAATATTTCCTCTTTGAAACACAGTTTGAAAACATCTAAAAAAATTTAAAAGCCTGTCCGTGTATCTTTTTCTTTTCACTGCTGAATTAATGCAAAAGGAGAAGCAAATAGGATAAATCTGAGTTTGAGATGGATCTGTTTTAAAGTTAGTTCTCAAAGACTTTTGCAAGAATTTATTACTTAAGAGTGTAGCACTCAAAAAAATTGTCTATCAGAGCAACTCCAGCAGAATCACCGATGTCTTGTCGTGGATTTTTCTGAGATTTTTATTGTCTGATGAAATGTAATTAAAGATTCCCATCTTGACAATTAAAGACTTGAAAGAACTGAAGCTGGTGTTCACATTATTAGGTGGCAAAATGCAGCGATGCTGTAAATATCCATTAGCCATTACAGTTCTCATTAGTCCCTAAAACCAACTCATTAGTGTCCTTAGACATGACAAACAAGTACAGCAAATGAGATAAATCTATCAATATATTCATTGTGTGCAAAATCAGGGCTTCCATCATCATATTCACACAGTGACAATCAGTTAAATGCTCCTTCTGCAAGTAATAAATGTAAGAGTGTCTAGCCAGAGTGTAGAATGATGCATGGTGAAATTACCAAGACATCAGACATTTCAGTTACACTCTGGGGTAGGTTTGTGTGAAGTTCAGGTTGGTATGAACTATCACAGTTGTTTTGCCAATGCTAAATTTTATACAACATATTGATTTAACTTAAACTGCTGTAGCTTATAGTTATTTCAGAACTGAGGGCTGTCAGTTTGTGGAATTTGATGGAGACTTCTGGTTGTGTAAAGAAAACCTCAGTAGATCACTTAAGGGCTGGAGACACATCCAGGTGTAACACAGCCCATCGCAGTGCACTAGCCAGAACACTGCACACTGCTGAAGATGCCAGTGTTAGACCAAGGACCACATTCCAGCAAGAGATACTGAAGCTCCAACCACTACCAACCACATTCTGAGTACAGACACATACTTTTTCATACGAACATCTCTACTTACCAGCTATTTTTCATTCTTCTGTCTTCCATCTTCTCTGCACCTTTGCCTCATGAACTCTTTTGACAAAAGCCTGTAATTAGATCATTTTCTTGTACATCTGGTACTTCCCACCACCGTCTTCATCTTTTTAACATTACACATTCACCTTTTCACAGCTACCTTTCAGAGCTCTCTGTTGAGAGGAAAACTCTACAGTCTTTTGCTGAAGTGCAGCATAGTCAGAAGAGCAAAACTACTGAATTAGACAGAAACCAACAGTGCTAATAAAAATGCCACTGTTTAAATCAATAGTATGGCCAGAATACTGGTTTCATTTTTGTTTGCTTTATCCCAGAAACAGAGCAGGAAGAGAAAGAATTCAAAGACAGGTCACAAAAATGGTGCCAGACCAGCAGGAATTAACTGCAAGGCATAATTAGAATATGGGTCTGCTTAGTTCAGGAGAAAAAAGATCTCATGCAGTTATGCAAAAAACCCAAACTGCACAGGGATTAAAACACGAGTTCCCACTTGCTACATCTGGGAATACAGGCACATGATAAATAAATCTGAAAAGCAAGTAGTACCTTTACTGCAATCATTAAGAAAAACTGGAGGTTGGGGAATGAATGGAATTGCACATAAAAATCCAGTAGGGCATAACACAAGAGGTATTGCTGCAGATAAAGTAAACATCGCCAAATGAAGGGCTGGTAGCACCACTGATGGGATGACTCAAAAATAATTTAGAGACCATAGCCATGCCAGGCTAAATGACTGTTCTAGAGATTTGAGACAGATGTGAATATGGCCTCTAAAAGTATTCTATCTTATCAGTTTAGGAAAGGATTTGGCAATTCCACAGGTGCAGAAAGCATATTGTGTAGCCCTCTCTATAAGGATCAAGACGGTGATCTCCACAGACCTGGTGCATCAGGCTGGTACCACTGACAGCACAAATGAGACTTTGTCTCCTGGTTCTCATGACTGCAAGAAATCCACGTGATGGGTGTTTCTGTGTATGTCTATAAGCTTGTCCTCTGTGTTCAAATGGGAAAGAATAATTGGATTTTTGCCATTCGTTGTACAGTGGGATCTATTTTAAATGCGTAGTGTGGTTTAGACGACATTTCAAAAATACCACCCACATTTCAGAATGGTCTTCTTTAACTGGATGATCACAATTTCTACACCTTGTCCACCACCAAGTCTCTTGCAATAGCAGGGGTTCTAGCTACACCAGCTTATCACTAGATGAAAGGTAAGTTCTGAATCAAAAGCAAACATGCAGTCATTCTAAATCACTTTAACACTATGTACTCCAGCAGTAGTACAAAAAAAATTTTCAAGCAATACTGTGGCCTTACTGCCCCCTATTCTGAAGCTTCGAAAATTACAACATTCCCTTAACTGTACATTTGGCAAGGTGAATGAACTTCTCAGCAGGGACAGGAAAGAACTCCCCTGAAAAGAAAATGGCAGTGGAGATGTGGTTTTTCTTAGTTCCTTAAAAACTGTCATTCCTACATGCTATCTGTATGCCCTGATGTAGAGGATGTGGCCACTCTATGCAGAAAGTACTCCAGGGAATGAGTTCATTTTTATCCTGAACTGGTCTTTGTAACTCTTTGGAATAAAAGGCTAGCAACATCCAAACACAACCAGCTACACAGACCCAAGATGCACAGGGTATATCACCCAAACACTTTCTATCATACTGGAGTATTTTTCATTTTTCTGATCCTGATGCATGGAGAATATATTATATAGTCATTTATGCACTAAAGACCTCTGAAAAAGTCCAAGACTTACACATTTTCCCATATTTGCTTCCCTCTTCCCTGCTCTCCCCAAGTAAATATCTCCTAGCGTGTCACCTGCATCTGTCATTTCTTTTTTCTCCAACACTGTGGGCCCCTTGTCATCATCAGTTCACACGGCCAAAAAGTAACAGGTTAGTACATGCTGCAGCAGAGGCATCATCTGAGAAATTAACTGAGAATATACGGGGCTATTTCTCTTGAAATACTGAGTGCTCTACACCTTTAAAGAATTGAGGGTACCCAGCTATTTATACAGCAAGAATGGGATTCAAGATCACAAGGTCCATATTGTGTAACAGAACTGGATATTCATACACACATCCACATGCTCGCTCTATTTCAATCTATTTCAATTTCCCAGCCAGCTTATTGGACTCTATCTGGAAACTGATTCGTTTATTCTACCTGTTATCAGAGGAAACAATAACCCCAAATTTAGCTATTGTTTATTCTTTCTGTTCAAACTCAATTGTTATGAATTCAATTGTTATGAACACAGTGTTACCAGAGGAGAAGTATCTCAGTTTTATTGAACATATCCTTTTAAATGGGAAAAAAGAACTATCAACAAACCAAATAGCCCTTTCCCCACAAAAAGCATTCAAGTTTTGCATTGGCCTCTTTTATGTCTGTAACAGAATCCTCAGCCTCTAAACAGTGAATGTGAAATGAGTGAACAATCCCAAAATACACACTGGCATTTGCTCAACACACTGTTCAGACCCTGGCTGCATGAGTACCAGGACCAGGAGAATTTCTGTAAGAGTCAACAGGTACATTTAATATTGTGATTAATCAGAATAACATTGCCATTATAGGGTTATTTCTTTGTAAGTGTATTTCCTTTGAGGTACTTCAGTTTTAATAAGGCAGTTCTTCAACCCTGGTTTCCTTTTGTCCTATTCAAATTACACCAAGTGGAATGACATCAGTATTGTTGATTCTACAGCCAGATAACTGACACAGAAGCTTTACTGATTTCCACGATAGTAGCAACAACTAATTTTATACTCACATCGAACTGTTTTTCATTTTTAAAATTAAAAGAATTTTAGCTTTTGAATAAAATGAGATTTTTTTTCACAAAATCTAACATAGTTTTTTAATACATAAACCAGTTCTCACACTCTCTTCCTCCATCAAAAAAAGTCTTAAATTTTAAATACAACTCAATCCTAATGCACAAGGCTAATTCACAAGTGAACTAATGCCAAGGTATCTAGAATGCTTGTAAGAATGGATGATTTGGGGGATGAACAATGACATTACTTTCCTTTTAGAAGTTTTCTTTATTTTCTCTTTCAGAGTTATTCCTCATAAAACAAATACCCCTCCCCTTCTCTGCTCCCAGGCTCACGTATTTTACCTACGTTTCTTACACACAAAAATTTCTATGACAGTTATTCCACAAGGAAGAACTTCCCAAATAAAGTAAAGCACAAACAAATTACTTTTCTTATACTTTTCTTCTTTTTCAAAACACTTCAGGCAGACCTCACACTCTCTTTGTTGGATTTTGAAGGGGATTCTGGAGGAAAAATGAAGCTTAGTTTTCGAGCAAAGGTAATTTTGAAAGGTGGAATCACAGCTTATGAAACTCTCCAGAGAATTTTCTTGATGCAAAGCTAAGAAGACTTTGTGATAATTTCTTAGGAGCTGGCCTCATTCCAAGTTGGATTTTAAACACAGATTATAAGGCAAACACCATCCCCCACAAGTATTAAGAAAGAAGAAAATAACAGAATGGGGGCTGCAGAAATGGTCTCTATTGTGGGACAAAAACCTGTCAATCAACCAAGTTGACAGGCATCAGAGATTGACAGACAGGCCCTCTCTCTTGACTTCAGTTATCTAGGGGAATGGGAAAAGAGTCTGCAAGAACACGTTAAATTGCCAAAGTCATTACCAGTCACCAATTACCAAAGAAAAGATAACAAGATGTATTTTAGAAAAATCGATGCAACAACATGCATTTCAATAAAGCGAGTTTTTCAGAACTTTAGAAAACAAAATGAACTATTTAGGGAATACATGACGGTTTTTTCATAGAATACCAAGCACTTTACTGTGTCAGCAGGCTTTGGAGATTCATCACTATTCTCCCTATATTTTGTATGAGGTCTGGAGGTCAACCAACAAATATGTCCCTTTGTCTCTTCTTAGTCTCAACCTACAGAAGAAAGTAATCTCTCTATCCCAATGATTAAATCTAGGTTCTGTGCTTGGAAAAACTAGAGTCTAAACAATATTTTGGTTCCCAAGTGCATTTATTCTAGTTACAAGCATAAATTCTATTATGTGTTAATAAATTACTAAGAAAAGACAAAAGGATCTTGCTATTTTCAGCCAGATTTGATTTTTTCATTCACCCAGGCTGAAAAGGCCCCTTATGAATTGTGTTGGGCTCACTGCAATACCTTCAGACAGGCTGCCTACACTTGGAGTACCAGATTTCTCTCACATTACTCTGTTCAAAATTTTTCTGTAGTCATGACCTAAATCAAGTGGAATGAAATCTATTCTGACACAAAATTTAAGAAGCTGACAACTAAGGCTCTGAGACAATAAAGTCTTTGCTGTGATAGAAGGAGGCAGCCCCCTTGTTTATGTCACCTTCCGTCTGCCAGCACAATCAAGAGAAAAGCAGGACAATCCCTTTCAACATAAATAAAAGTGTTCTCTTACTGGGAATTTAAGTGTACTTGCCTTCAGATTTTCCAAGGTCTCATAACAGTAATTAAATATCACTGCAAATATGTTGAGCCCATAAAATGAATTAATTTTTTCTAGATTGCTGCCCACTCATTTTTTGTTGAAGTATTCCAAGTGCTTTCCTTCTTTTATCTGGCTTTAGGTGGTTCACTTTCAGGAGCTGCTTCCACTTCCAGTGGAAACAAAAGGATGTTTCCTACTACTGCTGATCCAGCTGTGGTCTGCAAGAACATTTGATCCCAGACAGCACTTCAAATGGGTCCTCTTAGGCATCATCTCTCCCTCCCTCTGAGTCCAATAACACACAACATACCCCGTATCTCCTCCTGCACCCTCCATTATGGCCCATGCAGGAAAGTATGGAAACTGCTGCTCCAGGATTTATTTGCATATCTCTCGGATACCTCCTCAGGATTGTGGTCACTTCTATTAATCTTTATGACTTACATAACTTCTGTGGCTTTTTTAAAAAAAGAAAAATTACTCTGCAATCCAGTTTGATGATCCCACATGCATCTTGTACCCTTAAATTCCTGTAACTCTCTCAAACAGTTCTTTTGGACAACATACAGTAAAGAACGCTTCACCTCAATAGCCACTTGTATCCATGTGTGTCACACATCAGACCATATCTCTGTGCTTTCAATGAACCGCAGAATTATAAACTGAGTTAGCTTGGAATGGAAGGGATCTCTGGACATCATCTAGACCCCATCTCAGCTCAAAGCAGGTCTAATCAGATCAGCTTGCTTAGATATCTGTCTAGTTGAATTTTGTGAACATCTCCAAGGATGGAAACCTACTGACAGGGTTAGGAAAAAAATATTAATAAAAATATTTTACTGTATCTGAGTGGAATGCTCCATGTTCCAAACTGTGCCCATTGTCTCTCATCCTACTGCTGTGCAAGCAGTTAGCAAGACTGTCTCTCTGCCTTCTCTTAGCTCTTGACTCACTTGTATTAGGACAAAAATATTCAGAACACTTACTTTTACAGTGAAGGGGAGAAAAATACAAGAAGACTGAAAATGCCTTGTGAAGATGTATCAGAATATACAACTCAAGAGCAAAAAATTATTTAACTAGCTAAATTAAGTAACTGAATCACAGATGGGGGACCATAATGCTTCCATATTTCTAACAGTAACCTTGCACAGATGTGCATTCAGAAGAATGTGAACGTTAGTTCTCCTTAACACCAGAAAAACGCCTCTATAGTGAGCACCTAAATCCTGCTGAAGATTTATTTTGTTGTCTTAACTTTGTAGTGATCACCTCTAGCAGAAAGATGTCCCAGGAACTTTATGGTGACCAGCTCCCTATGGCACATATGGCTCTGACTGTCAAGGGGGAAGCCATCTCTGACACTTAATAATAAAGCTAGACAAATGCCAAAATCAACATGCACTCATTATACAAAAGGAGGACGTCAATCCTGAAAATCCTTTATACTGATATTTTTTTCTTAATTTTCATTACACCTCTATTTTTAATGAAACTCAGGTGGAATACAGACTAATTTCCACTAGCATGTTGTTGGGGTTTTAGGAGTTCTCCTTTTGGACATTTTTTTTCTCTTAAGGAATCTTCCCGGGTGCATGTTGCTAGGAGGCAATAACGACTGGATACCTAAGAGAGACAAAAGAAGCCACAGCTCAGGGGAGGGGTGCAGCTGGCTACTCTCTTTTACCTGGGGGCTCGTGAGAAGGAAGAGACTTGGACTGGGAAAACGGGGTCGGGCAGCCCCTAGCTGTCTCTTGGCATTCAGAGGGGAGAGAAGCTGCGGTTACTGTGGGAGAATTCATCACCGCTGCCGGGTTCTGCCTTCTGCTGCCTTTCTTGTACCGTGCGTGGAGCCCTGCTCGCAGGAGTGGCTGTTGCACTGGGACCCTATTTGACACCCTACCTCACTAGAAGAGGGACCTTTTTCACCGTCTGCTCGGGTGCCTCAAGGGAGAAATCCCGGGATCCCAGCCCGCCTTTCCCTGCCCTGCTGGGAGCCGGGCCGCGGCTGCTCTGTCCCGCTGCTGCTGCTGCTGCTGCTGCTGCGAACCTCTCGCTGCACTGTAGCTCCGCACGCCCCGCCTGCCGAGCCGTCCGGGGGCTCCCGCTGCAGCTCCAGAGTCTGATACATCTCGTCTNCACCCGCCCCGCTCACCGGGAGCCGCCAGCGCCCCTGCCGGCCGTGCCCGGAACTGCACCAGGGGGGAAAGGGCCCGACAGCCGAGAGGGGTCCCTGGGTTCTGGTTCGGTTCGTTGTTACTGCCACAGTTACTGTTGTTTGTTTGCCTTGGTATATATACACATTAGTAAAGAACTGTTATTCCTATTCCTCGTATCTTTGCCTGAAAGCCCCTTAATTTCAAAATTATAATAATTTGGAGGGAAGGGGGTTACATGTTCCATTTCAAAGGAGGCTCCTGCTGTCCTCAACAGACACCAGTCTTTCAAACCAAGACACATGTCTGCACAGTGCCTTTGGAGGCAAATTTGCTTACAAGGAACCATCTAAAGCAGCCACACTTTAGAACATTCAATAGCTCCTAGCTTCAAGGGGACCCGTGGGGGCCAATGAGCATTGTACCCCAGCTTTGTCCCCCAGATTGGTCCCTGCCTCTGTCCTGACTCCAGTCCAGAAACCTCCTCCCTCTCTATTTTCCCATTAGCCCCATCCCCTTGTCCCTGCCTCAGTTTCCCTGTTGGTCCCTTACCCCTGCCCCACCTATGTACTGCCCCTGTGCCCTCAGACCATTGGTCTCTGATGTTCTCCCCGCCCCCACATAAAACCCCGAGGGTCCCATTGTTCTCCTTCTTTCTGCCTCTGACCCGTTTGCTGGGAAGTTTAAATAAAATTACCCTTCGAAACTCCAGGCACAGACCCTTCCTGGCTCTTTGCTGTTGGTGTGTCGTAATAGCCAGCTGGGGTGTGAGCGACCCCGGACCCCCCGGCTTACGACAGGGACCCATATTTAGCAGCACATTTCAGACTCAACCTTTGCCAACACTTGAGACTTATTTGGAGGATCTTAATTTACACCTTGATCCTCTGCAGTCCCCATACCCAGGCAGGCTGACATTTGACTTATGTACCTCTGCCTTCCTGCAGAACCCTCATACCAGATAATGTGATCGAATCAAAACTACTTTCCACACAATTATAAAACATAACAGGCCACTGCAAAAAATGCAAAACCTCCAAAGCAGCTCAAAGCTGATTAATTTCTATTACTAGAGAAAGAAGAACCACTTAATGTGCCTTTTCTTATTTAAATTACCGTTGACAGCACCTGGGGTTTTTTGTTGTTTTCTTTTTTTACTCCTGGGAACTCCTGTTACAATACTACTTAAATTCTGTATGACTGTAGAATTTATGAAGATAAGGCAATTACCATTACAAAAAAATCCCAGGTTACAATTTATGGCAAAAAGAAAAGAGTTATGGTGTTCTGTTAAATCGTTCAGTGATGCATTACATACTTAGTTAAACCTTCTAGTTGTGAAAATTTAGGGCTAATTGGTGTCATTGCATTCAGTAATTAATTATTTTGTTTCATTTATGGATACTTCATCTATATATTGTTAAGCAATAATGCAGCTTAATAAACAGCGAATGTACAAGCCCTGTAGCAACCATATAATCAATATAAATGACCAACAGGAGAAAGCCTAATTCCATAAAGCTTTGATTTCCATTCACAGCAATGGCAAAGTTAAACCTGTGTTCAAAAGCAGCTTCTGACTGAGAAGTCTAACTCTGTCTAGGAAGAGTTGGTTTTGCTGGCAGAGAGCAATTGTGAGTATGGCCTCAATTAGAGGGCACATTTCCTTGGTATCTTGCACCAGAAAAATCATTCCAAGAATTTAACGAAAAATTATAAACCATGAAAAATTCTACCTAAAGGTTGTGATTGAAGCTGTCTGAACTGCAGCATTGCCTTGTCTGGAAGAACCATGCTATACAGAAAGAACCAAAGGAATGATCTTTTCTGGACTGGGGACCTACCTGAAGTAGCTCACTTCATTAATATATGCCTGATTATGGCACACAATTTTATATTGCCTTTATTTATATATGCAGAGTTTTGCATTTTTCAAGACAATCTCCTCTGCCAGCTGCTTCTCAAATCTGTGGCGAAGGAAAATACCCATTATCTTTATTAAAGATTTAGATGTTAAGAAACAAATTTCATAACATTTTTTAGTTTAAATTGATTACCCTCTACTGGCTCTTTTTAGCTTTCCCCATGGTTCAGGCTCACATTTCAAAGCTACCTGATCTCTCTGTAGGATGTCTCTGTGAATATTTATTAACAAGACTGCAGGAATTACCCTCTATATTAATCATCTTCTGTCAAAAAAATGAAGGCGAGTAAGCAACCAACTCCAGCTGTGGGGTAGTCAATAGATTTGCTTTTCTTAATTAATTTAGGAATTTCTAAGTCAACTTTCCCCAGCAGTAAGAAGCTTGTCTGTTGTTCTTTAACGCAAAGATCATGAAAAGAGAGCCTGTAAGATAGGGAGTCTAGACCAAAGTACCATGTGTCCATCTCTCATGTCCTCAGACAACTAACTTTGGTTAAAGTGAATAATATTTCACAATTGCTATCAATGTACAACTAATTTTAGGAAATGTAATTAAAACAAAAATTTTGCCTCTTATTTTCTGCTATTTTTTTCTATTGCGATAAAAACCCAGTCTGGACCATGATAAATACTGTGTGTCTTGCAAATCCAGATGGAAAGTGCAGAAGAAAGATAAGTGGAGGGAATCCAAAGAAACAAAACCCTTAAACCCCTCAACTAACATAAAAGATAACCAATAGATTCACTCTCCAAGATGAGTCTTGCAGGGCAGAAGAAGTTAATGTTGGAATTTCAGATTTAATCCATTCCTAAGCAGGAAGAGCAAACACTTTGGCCTTAACCTCAGCTTTGAAAACACGGTTCTGCATACACGCTGTTTCAACATTTCTGGGTTGCAATTCAGCATCAAATAATCAATATTCAAGCCTGTTCCCCTTGCAGCCTCCCTGACACACCAGACTGAATTCCACCTTCTGTAAGAGCGCTGACACCATTTGAAATTGAAGAACAAATTTTGCATATCTCCATGTCTCAAAGAACATTTTTATGCAATACAGATGATATGTTATGAATTTTTGCAAGTTCTTGGTATATGCACACCACTTTCCATTCTTTTGATTGCTGTCACTATTTCCTGTGTTTCCCAAACAGGAACAGGAATGCAGTACTGTGAATGCTACACACACATGAAAATTCAGATACTGATAGAATTCACCATGTCAAGAAACGTTTGCATGGTTACAGTTTTAACAGAATTTTTGAGAAGGTTTTCTCCACTTCTGGTGCAGCAGACCTGCCCCGATCAGAAATCCAAACATTTTCTGCTGTTTTAAAACTGATTTCTGGTACAATGATAGGTATACCACCTTTTTATAGCTGGCATGTACTGGAGGCAATCTGCAAATATAATTCCATGAAAAAGTATTTTATCTTCATTGAGATAAGCTCTCTGCTGTCTAGACCATTGCTGTAATGCCTAAACCTTGACTGGGAGTTCATTAGCAAAATTTCTGCATAACAGAAACATATTTGAAAATATATTTAGACAGGTGTAAAAGAGATGGGATTTATCATCTCTGGTTTTTCTATAAAAACTTCTCCAACATACTCAGAAAATGAACCATGAGAGAGTAAGATTTAATCTATTTTACTGCAAAACCCTTCTTCAAAATTTTCAAGACTTTTCATGTCCTCATTTTGTGACAATAGTGCATTACCCAGATAAAAGCAATTACAAACGGAATGTCCTAATTAAACATGGCAAAAATCATGCTTTACAGGGAGAGTCGAGAGAGAGAGGTGCAGTGGCAATTATATTTTCTGTGTTCATTGAGCACATAAAGAGCTTAGGAGAGCAATCAGCAAGACAAGGCTATGCTGTAGCTTCCTCAAGAGATGTACCCAAGCTGCATTTTTTTCCCACCCACTTGGGAAAAACTGGTAGCACTGAAAGTATCTGTGACGGTTTCCTGTACTGTGTGACAAAATGAAACAGATGCTTTTAGTGTAAAACAAAAACTGGACTGGTACCTCTTGTGGAGGTGCATGTCTGCAGCTAAACCTGCACCAGATGTCCCGGTCTGGGTTGGCTCTGGCTCCCACTCAGCCAACTGAAAAGCTCCTCACAGTCTTTAGAAACACCGCCAGCTGTTGCCAACCATCGTCAGCCTTCTCGTGGAGGACAAACACAGCTCAGCATGGTCAAGTCAGAATGTGTTGGCAATTACCAGTTCTTCTTGTCAACAAAACTTTGACAGCATCAGTGACTAGTACTGGGGTGTCTGCAGAATATTCAGTTTTGTATTCATCATTTTCTAAAATCACAAGAATTCCCATATGTCATTACAGTTGAGTAGAGAACCACTATAACTCTTGGCACAGTGGTGCTTAACATGAGGTTTCTGACTACTCTACCCTTTCTCATTCCAGGGGTTCCTGTATATGTGGTGCTGCCCCATGGCTCCCCTCAGCAGTACGGAAATAGTTAAGGTCACAACAGAGTGCTGCTATGTAAAGGAGAAATTTCCCTGTCCTTGCCTAAGTGAATGTCTGGGATTAAACTGACAGCCCACCTTAGTGATGGTGGAATAATTGGTTGTTCAGCTCTGTCCTTGTCAAGCTCTGACAGTTCTGCAGATGTCCTGCTCGGCTCTCCAAAGGTTAGCCTCAGCTGAAGCTAGTGTTCATTAATCATTCCTTCCTGACAGGACTCAGAGCAGCCCACATCTGCCACTCTGTCCCCCTCAATCCCTGATGCACCTAGCTTGTGTGTAATCAGTGATGGTTTTCTTAACAGGATACCTGATAAGGGAATATGCATTTAACTATGAGACTCATGGTGCCTTCTTTCTTGGTAATTCTTTCAGCAAAGGACAAGTAATATGAATTTGGTGTCTTTGTTCAAGACAGGCTTGTAAAAAAAGAGTGAAATGTGGACTGGGTGTACAAGAAGTACACAGTAAAACATTCTTTTTATAGTGTCTATAATGCCTTCACATAACAATAATTTTCAGTCTAGTACCATAATCACACTGGAGATGGAAGGACGTGGTACTCACTAACCTTGTGTATGTACATGGTGGCTCCCTACAGCTCCTGAGTTGGAAGAAGTGGAAAAAACCCCACCATGAAGAGCTGGGTAAAGAAAAGCCTCGATACACTCTTCTGATCTTGTTGGTTTTTTCCAACCTCTGGATCTCTCTGGGCTATAACATTTGCTTCACTGCCACTTTGTGGAGACAGTGACTGAAAAATCCCATCACCAGCTCTGCTCTAACCTAGAAGAACTGGATAATTTTCAGAAGTTCACACTGGACTAATTTCTTTGGAGTATTCTGACTGCTTTTACCAGAACCTGTGTCACCCATGATTACAATGCACTTTAAAAAAATTAGGGAAATACTAAGATAATTCCCAGCAATTTCAAGTATACACCAGAATTTCAAGTGTGCCTCTGAATAAACTGTACATCTTGCAGTTACACAAAACCACAAATATGTTACTGATGGCTCTTGAGTAAATTGGAATAACCGTCCGCACACAGACTGCCAGTGTATTATTAGACCACCAAGATTGTGTAAGAAATTAAATAATTGACCACTTCAAAATCTTATTACAAGATTGCCCACTGATTTTTCTTAGCCTGCTGGTGTTCATATGTGAGCATTGCAGGAATCATAATTTCGAATAATTGATTAACTGTCTAGTCTACAAAGTTTAAAAAGGAGCAAACAAGGACATTAAGTGATTAGCATTCTTCCATTTAATTTGCAAATCCTGTCTTCACAGCTAAAAAGCCAAATGCCTCGGGCTACATCTCAGACACACAGATCCCAACAAGCCTGACAGTAGAAAGAAGGTGCTACAGAGGCACATAACTGACATGCTGGATTAAAGCAATCAACACATTGACCATTAATCACAACTGAAGGCTTTACAGTGTGCTTAGAGAGTGGCAGTGGGGCTGCTCTAGAAGGTAGTAGCAGTGATGCTGAATTTCAAACTGCTGAGCCAACCCACTAATGTGATTTGGTCAACTCAAGCCGTTATAGCTGCAGATCTTTGGTTAACTCAAGTAAATCTTGGATTTAGATGAAAAGAGAAAAAAGTAATGGACTGCCTTTCAAGTTCCACAATACTGACTTTTCTAGGGAAGCCTAAGTAATCAAACCAAGTCTAAATGATGTACTCATAACCAGAGTCTTCATCACGTATAGCTCTTCTCCCATTGCTCAGCTGACAATGATACAATTGTGGTGCTGCCTCCAGTGGATATATCAAATTTAACATCTGAAGAGCAGGAGAAGGTACAACCACTTGCAAACCATTTTGATTCCCTGCAGGATTGAGAGTGCTTGTCAGTCACAGAAAGGTGTGTGCTCCACTGCTGAATGGCACATAACATGTGAAAACTATGAACAGTTCTATCAGCTATGTCAATAACCTCATTGCTGGGGACTGCACGAGCACACATAAAAGAAGCTTACAGGATAAGGGATTAAAACACTGAAATGGATGAGGACCAATTCCATTGCTTTATGAATTATTTTCTCATTCCTGTTATCCCTATCCATTACAGTAGTATCCAGTTAATGAGTCACTCAAGTGCAAAAAAAAATGTTGGGAAATGACTGCTACTTTGAGAACAATTTTGAAACCAAAGGAACAGATCCAGTAGAATATGGCTACAATTGTGTCTATAATCATTAAGCAACAGTCAGACTTGAAGTGTTCACTATGATCTATGTGCACGTGTAACCAAAAGACCTCCTCCCAACAAAGGATGTACAACCTATCTCCCTGATTTTCCTTGAACCTACTGATTCAATCAGTATTAATGATCAAATGATCAAATTTGTAAGACTTTTTTTTTTAAGTCAGTAAATACTGCATTTCTGTCATGCTTAAACAAGGATTCTACAGGCTACTAAACTACTTGAGCAGCTGCATTAGATTATCTAGTACTCCAGCACAAAATATTGTCATTTATTCCTGTATTCTCAATGGCAGCTACAGAAAATAAGGAACATTATTTCTTGTTTTGAAAACTAGCCTTGTCCCTGTCTTTCTACTTCCTGTATTTATGCTCCCCCACCTCACCACACACTTCACTTATCAGTAAAATGGACTTGCAACACTGACATACCTGAAGAAATCTTTTAAATTCTTAGACTACAGACAAGTAGACATATCTGTACAATTACTTTTTTTATTGTGCTCCCTCTGCTGGCTCTGAAAAAATCACTCTTGGGAAAAAACTGTTTCCAGAACTATTCTGATGTCTGTGCTTACCAATACACAAAAGCTGGACATTGAAAATGCTCCAATATTTTGGTTTAAGGTTCTTAAAATTCAGAGAAAGAGACTTCTGTGTTTTTCCAGAGAAGAAGAAGGACAATACCAAGAGCAAGGTGCTACCTTAGGAAAACTACAAACAATTGGGGAAACAACACTCTGTTGCATAGCAGCAGAAAGTTGCTTCACATAGGGCAAAGAATTAAGAAAGCAGGAAAGAGAGACTCCTCCAGCACTTGTGATCTCTATATAGATGGAGTTGTATGGGTAAAGATTCCAGAAGGTGTTAAGTGAAGGAAAGGGAAAAACAAATATTTGTCTGATATAGTATCCCTCTAAACATTAAATGTATGGACTGTGGAAAGGCAGGATTATGAAAAAGTAGACAGTGGCACTGCCAGCAATACAATTAAAATCACTGTGTTGCAAGTAAACTATAAAATATTCTCTCTTATGTTCCATACCTACATTTTATCCTTTACCCAGTCTTTTCTATCCTCTGAAAATATATGTAGGTCTGCAAGAATAAAACAAAACACACTAGTATGACAGTTTTTTAGGCAGTGACAACAGCTACTTTTCTCTGTATACTGGCAGGACCTGGCATGTTTAGGCATACACCATGCTGTCACAAAATAAATAACATTTGACCAAAGACTCGTTTCAATGTGAGATGTCATATTAGGATCATGAGAATGAGCAAACTTGCCATACTTAAAAAGCTGTTTCCTTGCTGGTGAATGTAATTAAAATTTTAAATCTCCTTTTTGAGAAATCAGACATCAGGAATATAAAAACCTAAGTACTTCTTTGTAGGGATGTAGGGTTTTTCCCCCTGTAGTAAAAATGCCAGTTTCATAGTGCCCTCCCCTTTCCTCGACTTTCGCTTAGATATATAGAAAGGCACCAGAGGCTTCATGCAGAGCTGTCACATATTTTGGTGATCATGTATAGTATCCTCAAGTGTCCCAAAGCATCAGCTGAGAGAATTCAAATCACATCTGTCCAGGTAAACTGAAACACATGAACTCAGTTTCTCAAAACACACAAACTATAGAGCAACAAGCATCATGTGCATTTCATGTTGAAAGCGATCTAGTACTAAGCAGGTTTTATAATGCATTTTATTATCGCCTCAGTTCCCCATATAGGGAAATTCAAGGACAGCAGCCTGATCTACTTTGGACCATCTCAGAGCAGTGGGTTGGACAGCTAATCTTCAGATGTCTCTTCCCACCTATATTAAGCTTTGATTCTATATTTCGTTGAAAGTTCAGCCAAGGTTGAGATACTGAGGTTGTGCATTTTTGGGACACTACCGATCCCAGAGTAATAGGATCTTTCTTTTTTTTTTGTTTTTAATTGCAACTCATTATAGATATGATGACTACAAGCTGAGAGGATTTGGAATTTTTTACCAATATGCATTGCTAAAAACTGCAAATCTGCTTCTTGTGTTGAATGACAGCTTTTTTTTTTTCTTTCCAGACAAGTCCTCTGTTTTGAAAGTTTGGTGGAAGACAGCATGTTTTTTATAGCTTCTAATATGAGACCTGGTCACTGATTGTATATGAAAATAAACCTGATCTGACATTCAAAGAGGAATTAGACATAATCCAAATTACAATTTTTTGGATGGCTATCGAATACCTTGTCTATGTAAAAATGTCATACGTTAAATGGCTTGGGAACTATGATAACACCAGCTCTCTAGAGCTCACACAAGCTCAATCAAGCTATAATCAAGGATTTCCTTACATGATTGTCTATTATCTCCTTCTCAGTCAGAGATGCACATTAAAGGAGTGAAAAGATCAGAGTGGAATCACCAGCATTAATTACATGCTACACTAGACCTGTCTTTGTGGCGGAGCTGTCAAAAAGAATTTGGAGTACCTGCAGGACATTCAGAGTAGTTCTCTGTTGATTCTGCACAAACTGTAAAACCAAAATAAAAAAGATTAGCACAAGTCAGGGTTACTGAAAATATAGTAAGTTCTTCATATCTGATAAAAGAGAAAAGTCTATTCAACTCTGTGAACACAGATGCATTCCATAATGCCTATTGTGTCCTTCAAATGATGAAAAGGTGCAATTATAGCAAAAGCCACAGTCACTACACGACTATGTGCAGTCACTAGGACTCCAAGTCAAAATTTTACTCTTGTTGAAGCCATCACCTTAGATACTCTGTCACCTGGCAAGTTTCTTTCTTTGTAATCTACACTCTGCTCTCCCAAGGAAGTAAATATTTCAGCAGGGGGTTGCCTTCTTTCACCCACCTTATACTGTAAGCAGGTAAAGATCGTATTATTAAAGAGGCTTTGCAGTTCTTTTCTGTGTTGGAGTTTTCTAACCTTTTTAGTTGCCCCATCCCCTTGGTTTGTCTGCACCAGGTAGCAGTGCAAGGGGCACAAGGACATAATTTATCTCTTGAAGTGATACCCTGGAGTGAACACACCTCCAGATGAAAGTGGGTCACAAACAAGCCCTCACCACCTCTTCCAAGAAACCAAGAAATAAGAAATTGGAGAATAGAGCCTGGCAGCACATGGACCTGACATTTGTCTGTTCCTACATTCTTGCATTTTTTCCACATTAATGTCCATGCTGGAGAGCATTTAAATTAAATTTTTTACCTGCTAGATTGTCTATAAATCACTCCATAAAAAGAACACATCCTAACACAGGGATTTATGTACTGTGAGTGCCGTACACTGTCACCAACAGCCACAAGCTTTCCTGTGTATATGCACATAGCTGCCATATGCATAAAACTGCCCCCAAACTAGTCACACTGTTGAAGTAAAATTATTTTTTTAGCTTCTGCTGAACTGACTGTAAAAAGCTACCAGATATGAACAAAGATTCCAGTTTCACATCTAATGTTACTGACTCATTGTGATAACAAAATAATTACAACGCTTTCTCACCTCAGATATTTTACCTATTAAATGGAGTAAGAATAAAGTGCACATAAAAGGGAAAGAAAAAACATACGCTTTCTTTTTACTGGGAACAATGTGTTTTACATATGTATGATATCCTAAAAACTTCACTAAAGGCATCAGGTATATGTGGGAATTTTATTTTCAATTCTACAAATTACTAAGCATTTTATAAGAAGAATTTATTTACAAAAACCAAATAATTCAGGGTAATGATTATTCTGAATTATTCTCTTTGTCTATACTAAAAACCTTAAAACTCTAGAAAATTCCAAGAGGCACTTGAACTTGTCTATTGTCCACATGTGAAAGTCCTAACTCTGTTAAACTTTGTGCTTCAGAAGGTGTATTCTGCCACTCCAGAAATACTGTGTTAATGTCCAAAAGTCCTTCTACACTGCAACAAGGTAGACAGACAACAATTCTAGGCTCTCACATTTGAGCAAAATGCTGCCAATCTTTTTCTGTTCATATGAAAAACAGTTGTGTAGCTAAACTTCATAAAAGATTACATCAGTTCTTTCCCCATCCTATGCATCCACTGATTAAATTACTCAAGTTTATGATTGTGTTTTCAGAGGTTTTCCCAGTTTTGTGTATTCTTTTCAGTCCTTAAACTTTTCATGCACTGAAAACTTGTTCATCTACCTATTCAAAACAAGTAAAAAAGTATTTTTTTCCTTCTAGAATTTCCTTTCTGTGGGTACACTGATGAGATTAGGCATCTGAGGAGGAACAGAAGCGAATTGTTATCTCACATTCCTCTGCCTTTTAAATCGCCTGGGGGTGGCCAGGGGAACAAGGAGACTTCTGCCCTCAGACCGCACAGGGTGCAGCTGAAGGCACCGTGTGCTCTCGTGCTTCTCTGTAATGCCTGAGACGAGAAATTACACAGCACAGCATAAACAGTAACAGAGTACAGAACAACAGAAAAAAAACATAGGTTTCATAGAAAGCCAGAAAATAAAAACTCTCCTAAACTATTTGCAGTCTGTAACAGAGTGGACAGTCTGTTATAACTGTGGAAAAAAAGTTTCTTGCTGCTCAGCCACAGCATTGGTGACCAGCTGCGTTCAGCACAGTGCAACGTTGTGCACATCAACATGGAAAAGAAATGGTTGCTAATAGGAAAAAATGCCTGCCATGAGTATTGACTTAAAGTGTCAAAAATTGGCTTTGTGGATGCAGACTTAACACTCTACTTAATGGAAAAGGCAAGCTTCAGAATTGTCTGGCATGACCATGAGAACATACCTGCAGAGCGCTTTTAAAAAAGAAAGAGTAGGCACTGACACTCAGTGCTGCTTTTCTGAAAGTAGAAATTGGGCTACAGTTAGGCTTCTCAAAATACATTCATCCATAAGTGAAGAGTTGAGAGGAAAAAAAATATATCTGGAAGCCTGAATAAATGTTTTAATAATTACAAAACATATATCAGCAAATAGATCTGCTACATGTCTGAGAACATACTGATAATCCCTGCTACATTTCCCCCATTTTAAAATAAAAACCTGAACTTTCATCTTATTAGATGATAATCTAACCAAGAGAACTATTACTACAAAAATCTGTTACAGAAACCGAACTAAAATAAACCAATAAAATGGTCACCTTGGGTGAAAACCCTGACTGACACTCTTGGGGTGTTATAACCATTAACTGGGGAAATTTCAAATCCTTATACAGGTAAAGCACTACATTAATTTGGAGAGTTGCATTTCTCACATTGATCAGCTTGTAAAAATGCCCCCAAAGAAACTTCTCAATGCCTTCATCAAGCTGATGATCAGGCAGTTCATTGTACAACTTGTCAGGTTTCAAATGGTACTGCCAGGGCTTTAAACTGAGAGGAATCAACCCAAGTTAGAAGTTGCATTCCTAAATGTGATTAAAAAGAAGCAATTTCAGGCAACATTTGTTTTCTCTGAGAGTGGAATGACACAATGCAGAATTGCATCACAGAATTGCTCTTTATCCTGGCAAGAATTCTCAGGGCATTTACAGAATGAAATGTGACTGAATATGAGCAGGAAACCTGGTGGTACTGTTACATAAGCAAACTTACTGTGGTTTAAATAAATAACCACAGATCCTAAACACTGTGAACTGTACATGCAAGTGGAGCACGTGTTGGCTACTGAGCACTGACCATGCTGTCATCAATTTCAATTCATATCACAATTTCATGCTGGTTATGCCATAGAACACATTCATTTCCTACAGAATATTGATTGAATAACAACTTTTACTTAGAACATGGTCTGCCAAACGAGCAGCACAGGTGTTCTCAGGGCAGCAGGCTGCATAGGAGCTGCAAGATTACTGCTGCTGCATGCTTTCCCCTAACACAGAAATTTGTGGGTTTGATGTTTGGTTTTATCTATTTGTCAAGTGAAAAATTCACCTCAGTGCTACAGAGTTCAGTTTTCCAAAGATAAAGCCTATGAAAAGAAATGTGTCCCTAATGAAAGTAAACCGAAGGGAAAATACAGAGAAAAATATCATTAGGTCCCTAATAAGTTCCATTTAAATGGGTCTACAAATAAAGAAAGATCAGGGATTCATAAAAGGGATTGGTATAACTTTCAGGGATGCATCCTTTTACATTTAAGTGAATTATCTTCATCACTTCTGGGATAATTGATTGCGCCCATACCTCTCCCCAACCAACATCACCTCTTCTTGTCATACAGGTTCCTCCAAGCTCCCTCACACCAATGAGTGTCACACCTGCTAGAAAACTCCCTGACTGCACGAGCATCTTCAGACAATCCTTCCCAAGAGAGGCCTGGCTTCAGTTAAAATCTTGGGTGCAGGGATGACACAGTTTGCTGTAAGGTGGGCCAAGACTACAGCCAGCACTTTCCTGGCAGCACCACGCTCCGCTCTGCCTGCTCAGCACCTCCTGTTCTCAGGAGCTGTTCGAGTGGCCACAGCTGGCAGTAATTGCTGTTGACATTGTTCAGAGCCTTGCCTCACTGCCAGAGACAAACCTTTCATTCATGAAGAAGTGCTTGTTAGGCCAGTGCTGGACTCCAAACCCACTTAATTAAATTTGAAAAAAGAAAAAAAAAAAAAAAATAGAAGAAATTGCTTAGCTCTGGTGGGAAATTTGCACACAAAGGCCGGTGTCTGAGCCGTTCCCCCGCTATTGTGTCTCTCAAACAGTTTTGCAACACAACAGGATCTCTCTCCTCCATCCCATTCCTTCCAGCCACTGCAAAGGCGGTGGCGACCCTCATTAAAAGACCAGTTCGTTATGGGATGTTTTCCCCATGATTCACTAACAGAGTTTTTCTCTTCATCAATCAAGGGTTCACAAGTGCTATGTAAGCACCCTCCAAGGGCCGATGGCTTCAAGAGTTTTAGAAGTAAAAAGTGTAAACAGGTACATAGAAAAGGCTCCTTTGAGCAGTTATGTAAACACTCCCAGTGCAATAAAAAAACTGACAAGATGAAACTGTCAAGTCAGACTTATTTAATTGTATTCACATACCCCTTTCTGCAGACACCTACTGAACAACACTGGGTCAGATAGTCCAGAGAGGGATGGCAAACATACAGTGCAGGGCTGAGGAACAGTTAGTGGGAGTACAAAGATCAACAAACAAACTGTTTTGTGAAGAGGGCGTCAGGAAATGGAGTAAGAACTGAACACAATACTTCAACAGATTTGGCTTTGGCCTCATCTGGCAATTTTTGGTCTTTGCCTTGGCTTTCAAATTAACATGATTTTTTGCTACTGTTTGGTTTAGGGTTTTCCCTTGTTTATTTGTTTGTTTTAACATCTATTGAATTTTAACCCTTTGTGGACAGCAGACGCAGGTCTGACTATCACACAAAATAACACAAATGGACACTATTAATAACGGATTGCGACAGCATTTCATAGAAGAGCACACGGACAGTATCACTAACTGCAGATGTTGTTCTTCCTCTGCACGTAATATCCCTTTCTGTATGAATAACAATCTGTTCTATACTAACAAATCATCACTGAATAATTTTTCTTTTATATGATAAGCAACGTTCCAAGTAAAATTACCTGACTCTGTATGACAGCTACCATCAGTAGTTTCTACATAATTCTCTACTGTAATTCAATACTGATCTACATAAAGCAAAATGTTTATGTCATTATGTGAAACATAAGAAATTAATAGGACCAATACTGCCGTATTTTTTGAGATTTCATAGAGTCAAACATTGAGCAAAGTTAATTAAAATGGTAAAGCTCAGAGTCAAAGAAAAACTTCAATCTGTCCCACAATTTACAGCAGCCTCTTAGTAGATGTGTTTATCTTATTGTCTCTATCCTTTAAAAATCCTTAGTATTTTCTACGGAAAAAATACTACAGATAAAATTAAATTTATCTGCAGATAAATACTTCCTGTCATACCACTTGAGCTGTCATTAAGTACATACATAAGTGATATGAGGCACAGGCACCTCTGATACTCAAATATTTTGCAAGTGTATCTGTTGTCCTACAACCTGCAAGATGGTGAACTGAAAACTGCTCTTACACCTGATTTCTGCTTGTCACAAAAGACACTAGGCCCTACCTGTGTTATCAGTCCTTTAAATTTCAAAACATAAATATTTCAGAATCTTTTACAGTACTGTCCTATCACTCAACAACAAACGGAACAAAAATGCCATGCAGTGAGCTCTCTTTTTTCAGTGCTTTTCTGACACCTGTCAACAAAGAAAAAGGATCAGCATTGGAAAATTATTGGGAAAGTATATTTATTGTGGTCCAGTGCATTTGTGTAAATATTAAGGCGGCTGATAAGACTATCTGAGGTTCTCAGAAACTCCTGAATTATGTTTTTCCTTATAACACAAATATAAAAACATGGTACTTCTATTTGTATTGTGCTTGTATTCAAAATGTTGTTTAAAAAGTCAACAAATCTGAAATTTTATGTCACAGAAAGTCTGAAATAAGTATGATGATTCACTGTCTACACTTGAAGTTACTGTTGCTTTTTAAAGACAGTTTAAATAGATAACATTGAAACAAGTACTCTTGATGGTTTTGACCTACCTTTCCCCTTGGCCTTGTTTTGTGCCCCATGTGGGAAAACAGTAATTCTCAAGAGTGAATGTAAGAAATCAGAGATCACCTTTTTTGACTCTAATCAAACTATTATTAAATTAAAAAAAAAAAAGGAACTGTTTATTCTACTCCTTTTTATGTAACTCTTTCTGGCTTCACATCTGAACTGTTTATTTTATGAACATCACAATATAATTTCCATCAGGCTGATTTTCAACTTCCTAAAACAAACTAGAAGATGTAACGTGTACCCAAACCCAAGGTAATCAGAATCTAAGATTAGAAATTACTTTTTAGGATGAATATTTGAGATGACTCTTTTGTAACCTGTGTAAATCGAGCAAACATTTTCAAACAATAAAACTCTGGAAATGATTTTGTATCTCATTTCCTGTATTGTAGGCTACCAAAATTTGCTTTTTACATGTAGAGCCGTCACTCAAATCTCTAGTTCTACTTCATTATTGTTTGCAAAAAATTCCACAAATACAACAATATTTTTCAGACAATGAGAACTAAGCAGGAAAAAACATGGATTTGTAAACCTACACTAGGGTCAATTGCTTACCATATTGCTCCTACACTTTCTCGTAAGAAAACCAGGGTTATCCAAAGGTGCCTGAAGTCTCCAAAGTCACTTCTTTTAAGTGACATTTCAATAGACCTTTGACCATGACCCAAGGCAGTGTGTAGGTGAAGTGTTTATTACACTCTGATCAATGAAAAGGCTATTAGTCACACTAATAATTGATTATAACAGCTCCCTCCACAGGGATATATGGTAACATTTGCCACTGAAGGTTTTCAAAATAACAGTTTTGGGTACTCAAAAAGTATGCTTCCATACCTAGCAAAATAGACTGCACGTTTCATACTTTGTTGTATACCTCACAGATCAAATCCATTGTGCAGGAGAAAGAGGAGGCCAAAATTACCCAACTATTTTGACAAGAACATCTTTTGTAAAAATTATTTTGTGTCCATGAAAAAATATATCGTTTAATTTTAAAAGTATACATTTATTTTTTTAAATGTCTGTGTGCTTATCTGTCTCTAGGAGGAAAAGCACTTCCCTATGACAATTCAGAGAAAGATATAAAGTCTTAAGTCCTTTCTTCACAATATCCTTCAAATATCTGAGGAACAACTGCAAAAAACTAGCCTGAATATCCACCTCACCCTTCCTGCAAAGCACATAACCAAAATCAAGAAAGAACAATGTTAAGATAATTTATCTTATATTTTGTTGTCTGTGCATTCTGGAAATGTGCATCTCAAATGAGATGGAAGTGAATATTAAATAAGGAGGGTTTCCCCCCGTGCTTCAGTTTGTTTGAAAGCACTGAAACCATGTCTCTCCTTTGGCCACAACAGAACGAATGCTGGACATCAACATTTTTTATGCCAGATGCACAAGCAGAAAAACAGGCTCCATTCTCTTTGTAGAGTTTTCTTCTGTTAGTGTTCATCTGATCACAGACTCCCAGAATGGTTTGGGTTGGAAGGGACCTCAAAGCTCATCTCATTCCACTCCCTGCCATGGGCAGGGACACCTTCCACTGTCCCAGGCTGCTCCAAGCCCCGTCCAGCCTGGCCTGGGACACTTCCAGGGATCCAGGGGCAGCCACAGCTGCTCTGGGCACCCTGTGCCAGGGCCTCTCCACCCTCCCAGGGAAGAACACCTTCTTAATATCTAGTCTAATCCTACTGTCTGACAATTATATCCCTTATTATTCAGTTATATCCCTTATATCCCTTATTGTGATTTGCTTTCTGAGCAGTTTGGGAATATCAAATTGCTAATTACAGCATTTTCATGCAAAAATGTCTTCTTACCTACCCACAGTATGTAGAATTCCCAGAAACCAGATGAGATATACTATCATATCTTTAAAGTGTTTGGCTGGTAGTGATTTCAAAAACAAGTATTGTGGTCCTTATAAAACAAAACAAACCCCAGACTGTCACATTACTAATAAAAAGCTTTTGCCCATGGCCCTTAACAATATGATGATTTATTTAAAACAGAAACAGTCCTGAAAGTGACCCACTTAAAATTATTAAGCATGTGTCCATTTATAGTAACAATAAACATGTAGTTTAATTAACCTAGAAGGTTTTCAGCAAGTGTTATGGACAATTATTTGACCATCACAGCGTGGGCCTCATCAATCCAGTCCAAGATGCACAGTTCCACCAAATGACCCGCAAATATCTAACCTTAAGGAAAAGATAGAATGCAACTGAATGTGTTATGACATCAGTTATTAAACTAAGCAGGTTTGATCACTTAGCACAAAAATCAATACATATAAACTGCTGAATGTTTAAATATGTACAGTTTTCTTTTCTAGTGGTTGAAATTCCTCCAGCCACCTCAAAATACTACTCCTGTCTTTTCTGCGCAACCCCTCCTGCTTCTACGTAACAGTAAAAAGGGAAATTCCAAAATCACAGGCAAGAGTTCGTGAAAATAAAACTTTTGTTATAATAAAGACTCAGATTCAGATATCATTGCCGTGCCGGTTTAAGTGAAGAATCTGTCTTTGAGTGATACCATGAGGCCATGATATCATGAAACAACGGTAAAAATTCAGTTTGGGGTGTTGGAAGCATTTCTTTAATTCTATGTTTATGTTTAGTACATCAGGGTTATAGTGTATGTAGCATGCTGGATGTAGAGAAGTATTTCAAGTATTCTCAAAGCCACTAGCAAATATCTGTGGCTTCTTATCAAGGTGGTTAAAAGTTTCGAAAACAAAAAAATAAGGCAAAACACCCTACATTTAAAAAGGTAGAAGAGAAGAAAAAGACAGGAGTCCCAAGCTTTAGCGTGCACAAGCCTTTTCATGCTGCTTCACATAATATACACGCTGCAAAACCAGGGTGCAAACCAGTTCAGAAATCACAGTTCTAGCAGTTCCCAGTACCTGACTTCCAGGTAATCCACAGAAGCCTATTAGGCATTTGCAATTTTCAGTAATTTCATCACTAGCTTAGATAAAAGAATAGACTATGCCTTATATAATTTTCAAATCACTTGGCAATCAGTATTGTAACTCATATTTATCTTAAACTGTCACACAAACACACAAGAAAAGTCAAGAAAAAGAACGACAAGGTGTTAATTCTTTGGCAAATATGATCAACTGTGCTAAAAACAGAATGGGATATTGGGTACAGGAGGAATCTTAGGGATGAAAGAGACTAGAAGATAAGGCTTAGTGACATGTTTGTAAGCATTCAACCTTCAAAATTACCAATCAAAGAAAATCCTACTAATGGGCACATACAGAAATATTGTTTATATTATAGGAAAAGTGTCTCCCTGCTCAATACTGGTGAAATCTTGGATGGAGAATTCCTCAAGGTTTTGGTGCTGCACTTTAGAGATACACTGCAGAACTGTGAGACTGTTCAGGAGAGAACAAAAACAAATTCTGGGGTGGGGTATATACAAACAAAGAAATCTTTTTTCAGTGAGACTACAGACTTTGCAACTATTCCATTTTGCAAAGCATTTTTAACATGGGGGTGAACAGACCTGCTGTTCCAACTGAACTGCTGACACTCAGAATGAAATTCTGATACTGTTAACATTAGTAGTCGAAGAAGTCTGTCTCCCCCCCTCTTCCAAAATGTAATATTCTACACTACAAGATACAGAAAAATGCCTCAATTTTAAATAAAAAATGAAAAAACAGAGCCAGATATTCAGAATTATAGGGGATTTTGTCTTGTTTGAATGAAAACAACAAAAGAATCTGTAAAGCTTGAATCACCAGCAAGAGTTTTTAAACACTAAATAAAAGCTTTGATTTACTTTGATTCACCCCCATCCTTTACTAAAATACAGACAAAATGAACATTATAATAGTGGGCAGGGTTTTACTTTGCGAGAACTGTGGTATACTATTTTGCTTGTGAAGGTGCCAAAATTCTCATTCCCTCCCTGACGTACATATTTATTTGAGTGTTAGCTGAAAAAAAGTTTAAATCATACTCTAACCCCCCAAAACAATCGGTTAAGAGTGTGAAGCAAAGCAGAAAGGATGGTTTAATTCTCAGTTCCTGCTAGGTGGAAGAAGACTTAACAACTAAATTCCAGAAAAGGACATCAAGTTTGCTATTAAGAAAATTCTGTGATTAAGTACCAGAAAAGATAGCCAGGAAAACTGACCGTCAGTGCTGCTTTTAAAAATACATTGGTCAGGGACAGTTTAAGACATAATTGACCTACTGAGGGTGGGGGAATTGGTGAGATGTCCTCTAGCAATCTTTTCAGTTTTCCACTGTATGATTTGAATGTTCACATTTTTTGAACAGTGATGCACACAAAAAGCAGGTAGCAGCTCTCCAACAGCCCCAACAAATGCAAAAAACCCAGAGGGAAATACCACTCAGAGATCAAATATGGGCACATCAGGAAACACCAAGGAGTTGATAAGAACTGCTGGCACCATAAGCAAATCCCCTTGTGGTGTATCCTTTACATAAAACTGGTTCCACGTGCATACCAACGCTATGTGCCTCTGCCACTCGCACTTAAGGCCTTTAAGATCTTTGTAATTCGAGGCCAGAGAAATCCACTTTCACCCGGGTTCCTGTGGTGTAACAGTGACACCCAGTGACAACTTTACACTTTAACTTCCTGTGAGCATCCAGAAAATATCATCACTCTTCTGTTTAAAGGGAAAAGGCAAAATTACTTTTTCTATCAGTTACAAATGTCCTTTTTGTGCTTCCTGTGAGAGCGCAGTAAGGAGCTTAGCCTGGGAAGAAAATGCTCTGCTTCATTCTCTGCATAACTAAGAGTTCTGCAGCAATCCCTCAGCACCAGCTCTTTGTGCTGAGCTGACATAGCCTAGAAAGAAATAATAAACGTGCAGAGAACAATTATTGCTAACCCAAGAAAAGTTATTACACATAAATTATTTTAACAAAGCTTGATAATTCAGATGTATTTTATGAAGAGCTCAGCTGAATACAGTCCTGCACTCTATCCAACTCCAGCAGATAATACAGTCAGGAACTGAGTATGTCTCAATGTAGAAGCATTCAGACCTAAATCTAGATTTGACACTCCCTTTACCCATATAAGTATCATTCCACATTTTCATGATACTTCCTTACTGTAACTGGAAACAATCATCTTGAGGACCGGGCACAACAAAAGCCTGATCTGCAACTGCACTATGTTATATACCAATAACACACCATGTTATTATGTTTTTACTGCCTTTTTGAATGATTTCAATTATAGTTACTGAAGACTTTAGCTGTTTACTCAGAATAAGCACTTCAAAGTAGCATAATTAAAATGACTGACAGCTCATTGGTGTTGACATGCACTAGTAAGGACCATTTCCAAGTCTGTGAACCCTTGTAAAAAACCACTCAAAGTTGAATCACACAGGCAGGTTGCCCTCCTGCATGCCTGAAGCCCTAGATTCACACAACGCTTTCACTCACAAATGAGAAACATTATTTTTACTCATGTTCCAGAACTGTGAACACAGAAAGCACTCATTGACCGACTGGCCAAACAATACTTCAGGCCCCTGCTCTGTGACACAGCAGTGGCAGCAGCCGTGAGCCTCTGCTTTCTTGGAAGCCTGAGAGGAGCAGCCACCCAGAGCAGGAAGGTGCAGCTCCAGCACAGAAACTCACACTCACGTGCCTCCACAGCAGAGCGTTGCTAGCAGCAGAGAGCTTTGATGACAAAACATTCAAGAACTGAGAGAAGAGAAACACGATAGGCACTGCCTGTTAATACTTCATTCAAAGACTGAAGCAGGAATTAAATTTCAGTTTAGGCGCTCTGATGATTTTCCTGGCCTTCTTAAGCAGAAGGCTTGCACAATACCTGGCCCACACAAGCCAAGAATGTGCATCAAGTTTCATCATGGTTGTAACAGTTACTCATTTGAGATTCTGATATGAAAGTAAAATGAAGGAGTAGTCCGTTTTTTTGCCTGGACTACAAGGATTTCTAATCTGTAAGAAGCCCATTATCAATTCTCCTTCCCTCTTTTCTCTTTGAGGATTAAATAAAACCATAAATCCCTACAGATATATGCACTGGAGTTGCAGTAAAGTTCCCTTCCACAAGATCAAGAATTCTAATAAAAGACATAAATTCTTCTTCAACCTTGAATCACAGTGACAGCTTTTCAGTGCCCAGATCACTGCATGGTTAAAATGGAAAATATTCCACTGAAAACCTGTCTAGACTTTACACTATACAGCAGGCTGTTGCTTTATTTTGAAGGTAGGTTTATTTTCTTCAATAATTTTTAGCAACTTAAAATGTCTGCTAAAATGAAAATACAGCACTTCTGGAAGGAAGTGAAGCTGTAGTTTTTAAAAGCATAAGCAACATGCCATAGCACAACCCAGGTAAGAGGCTACCTCAGGCCAAATGGCAGAAGTTTACATTGCATATTGAAAACAGTAATGAAGGAGCTGTTCACCTGTAATTAGCTTTTTTTCCAAGACACATTTTTATGCACCTGCTTTCCCCTGCCATGAATATTACAAAACAAACTACAAAATAAGTTATTCTGAATCATCTTTACCATATCATCTTTACTGTGCAGGATTTTTATAACTTTCAGCTTTGAAATCCATCTTCACAGGGACATGTCTTAGGATCTCCACTCAATCTGAAGAACAACTGCATGAAATACAGGAAAAATACCCCTGAAGAGTAGCAGATATCCAGCACCAGATGTTACTGGCCCAAAAAGAAATGGAGCTATGGGACAGATGTACTATTACCTGTTGTAATTTCCCACTTCCTAAGAACTAGAAGATGGAAAAGGCTACACACATTTTTTGTCATCACTGAGGACCCTGTGATCACTCAGGATCACATTAAGGAAAGTAGGAATGTGAATGGACTCAAGGATTTCATTCACGAATGCACAATATTTTAAGAGTTAGTAAAGACAAAGATGATATTTCTGCCTCAGAAAGTCTCCTGTTTTGGAATCTGGAAGGAGGCTGCAGGTGGTTATATGAAGAAAAACCTGCTTAGCAGCAATCTAAAAGGCAAGTAGAAAGATAGAAATTGCTATGCAAAGAACCAAGAACAAGGAAAAAAATGTCTCTGACACTTTTTCAGAGCTCTTACCAATGTATTGGGAAATGGACTTAGTAGAACTGGGAAAGACAATAAAACTAATGGAAAATCAGAAATAAATAGATGAATGGTTTCTAAAATGGTCTGTAAATCTGCAGTTGATGGCCAGAGGACAATTACTCACTGATTTTTCTAACACAGAAGACAATGAGCATGGAATATTTGAATACCAGGAAGCAGATTCGATAGAAGCATTGCACACTCTTTGCATGAGGCAGACCTGCAGAGTGGGACTCACTAGCATAAGATTCTACCCTACAGGTTTATACACAGACACAAAGCACCCGGACCAATTAATACAAAAAAATTCCTTTCATCTGTCCTCTTACTTCTCCTTAGGCTTCCAAGATTGGCCGCTGCTGGAGACAGGATGTTGAACTAAATGGAGCTGTAGTCTACAGCCAAGTATGTAGCAGATTCCTGCCACTAGAAAGATGTACTACCATGTTTTCTTCTCCTGTGAAGACTGGCTGCATATTTACAATCTCTCCCACAATCACCAGCAAGCACCTACAACAGTTGTAGAGAGATGTGATGAACAAGTCTTGACAGCAACAAATCAGTCTCATGGAGCCACCTTTGCCTCTTAATACACGTTTTCACAGCATACACAGAGTATCAACAATTGCCATGTGGCACCACTGTCTCTGCACTAACACTCCACATAGATGAGCGTGCTGTGAAACGTCTCCACTCGATCAGTTTTTGTGATATTAGGCAGTGTTCCAACATGAGTACATGCAGCCAATGTATTAAGCTCTGATTCACATTCAAAGTGTCTAACACTTAGATATCTCCAGCTTCAATAAATTCAGCTGTGACAGTTCAGAAAAATTCAAATGGCTGTGAAAAGTCAATGGCTGTCAGGAAAGAGGAACTCAAGATAGCGCTGCCTCAGCCAAGTCTTTTTTTGAAATACACAACATCAGAAAATGAGGATGGTTTAGCAGGGAAACCAGGTGACAATTTGGGATGGATTTCAGCGTTCATCTTTATTACCACTTCCTATGTTCACCCCTGCACATCTAAGGATTTATTCTGTGCCTGAGTAGGCTAACATGCCCTGGGAGAAAATGAGAGAGAAACATGGAAAGAGTGGGGTACGGCAACAAATATATTTTAGACATCTTGCCAAACAGCAAAATCCAAAGCACTGTTGAATTTTGCAAGCAAGCAAAGTAAGGATTACTTATCTGTTAGTTAAATGGTTTCCTCAAATGGAGTAAAACATCATAAAACTTTTATGTTTCAAGTTCTTATTTAGTGAAGAGGTAACAGTGAGGCAGATACTAAAACCCTAAAAGACCTTTGATGGATTTGGAAAAAACCCGAAATTAGATCATTCCACATGCCCCTCTACAGTACATATGGGCCTCCTGCCAGTTGCCATTCTAACAAACTAAAGTTTCTCTAAAGAAGAGTAAAAATAATAAGGCCTGGAGTTCGGGCAACTGTCTCGGTGCAGGCATAAGCAAATTAAACTACAAGAACATGACAGGCCTTATGTCACTCATGGCCTGCATTCCACAGTTCCCCTGCTGAGACCTTGTGGCTGCCAAGCACTCCTGATCATGCCCCAGTGATCCCAAAACTCTTCAGCTCAGTGGGTGAAACGTCCAAATCGCAGTCAGCAGATGTTTAGCACACAGTCAGCAGAACGAGACAGCACCACGTTGTTAGCAACAACAGAACAATGCCAGCACAGAAGGCAGTAAGCACAACTCTGGCTAGCAGAACATTCTGTGCACAAATACCAGCAGGATGCTATGAAGATGTCTGACATTTTTGCTATAAGCAGAAATGATCAAGTTCTCATAACTGAGGAGCATTCCTAATGCAGGCTGCAGCAAGAACGCTAAATACTTTTGTTCTTCAGGAAAAAACCCAAAGTTTATCCCCAGTTGCATTATCAAGTAGATTAATGAAGAGTTCTTGAGCTCACAGAAGAGGAGGCATTTTGGGAATTCAGAAATATGGCTCTATTTCCAAGAAGAAATCAAACAGGCTCTTGCAAGCTACACAAATTTCAGAGCAAATAAATAGTCCATCACACAAAAGCCAATTAACCTCACTATCTTCAGCCTCCATTTAGTGCTTCAGCTTTCTCCAGTGTCTCCCCTGCTATGCTTCTAGCCTGGTCTATCAGCAAATTCAAGAAAGGAAAAAGACCTCTATGGTGGCTAAGGGGAAGATATGGATGGTCCAGACTGCATCCTTTACAAATCACTTTGTTGATTCATAGGGCCGCAGAGTAAGAAAGAGACACCTGCTTCTGTAGCTCACCTGGAACACCCTCATGCTTTGGGTTCTTCTGCTCTGCAATCCAAAATCTCCCTTCAAAAAACCCTTTTGCATTTTGGCTTCATATGGTGGATGACTTCTAAAGTTTGCTTATAACATGTACCACATCCCCACATTCATTACACCCTCACCAAGGGGAAAGTTCTGTACAGGCTCAACACTGAATATCACAAAGATCACAAGTTGTAAGGCAGCTTCCACAGCTGGAAGATCACACTCCATTCGCCAGGAACATGCTAAAATCTTCACACGTTACACAATACGACACTTAGCAGTGTCCACTTTTTG
This sequence comes from Oriolus oriolus, assembly GCA_013400235.1. Lineage (NCBI taxonomy): Eukaryota > Metazoa > Chordata > Aves > Passeriformes > Corvidae > Oriolus > Oriolus oriolus. Next base: position 33,275 of record VXBT01010413.1, read on the forward strand.
GAACTTTACCCATCATCTGTCTCAATCATCCCATTTCCTAAATTAATAGCTTCACAACCACTATATTCTCGCTGATATTCCTGTGGTTTTCTTCTTGTTAATCTCCCCATTTACTGCAATTCTCTCTTTCATCTGTATGGTCAAAATTTCTCTGGCCTCCTCCCAAGGCATATGCAGGGAAAAAACCACCTGGTTGGAATTGGAAGGCTGCCAGATCTAAATTCATTGACGCTTAGAGGAATTCCAACTAACCTCAAATCAGACTGAAAAGAATCTCTAATGATGTCTTATTTTCCTTCTTTTTTAGTAGGAAGAGAGGAGAGGAGAGGAGAGGAGAGGAGAGGANGGCAGGACAGGGCAGGACAGGGCAGGACAGGGCAGGACAAGACAGGGCAGGAGACAAATGAAAAGATAGATAACTGCCTTGAAATACTGTATAAAAGCACTGTTCTTCTCTGAAGTACTCTCTAATTCACTTTCAAATAGAAAGATGACTTGACGTGACATTATTATCAACAGCTATTCTAACAACCAATGGAAAAGAATCACAGCAAATGCATTGTTTACATTTACAGTGGGACACAGCTTTTGGCATGGGAATGTCGTGGTGATTGCCAGGGAAGTGCCTGAAATAATAAGATTCATAGGCATCTGACATAAGTTCTAGAAGAACACGATCCCGAACAGTATCAACCCACTACAACAACACAGGAGCACTTCTAGAATTGTAAAGAAATTGTCAAATTGTTCATTAAGCACCATCAGGGAGCTGAAATTCCTTGGAAAAAGAAATGACAGCTGTGTGGAAATGACAAAGTTACTGTTTCTTGTTGAACTAATATGAATGACAGTGAAGAACGGAAATACACGTAAGAGAATGAAAATGCAAAAGGAAGGAAAACACCTCATAGTGACAGCTGATCTAAAAACCTAAATTCCAGAATTAGGCAATATTCTGGAAAACAACCTTCTGATTATTTAATAAAATGTGATGAAGAAGGCAACATGAAAAAGTACCAACCTTATATGTGACCAGTGACAGGAAACAGCATGAAGCTGATTTAAGAGAAGTTTTGGCTGGATATCTGGAAAAGATTTTCAGCCAGTAGGTGACTGGGCACTGGAACAGGATACCCAGGGAAGTGGTCTCATCACCAGCCTTATCTGAATTCAAGAAGCATTTGGACAAAGCTCTCAGGCACATGATGTGATATTTCGGGTGTTCAGTGAAGGACTGGGAGTTGAACTTGATGATCTTTATGCGTCTCCTCCTATTCAGCATATTCTAGTCTATATGCCAAATCATCAACTACCAGAGGAATACCAAAATGTGTACAATATTTACCAACATGTGTACAATATTTATGAAATGGTGAGGTGAAATATAATAAGCACATGAAGGAAAGAAATAGCCAGAGAATTGAGAAAAACTCCTGAAATTACTTCTAATTCGGAAAAATTCCAGCATAAAATCAATCTGAAGATGACAACTAAGAAAACACAGTACATACTCACAGTTTATCTAACCTGGCTAGTGAATTCTGGGCTGCAAGGTGCAATTTTAAAAATTTTTCTTTCCCCGGCAAATATACCAAACATAGCTCATGTTATAGTGGTCTATATTTGAATTGATAAATTCAGAAGAGAATGTCGGATTATTTTTTTGAGTAAAGCAAGTTTGCATAATGATCCAGTCATATCACTGGAACCAAAAGTATCCTATCCGGAAATCAGAAAAGAAATGCATGAAACTCACTGCAGTGGTGATGGTCACTGGATCCCCGAGTGTGAACAGCGACTGCCAGACTTCAGGAAGTGTCTGTCACAACTGATCTATTTTGACGTCCATTATGAAACCCTCCTGGGGTTAAATAATACGTAGATACAAGACAGTTTCACCTCCCCTGGAAAGGTTTTAAAAATGAAATTAGACATGTTTTTGAGGCAAAACATTTTGCAGTAAACTCCCCAGGTCTGCACATATTTCGATAGAATCTGTGGCCAAAGGAACCTCCCCTAAACCATTTCCCATCACCTCCTCTGATCTGTCAGCTTGAATTCCACTTTTCTTGCAGCACTACTTGTCCTGTACTGAGAGGATAACAAACAAACAACTCATCCTTCTAGATTTATAACTGCAATCTAAAAACCTATATTTAGTATTTCATCTACTTGCTTAAAAATCTGAAGTGTTTCAACACACACAATTCACTGCTTCACATTTTAGACTACTGTACTTCACCTATTTCCAGCACTTGTTTAATACATAGAATAATCGGGGCTATTATTAGGTTTTAACTGTTTGTTTTCTTTTTAAATAACCTTGCAGTTGGAAGTGAAATAAATCAAATACTTTGGAATAGAATTGTCCAACAACCTTCTCTCCCTTGAGGGCATATTTAGGAAGAAAAGTCTGTTCCAAGTCAAATTAACCATAAACCTGAAAAAGCATCTTTCTAGTTTGACATACAAAGCAGAAAAGAAACCAAACAAGAAGTACTTGAGAGCACATAATCACTCTGCAAAGTCTTGTAGAAAAAACTTTTAAAAACTTAAAAAAATTTAAATGCAAATACAGAAAAGTTCAAAAAGCAATTGAATTCTCAGGACAAATTATCCACAAATACTGGTGCAGGAAATGGAAGAAATTATGAGGATTTCCATCATAACAGTCACTACTATGTCTACATCTTTCAGATCATTTCTCTCCTTTGAAATGAGTACACAGAAAATGACATAAGCATGAGATAAACAGAGAGTGTTTGAACATAAACTGGAAAGAAATAGGCTTTCCAAGCATTGCTCCCTCCATCATTTTTATCCTTTTCATTACATCCCTGTGAATGACTAGAACTCCTAAATTAAGACCCACCTGTTCATTTCTAACCACCATTTCTAACCATTTCTAACTTTTAGTCAAGGCATTTCCTAAGTACTCATGCACCGAAAAACAAAGTTAGATGAGGGAAAACCAATACCAATATAACTACCAGAATTAAGAAAACCAGTCTTCCTTGAGCTGTGTTCTACAGTTCATTGTATTTCTGTTCCACTAGTATATTAACAAGTAAGATGTGTTCAACAATTTGAAAAACATTTGAATTTTTATAAGCAGGTGAATACCAATAAAATGAGAAGCCTACATTTTTAAACAGTGACCAAGCAACTCTAAATAATCACTTTCTTATCATAGTTAAGTAACAGAAACCAAGTTTAAAATTCAGACCAAAAATTGGTCAGGAAATTATCTGAACAGAAAAACAAACCTAAGGAAAATGCTGACTGCTTATGGATGTGTATTTAGAATGTTGCAGTAGTTGGTTCTGCAGTAGCAGTACGAGTAGTGTCTGCACAACTATCAAGATACCAAACCAGCAATAAATACTAGAAGAAATCCATCACTACATTCCAAAGCAAGTCTTCTGTAATGTACTGTCTTCTGTAAAAATAAAGCCATGGAACAGTAAGATGCATAAGAGGTTAAAAGCTGGAAAAACAAAAGAAGATTTAAATCAACACAAAGTAAGAGCGTGGGAACATATGGACTCACATACAGACCAGGTTCTGTAGGTATAAACTGCTCTGACTTTTCCATGGTCAAATGTTCCATAAGCTTTCCTACCACATGTGTCTCCTCAGCTCTCCTTTTACACTGCTTGCTCTCCCTGGGGCAAAGGAACCACAGGGAAGAGAGTTCACCAAGTTCCAAGGACTTAGACATGCCTATCATCTTTGCAAAAAGTAGAATCTATTAACAGTCCCTTTTCAAAAGTAATACCAAATCCAAACCTGATGGCGAAACACAAACGTCTTCACTTAGTATCAACAACCCAAATAACAATCAAAAAGCAACTAAGCCAAAATACATGTAATTTTATGACTTTACCTCACTTTCACTGCACAGATAGTTCAGCCTATGGTATGACAAATACAATTTTTATGCTTTATATATGCTTTGGTCCCACATTAATAAGAGATTTCCTTCTCAGCAATATTTCAGATATAAGAGAAAGATTTCCCTATTTACTGAAAATAAAAGAATTACCTGGTAATTACCTGGTTTGATAAACTTCAAATATTAACAGGAAGAATTAAGAAAAAGGTAGAGAGGAAAAAAATGATATTTCAAAACTTCAGCAGTTTGGAAATTTGAAGCATCAGAAGCCAGAAAACAGATGGTGAGTTTATCAGGAACATGTCTGCAATAGCTATACAATGGATCTGCTACGGCATTGGTCAACAGGTTTCTGGTTTTGCTTGTCACAGTATGAACACTTGTGGTTCAGAAACAAGAGCAAAACTTTTAATGGGTAGATTAAAATAACAGATTTCCAGCCAAATGTCAATACAGAAGAAACGGACCCTCAAAATTACTTTGAAGAAATGACTTGTACTGAAGTACCAATATTAAATTGAAGGCTCTGTTCCTGAAAACTGCATTTAATCAGAAAACAAGGATTTAAACAAGAAAAGAAGGCACAAGCAGGTATATAGAACACAAGATCCAGAGGAGAAATTGAGATCACTGGAACATGAACTCGAAAGACAGAGGAGGGGAAAAAAAATTATAGCATGTATGCAAATATGTAAGATATTAGTACATAAAGGGGAAATAAGCTCTTCCTCTATCAACATAGGGGGAATTTGAACAAAGCAAAAAGAAAATGGCTTAAATCACAGCAAGGGATATAAGACTCAATATTATGGTAAACTTTTAAAGGCTATAAATACTGAGGTAAGGGATCAGACTTTCTCTGGAAGTCGTGAAATCTCTGCCTTTTTAGTTCTTAGTGCTTTGAGCACCCAGAATTACATGTAGTAGAATTACATGCACTCAAGTATAAAATTATGTTCTACTACCTGTGCCAATATATTTTGGAAGCATCATGAATAATGCCCAGCTTTCACAAACATTGTCCATTCTATGTCAGGTTTCTTCTTGTTTTTACAAGGTGACAGTACGTCTGAAAATCTAAGTGCAACGGATTTCTCCAGAAGCTCAAAACCAATCAAATCTCCCCTTCTGTGCTTTTTATAAAGATATATTATTGTGCAGCACTACAGCCAGGATATGTGGCTACTTAAATTCTTACTTTTATAAAGCAGCTTAGTGTATATATAATCATAAGAACTTACATATGTTTATGTTCCAGATAATAAAAAGCAGAAGAAAATACTACAAGATGAATACTTGTTTTACAAGATTCATGGCTACGTATAGAAGTTGAGGCAAGAATTCTTAATATGTGTATTATTAATACCAAAATACTAACTGCTTTCAAATTCCAGAATGCTGGCAAGGGAAGCACCCACTTGAACTAAAATGACCATATAGCACATTACTGAAAGAAAACTGCAGATGAGTCTCCATGGTTTCAATACCAAACTCAATACTAACAAAAAATCAGATCACAGTGTAGTAAGGTATAACAAAGGACATTTTATTTGTGATAAAATAAAGGTGTAATTTAGGAAAAAAATGCTCAAAAGTGCCAGTCCCAGCTGGGGAACTATAATACACCATCCCTCAAGTTCTTTGCAGTAGGGATATTGTTTGAAACATCTATCTCTAAGTAGTACTGTTAGACACAAGGTATTTATTTTAGATTTCCAGTAACAGTTCTGTCAGATTCTGCAAGATCTCCCTCTCCAGATTATCTTCAAACATATCTGAGTGAAAGGGCAACAGAAATTTGAAAGAGAAGATTGAATCCTTTATGGGGAATACAGTTACCCACTGAGACAGGAACATATAAGAATTCTGATTTGCAATCATTTCCACTATTTATGAGGTCACAGGACATGCTCCTGCTGAGCTCAATTTAGCAAGAGCTTTAGCAGGATCAATGCAGAGGGTATTACAATCACGTTGACTTGGTGATGTCCAAACTACAACAAATTCGTAACTCAAAACTATAAATAGACTGAAAGCTAGACATATTTCATTACACAGCCAGATTAAAAAGCTAAGATGCAAATAAAAATTAAATAATGGCCTTAAAGTCATAATTAATTACGAGTTTAAAACAAAAAAGGGATTCAGTTCATGCTCTTAGGCAGGCATATTGAAGGCAGCAAGAATTTCAGGTGGTCGTGAAATGCCTCAGTTTAAAAAAACCAAAAATTCCACAAAACAGCAATAAAAAGCCCCACCTCTCCTTGCTGTCACAGAAATAAACATTTCCACCATAACCACCCATTTCTTCGAAGAGCACTGAGGACCATCCCATTGAATGCCTTGCACAGGATTGGCATTTCAGTCTCCTTTCTTCCTTCGAGGACTGTCTAATGATCACTGCAATCAGGAGAAAGTTGATGGCTATAAATACAGAATGTTCTGTAAGATTGTTTCTCTTTAGATTATGCATATCTAAACAAGCTGAATAAAATATAAAACTATATTTGATTCCCTTCCTCAAATTTATCTTTTTTTATTATGCTTTAACTAATGCTTTATATAAATTAATAAATTACATGTTCTTCTTTCACCTTTACAGGGATTCAAAATTTGCTATTTCCTAATTTTAACAATATAGTATTTGGATTGAAACATGTTAAATATGTTGTACATTACTCTATTTTCTTGTCTAGGAAACTTCCTTAGCTCTTCATATCCCAGACTTCGGCAGAAACCTGTCCATAGAAACAGCGACAGCACTGGAAATGGAATCAACATATTTCACCTACTTATGTTGCCTTATTCTTTTCTGAAGTTTAGTCTTTGGTTTCACTACACTTAAGTGTATTTTATTGGTGTTTGCACAGAAAAGAAGCAATGTGCATTTTAACAGAACTGTGAAGGTTGCTGCAGACAAAGCTGAGAACAATATGCTTTTTCTTCCTGGAAAACCAGCCTATGGGAAAAAAAACATTCCAGTAATTTAGTTTAGCCCTACATATAAAATAACAGAAGTCAAGATGCCTGCGCTGTTATTATTTTTTTCTGATGTTTTTGACACCAGTGTGCTGAGCTTTATGGCATTCACCGTTTCAGCAGGAGTGAGTTCCCACTTGGTATAGCCCTAATACTCCTTAATATTTTCATTCTGATGTAATTTGTGGCCCCAGCTTTTTAAATATCCGCACTGTAATAATGTTTAATTTCAGGGGTCACTCCGCCAAGGAGTATATTAAAGCCTATAAAACTCATTTCCAAAGCTCAAATATCAAACTGTGATCAGGTTAGGAGGGCAGCATCTGTGAATATTTCATCTTTTATCATGCTGATAATAAGGAGATGACAGAGGCACATTATTACAATGAGAGAATTGCTCATTTCAGCCCTGGCTGCTGGAAGCTGGGGTCTGCAGTGTGCATTACTCAATAAAATCAATTTTTATATGAAAAGCAAGTTTACTGAGACACCACTGTGTCTTATTTGATTGTAATGAATAATATATGGACCCAAGAGCTTGCTCATCTGGTAGGGAGAGGGAAAGGAAAAGGCTTGAGTTTGAAGGGGCAGTTCAGTGTAAGCAACAATCTATCAAAATTGTATTTTATTGTTCAGAAGAAATGTGGGACAGCAGTCTGTTAGACTTATAATTTTGAAACCAAATCTTAAAGTTCCAATAACACAAAGAAGAGTATTACCCAAAAATGAAGATTGCAAAACAATTTCTATCTTGCATTTGATTATTTATGCTCAACAGATAATCACCAACTAGCATGACAGTTTAAGGTTTACACAACTTCCTCTGCAATTTCTTGTATCTTCAGGGTTTTTTAGCCACATTTCACACTACTCTCTACCTAAAGAAGAAAAATTTGAAAAAAGTCTATCTTATCATTTGCAAGATGGTAAGCACACCTCTATGAAAAACAATAGCATCATATCTGTTTTGAGAGGGACATAAGAAAAAAGGCTGATATTCGCTTATCTCTTGGGTCATATTCTATTACTATTTTTGCTTAAACACATTTATACCATTTGAAAACAGGTTACTAAGAACAGAATTTCAGAGACCAACACATACGTTTTGTCCAAATTTGGTAAATTTAGCTGTTGGTACTGTCTATCTCTCCTGAACTACTTTTACTCAAACATTTGTTTCATGACTAAATGTCAGATTGGATCAGCCTCCTATCTTTTCAGCTCTGAACATAAAATAAAATAAATAACTTCACAAAATTATTAAATTATTAAATCCCTAGCAGTTTTATGCATATTTAAACATAAAACTCTCTCTATATTCTCCATAATCTTAAATACACATTTTCTGTTATTACGGACATTTCCTGTTAGTTCGTTCTTATAGAACTGTAGTTAGTTATTCTTCTAAAATAGAGATTAGTTGTTCTTTTAAAATAAAGTATTATATTTAAAAACTACTTTACAGGCAATTTTTTCTTACACACTTAAATTTTCACGTCGTAGAAACAAAACCAACCTTTTACATCACTGAGTGTCATAAGTGCAGTATCTAATGCCAGATTTACAAATATAGATAGCTTGTTTGGAAGCTTTTTTCTGTGCAGCATCTCTAGTAAAATGTTCACATGCTTTGTATTTATTCAGCCCTTATCCAGCTATTTTAAATAAGGCAAGTATCTTCTGGATTCCCAGTTTCCACACTCTGCAAGTATGACAGTTACGTCTGTCACAGTGACACATCAATCTCTGTGTCACGAAGCACAAGTTAAGAACTGGTTCTATGGAGTAAGATTTTTCAGGCAGTTTTTGGTTTTCAGGAAATGTTAAAAGGAATTGTGTTACTGACTTCTTTTTCTTTTCCTTCTTTTTTTTTAAAGCACCTGAGTACTAAACCTTTATATTCCCACTAAAGGTGAGAACTACTTTGAACTGCAGCCTTAAATCAAGGCCTTATAGGCAAATGAGTCTCAGTGTAACCATTTATTTATTATTAGCAACAGTAGTAAACAGGGCCATTTCTTTTCAGACTTCTGAGAACAAATGGCCCTCATCACAAAAATAATATGACTTTAAATTGTCGTTATTATCATGCTGTGATAATGACCTATCATCTCGGCACTTGTAATCTAAGTTGTGTTTCATCCAATCCCTTGCTGTAAAACATATTTAACTCATTTACACATACATATTTATTCTGCCTGCCTTCATTTCTTTCCCTTTGCTTACACACCACCAAGTTCAGTAGAGTTTAATGTGGGAGGTTTATTCTACTTTTTTGATTTTTTTTTTATTCTAAGCTTTAAAAACTCTCTCACCCTATTTTATTTTAGGGGTGCAGTTGAGGCAAACTGAAACAATATTCCCAAATTGTCATAAAGACTATTGAGGAAATTACTGAATATGAGCGTCAAGGATATCAAGAAGATTATCAAAGTTTACACACCAACACTCCAATTCAATAAATGCAGACTAATGCTCGTAGAAACACAAAAGAAACCCCTTTAGGTTGCAAGGAGCTCCAGGAGGTCATCTATTCAAACATCTGCTTTGTGCAGAGTTAACTTTGAAGTTAAATCACATTGATCAAGCATTTTCCAGGATGTTTTGATGGAGATGCCACAGGTTCTCTGGGCAACCTCACCCACTAACTCTGCTAAAATATCTTCCCTAGGTAAGATCAGAGCTTTTCCTTGTTGCAACTTGTGACCCTTGAACTTTTCCTATCAAGGATTCTCTGAGAAGAGCTGGGCTGAGATGTTTTAAACTCTGCTCCCTTAGACCATCCTTTTGTGCCATTTTATTTCAAAGTAGAATGAACCAAACTCTGTAGCACCTATTAGCATCTCCCTGTTTCAAAGCAGTTCCAACATAGACAATTTTTACTAAGGTTTCTGGAAGATTGCTTCAATAAGATTTGCTTATTAAACTGACATTGTGTGCAACTGATTCAGCTACAATGGAACCTCATGCAAATCCACACTACATTACTGTGGTTGAGCCATATGTGTGCTCTGGCAGTAAATCTCATTATTTTGGTCTCTTAATTGTCCACAAGTTCTTAAACTAATCTTCTCTGCAGTGGTAAATTTTCCCAAAAAGACAATATGGCAGTAAACAGGAGAAAAAACCCTACACAACAATTCTTGCTGTCTACCTGAAAATGTATTTGGTATCCTACAATTGAAACACAGGAAATACAGATCCAAACATACAATAAAAATATAGTAGATATACAGATTTCACTGAAAATTGTCAGCAGAAAAATAAGAAACATCTCCTTATGGAAAAGAAAGTGATTAAAAAATCACAAAACTTCATTCATACAGAAGAAAAAATAATTTTTAAAAGAGTAACCTGATTCCTGTCATGTAAAATCAAACTATTTTAATAACCACCAGCTGCTTAGTGGATGTCCCAGATAAAAGAAAATTATTAGAAGGAATTGGAAGACACTTGAGATCCATGCTCGGATACTGATTTTTTTTAAGGGGAGCCATAGAGAGAACTACATGTCAAAAGTATCAGAAGGGGTTAAAACAAGCCTGTCACATCTTCAGCAATAACATTTAAATCAACAACCACTAATCTGAACTTCTGTGACATTTTTTGTCTGTTGATAGCACTAACACATTAAGATGAAGGAATAAAAGTTTTCTACGATACACCATAAGGGGAGAAGAACACCCTCTGAGTTAAACCTACACAGAGAATGGGATCAAAACACAGTGTCCCCACGGTGACAAGGCTTTTTAATTTCAATAGTGAAACAGAAGCATTTTTCAGAGAGATCTGTGTGGGAAGTAACTGTCTTGAAATTAAACACCAAGGTACAACTTTAAAAATAAATAAATACACGAACCGCATACATCCTGCACCAGCACCAACCCCTGAAGAGCAGGTTTAAGAATTGATAGTCTGGGATTTGTTGTTTGGTGTAAAAGATCACAATTTCTTAGAGGGGTTCTCCCTCTACCCTAAAACTCTTTAAAAATACATCATTTGATGTTACAATTATGCATACATAATCTTAAGTCAATTTTATTAAAAAGGTCATTGCATAGCAATTAAATCTCAACAATGAAGAACTGTCCAACAGCAGGGAGAGCTATTTTTATCAAAACATACGTTGCAACAGCAATGTTTTCTTCCTATCCTCAAAACTTCCCTCAAAGTACAGGTTCTCTAAGCAAGACACTAAAATAATCCTAGAGCAAATTCCTTACTATTTTGCTCCTGTTCATGGAATTCTCCCTAGACCAGTTTAATCACAGGGACCTCCATTTACAATCAAAATGAAAAAATATAAAAAATAATAAAAAGATAGCTTCACATTGATACAATTTCAAAAACTTGACCTAAAAAATAGCATAATTAGCCATTTGAAGTTATATTCTTATTTTTACCTTTTATTAGAGCACAGAAAGATTCACTATTAATGGTCAAAGCAGCACTTGCTAGAGAGTATATAACCTTAAATACTTAATTAAAAAGGTCTATTTCCATTTACAGAAGATATTAGTGTAGTCTGTAACTTTTAAAGGGCTTGTTAATGATTCAATCTTTTCATTCATCATCAAAGTAAAGTAATACTAGAAGATGTGTTTTATTAATTTAAGTGAAAAAATACACTTATTCAGCTGTAACAGCCCACTTGCAAGTGATATTTGTGTCTTAAATTAAATTTCTGATATTCAATGGTTATAATGGTCTTACTAATGGAATAATAACTAGGTGAATGTCATTAGCACACCTTGGATGACAGGATGCTTATCTGTCAAGGTTTAGGAGTGGTATTCTCCAATGTCATGCTCTCACTGAAACCATGCCCTGCTCACTCACTTCTCCCTCCCTCTCCTCCTCCTTGCTGTGGAGGACTGGAGAGGAGAATTGGAGGTACAAGAGGCAAAGATCATAGGTTGTAAGAGGAGAACAATTTACTGGAAACGGCAATGAGATAAGAAAATGAACAGTAACAGCCACAATATTAATAACAAAGGTGTACAAAGGAGACAGAGTGATCTATATGCACAATCCTCACCATGGAGCTCAACCGAGCACTGCCATGCTACCCCAACTCAGAAGCCAACCCTTCCCTGCTTCCCAGAAAAGGACATGATGTGGTACAGAATAACCTCCAGATCATGGCCATCCCTGCTCCTGGCTACTGCAAAAATGAACCCTGCCCGAGACAGGACCAGCACAAGATCACACTCATGACAAAGCTGAAGTTGCAGCCATGTAAAAAGTTCATGGGAAGTTACAGAGTGTGAATTCTTAAGTAAAACTAACAAGACCTTAAAAACCCACTTGCAAGTACTCTTTCATTTTAGACTGAAACAGACAGAATTCATTTTACAGATGTGTGTGTATGCACTTCCAACTGTTGTGAAAATATCATTCCTTGAGTATTATACCAATTAGTCTTCATAGTATGAAATTACATTAACTTTCCTAAAATTCATATATAGTTCGCACTGTATACTAAAGAGCCACACTTAAGAATCAAACTAAAGGACCTCTGCTCATGGCAAAGAGAAGGGCATACCAGCCCTGGAAATAAGGACTTCACTTCTCGGAATCTTATGTCTGCGAAGGATAAAAGAGATCCCTGGACAGCCAAGAGAATTACAGCATCCTCCCTATCTCCTTCACCCTTCCATTGTCTGGTGTCACAGATGAGTAATTACAGTGAGATTGACTCCAGGGTCTTCTGTATCCATTGAGGAACAGGGAGACATGGATTTGGGTAACTGATACAAGAGATGCAGGGGCAATAGTGATTGCTGCTAGAGAACACTGAAAATTAGCTATCAGCATTAAGGGGAATAACAACTGTAAGACCTTGTTTAGAGACCTAGCAAATTTGTTGTTGTAATTTTGCATTCTTACACATTTGCTAATGCTTGAGCCACAGCCCACACTCCTTACAGAATGAGTTTTCTTTCTGTTCACTTTCCTGTTCAGTAACTATCATCTACACAGGCATTAGATAGTACACTGCAGAGAAAAGAGACATAGGTTAGAGTTACAGAGAAATAGTTTTTACCTCTGAAACAAAAACCTTCCAGGCAAGAAAAATTCATTCGGCACACATTAGAGACGTAGTTTTTGAAAGGGTGGGGAGAGGTAAAGCATGAAAAAACCCCCAACCCAAACCAACAGAGAAAAGAACCCAAACAAAACCCAAAACACCACAATGCTCATCTTGGACTCATTATTTGCATTTTTCCTAATTCATGCAAGCTGCTGTAGAATAGCTAGTTGTCATTATTCATTACAATTTTCTATTACACTGTGATAAATGACACCCCCAGAGTTGTTCAGAGGATGCTCACAACAGTCATTTAAGTAAGAGGTGATTTACCTCAAATAGGTTGTTTCATAGAGCTATATGCCATGCCCACACAGGCCTGTCGCTACTGTTCTTGTTAGTGCTGGAATAAGTGGATTTTAACTGAATGATGACTGTTCCATGCAAGTATCACACTGATACCTTTTCCTGGTCTTAAAATTAAGAGAGCTGAACACAGTTAAGAGGGAAAAAGGATTTTACCTCAGTGTTTATTGAAGGACCCTCAGGGGCGCCGAAATGCACATCGAAATGCACCCCGAAATGCCCCCCGGAGAAATGGCCCCCCACGATGTGATGTGTGTGCAATTATAGGCCTTGCTAATTAGCAAATCTATCAAAGATTGCCCAGGGAGGGACTCCAGCGAGACCCCTCAGCGAGGAACCTTCTCCAGGCTGGGCCTGGCTTTGTTTACAGAATGTGTTCTGGAGAGGCCCTCGGGGTCTGGGGTTTCCAGGGTGTTTGGGCTCTTGGCTTAACGGGACATTGGGTCTGAGGGAAGTGATCAAACTTAAAGAATTATAACTGTGTGGGCTAAAAGCACTGAGAATACATAAAAGCTGTATAAAAGAGTGTATAAAAGGGGTATAAAAGAGAAAGCAAAAAAATCATCATGGCATCAACACTGTATCCTGTTCATTAGCTCTTGCAAAATAAGAGTATACTAATGCTACATGCTGTATGTATTGACCCTTTTTTTAGTGTCAAGTTTAACAAAGGTTTTTGTTTAAAAGGCAACCATCACTCTCTAGTGACAAACTTAGAGAAGACAATCTCCAGGCTGTACCAGTCAGTTTCCCATGTATCAAAAGAAAGCTTCTTCCACCTACATATTTCATGATTCGGTACCTTATTTATGCACAGTTGCATAATACTGTCCAGACAGCATAAGGGTTTGGGCAAGAATCTGACAGGAGCAGGCTTAACTCCTCTTAGGGACTTTGGCCTTTTCTTCCCTGCTGTCACAGAATTACTGATATTAAGAGCAGGTATAAGGACATTCTGCTTCAGTTCATATATCAATATGACAGACATTTAAGCCTATCAATAGTCTGAGTACAATCAATGTAGGTCACTGTTTTTAAAGCACAAGTTTAAATTGGAGAAGATAATCTATTGAGCGAGTGAAAGTATGACTTCATAGTTTCAGTGAAAAATGAATGGAAGGCAAGAATAAAAAAATGTACAAAAGAAAATGAATTCTCCTATTGAACAAAGAAAGTGCTGCATAGCTTTCTTCAACCTGTTCCTAAAATTCTTTTTAAAAAACCTTAAAGCAGAAACATTTCATCAATGGTCAGAGATTTAAATTCTCAATGCTGCTTTTACACCCCAGGCAGCAGAACTTTTCTCAAATTTAAGAATTTCTAATTGTTGTTCCTCTCTGAGTATTAGCATCATTATTTTGCAAATATACAGAAGCATTTGCACTATACATGACCTATATAACTCTGACAATGAAAGAGTTTTCATTAATGCACTTCTCACAATATTGAGAGCAAATAAAAAAAAAAATTCAGCACAGCTGAATTTTGCTTGATTGTATAACCACAAGAACACATTTTAAGCAGGATACAGGAGGCCTACAATTTCATTATTCATTACTAGCAACTCAGCAATATTTTCGTTTATTTTGTTTAAAAGTGAAAAACCAAAAGTGAAAACCCAGAGCAAATAATATGTTAAATTTAGAATTCAGTGCTAAAGCAGCATAGACTTCCTGAAGTTAAAGATCTTACTCCAAGATAAAGTTCAGAGAAGAAAAACAGATGGGGAAATAGCATTATGTATTGTTTTTTCTGATGTGAGAGAAAACTATATTTTTTTCAGATTTTAGCATTCAAACGCAAATGCCAATAAGGTTCAGCTCCAGGGCTGCTGAAACTGTTTCACAGTGGCAGAAGTCCCTATGCTACTGAATGATGGATAAAAATAGCTCTTATAATCACAATGGACATCATAATGAAGACAATAAACAAAAGTTTTTCACCTGATCCTGTAGAACAAAAATTCTAAAGATAACCAAAAGTAGCACGCAGTAGAAAAAGTGAAGCAAAGCTCAAGATTTTAAAAAGAAATCCGAGGTACCTACTGGCAAAATAGCTTTGTGTATAAGCCACCTGCTCTCATGACAGTACAAAATCATCAATATAAATGAGGATGCTAAAATTTTACCAGTCATGTATGTGAACTATAACAATAAAAGTGTTGATAAGTAAGCAATTTTAAATAGAAAAGTAAATGTACTTGTTGATAACAGAGAACAGCGACCCTTGCATTCACCTGCTTTTGACATTCCCCTTTAAATGACTGTCAGAATCAAATCACAGACCCTGTTACAGAAGGACTTCACGCCAACTTTGTCCAGCATTTAAAATAAGTATTTTAAATTGAAAGCAGCAGTGAATTAAACTCTGGCTTTCTAACATAAATGGGTAATTCAACAGCCAAAACATACCCTGATGAGAATACATCAGAATTAAACTTTAACTACTTTTTAAAACAAAGTCTTTTAGATGGTAATGGCCATTGTTTTCTCACTTAGTAAGCAAAATTTTATGCCACGAAAGGTTAGATGATTGCAAAGATTTAATTGAATGTCTAAAAGAAAGGAAAATGTTTCTTTAAAAAGCTAAGATGGACCTCTTACCCCATTCCTACAGCAAAATGTCCTGTAACAATAGAGATTTGATTTGCTGAAATTAAAATGCTATTATGGTGGAATTAGGGCTTCAACAATTTTAGCAGCCTAAATATGCCTTCTATTTTTGAAAGACATCTGATAACAGATAATTACATTTCATCTTATAGAAACCGAGTTGTTTTCTTAAGGAAAAATACTTTTCTTTTTTTCCATGAAGGTTAAAACATAGCCATCATCAGTAACAGCAATAGGCTTAAGGTGCCTACTTCAGCTTAGAGGATATATATTAGCATATAAATAGCCATTGGTGGCTGCTTGATTTTACTTATTTTATGTTTCAGTGTGGCATCAAAATGCACTTAGCAAGAAACATGGGGTGGGCAGTGAGATATGTGCTCTGAGGAGGAGTTCTATAATATGGTGGTTCTATAGAGGGGCATCCATCTTTTGCTATTAAAAAAAATCACGTGTTCTTATGTGATTTAAATAGTCTAATTAATGAGTTCTACAGAGCAATATGCACTGTTAGAAGAAGGGGCATTGGTTTATGCAGCAGCTCTTTCCTGAGAAGATGAGAATATGTCAAGGCAATGCATTTTCTATATGATAAATACAATAGCTTATTTATTTTACATTTACCTGAAATCTGTCTAAAATAATTTCTGCCTTTTTATTGACGGAAAATAATGGAAAAGCAAGGTGTCGTTGTTACCCCGCCGACACTTCTTTCATGCAATGCATTTCCTCGTGGGAGGCAGACAGGGAAGGAAAGCCATGAGCTTTCCCTGTCCTCTGTTTCAGACTGACCTTCAAGATTTACTGCTTTAAAATGTTAATCATCATGAGTGACATTTCTTGTGTCACTAAGCGGATTGCAGCAGCAGAGGGAGAAACGTTCTTTTTAACAACTTTCCTCCCAGCCAAGGAGGGGTGACTGAAGGTAGAGCAGAGGTGAGCAGATGGCTCCTCTAAGGGAGCCGTAAGGGCAAACACACTTAATGCATTCTTATCAGGGAGGTGAGGAGGGCCTGCAGCAAAACAAACCTGCCTTGTTGCATACGTAGAACCTTTACTGAACCACAGCAAGCAACTGGTCCAACAGCATCTTTCAGCCTCCTGCTGGTTCATGCTCTCAACACACAAGAGCACCAGGCAAGATGATATGACCACTCTGGAACCAGGAGCACATTGCACCCAGCTCAGAACTGCGAATCACCTTTAGCAGGTAACATCATAAAAATAAGGCAGTCATCACGAAAAAGTAACTACCTTCTGATACTAAATTGTCTAAGCCCTGAACTTTCAGGCTTCCTCTGGAATCACATGTAATACAGGATGGAAGAGAGCCATTTTATGATTCTGTGTGCTCCCAGACAACTAGCCATAGGACAAGAGGACACAGGCTTAAGCTGAGCCAGGGGAGGTTGAAGTTGGACTTCAGGAAGTTCTTCACAGAAAGGGTGACTGAGCGCTGGAACAGGCTGCCCAGGGAGGTGGTGGAGTCACGGTCCCTGGAGGTGTTTAAAAACAGACTGGATGTGGTGCTCAAGTGCCACAGTTTACTTGACAAGGTAGTGTTAGGTCACAGATTGGACTCAGTGATCTCAAGCTCTTTTCCAACCCAGCTAATTCTGTGATTCACACTCTTCCAAAGAAGCTACTGGCAGCACCTAAAACTGTGCTAGGGTCTGGCATTCAAGTAACTGAATCCAACCGTTCGTATCTACTTGCTTTGTTTTGAAAAAAGGAACTGTACCTGCACATCTTGCATGCTATCGATTCATCCGGATTTCTAACAAATCAATCTCTCATGTTCCAAAAGGTTTTTTAAAATTAGAAAGCAGCCAATACTGTGGACAATGCTTTCATGGATGCCAGTTTTGAATATTCTGCCTGCCAATACTTAGCTCTTCTACTCAAGGCTTAGAATCTTTGTTGTTCACCTACCTTCCTTCTTTGGCCTTAGGCCAAAGTCTTCATTCATTCAACAACAAAATAATTGGGTCCACAAGGGGCAAAGTAAAAAATAATTTCTGGCACCACAAGTGCCAATATTTGAAGAATATTGTTGAAGAAGTACAGTAACAGATTTTTAGATTGGGCTGATTAAAATAGTCATTAAAAGTGTTAATGTTTAATTATAAACAAAACATTGGAAGAAATTCAATACCAGTGCCATCACTTTAAAAATTATCATCTCACTCTCAGTTAATCAAGTCAAGGAAAGGTCAAAGACCCCTATCTTCTAACAAACACAATTCTTGATTCATTACATTAGCGACAAATTTTAGATTGCAAATATCTGATATAACCCTACTATCCTATCTGCATCATTAAAATTTTTAAATATGTTATTTCATCTCCATGACCTTTGCATTACAGTTTATGCTGAATGAAGCAGGGCCAATACCTTGCAAATGAAACAGGAACCCTAACTAGGCACTCTTTTCTTGATTAAAAGAGCTGCTGAAAAGAATTATTTTTTAAATTAGTAAAGTCTACTTCTATGGCTTTTAAGTCACCAATCAGAAAAAAAAGTATTTTTACAGTAAAGGGAGAAAGATGCAAGGATCCTGCAATATATTACTTCTTAAAATAAGCAGCTTAACACCCCAATAATACAGGGGTTTAACAAACATACCAGAAATCTTATCTGCTAAGCAACACAAGGCTTGTCTATTATAAACACCAAAATGGTGATATATTTTTCTTCAAGAAGCTTTGTGAGCTCATTAACAACTGGTTAGTTTACATGACATTGGAGACACCACTGTTTTTCTCTCTACCTCCAAATTTCAAGCCTGCATTGACATAATAATGAAAAACAATAGATCCATGCACTTCCCTTTAACAGCTGTATCCAAGAGAGTTTAAGGGACCAAACTAACTAACCAACCAGGAACACAACAACAATGAAAAAAAACATCAGATGTCATTTAAATTTCTGTTTCCCAGACAAAGAATATTTCTCATGTACAAATATTTTGCCCTATCCAAAAATCTGTAATAATTAATACTATAATTACTTTCATACAGTTTGTTTAAAAATATGCCTGGCAGTTAGGCAAACATTGGCTTAATGATGAGAAGTGTGAAAGTCCCACAAGAACAAGGATTGAATGACAGTATATATTGAGTATGACAATGCTTCTAAATGTTTCTAATGCACAGGTTAACTTAACCATGAAGCTAATTTTGCAGCTTTTTTGGTTTACGATCTTTGGTTTACGATCTTTCTATAGCCACACAGTTAGAGAAGGAAACTGAACAAGGGCACAATAATCCTTTTGCAAGGGAACACACTTTGAGAGGTGTGCACATGATAGCTGAATTATTTTTCCGTGGCAGAAGAACCCAAGGAGGTATAAACATGGCAGCCACTGTATGCCATAAATCAGGCTGCTCTTAGGTAAACTATGTGCTCTTCCTTGTTTTAATAAGACAATCTTCCCCTTCATGGCAGAAGCTATTAACAGCAGAAGTGTCTTTGACGGGATTCATGTGCATCTTTATTTTCAACTGGAGCAGCTTTGTTGCAGGCCCTCTCCCTTTCATCTCACAGAAAAATCTAACATGACTGACCCGAAGAAAAAGGGGATTTTAATAGGCATTCCCAGTTCATCTGGCTAGGTAAATAAATGGTCCTTCTTATACTCTAATGCTGATCACTAAAAAACCTTAGTCTGAAAGACATCTTTGTTAATTTCCCTTCCTTAAACAGCTGAGAAAATAGAGACTTCAGAACTGATTCTATTATGCAGCCACATACTTTTTGCAAACATAAGCATTTGAAGAAAATATACCTCAGATCAGAAAAAAATTTATTGTGATGTGAAGAGCTACCAAAAATCCTCTCAAAATATTTTTTTAAAAATCAGAATATTTGTAGACTGCAGCCTCCATCCTTAAAACTCTTTGATCCATTCTCCAGCTATAAGCAAGACAAGTAAAAGGATACTTCTGAATTCCTGAATTACCTTAAGCGAAACTTAATGACACTCTCTGAACTATCTGCTTTACTTCCAAATATACTACTTGAAACTGAACCAAACTTGAACCAAAATGAAAAACCCTTCTCTTCAACGAAGATCTAGCATAGTGCCTGTAAAAATGAAAATAAAGATTTTGTAAAAGCAGTGTGCCACTAAGTTATCTTTAGAAACTGCAAATATCTTCATAAAAAGTTAAACATATACAAGCAAAAGCAATAAACTAGCACATATTTGTACTAATGCATTTAAGAACACGCTCACATTCTTGTCAAACTATTTCGAGTTGTTGTAATAATCTTTATTCTCTTAATGCTTTCTCATTGATGAAACAACAAAGTGTAAACATTACCATGTGATCACACACTGTGGAACTCAAGTGAAAAACAGAAGCAGATTTCTGCCAGGCATAGATCTGGCTGCAGAGCTGTAACCTCATCAGCTGAGTTCTCATTTTCTGAAATCCCACCTTGTCGAGTCAAGCATAGATACGATATTGTTTGGTATCTCAAGGTAGCAAAGAATGAAATCCAACTAAAATACTTAAATGGTTTTCAAATTGATACTTAGCATCTTGAAGAAATAAGATTAGAAACAGCTTAATCACATATATATTTTAGAAGGGCAAACTAGGGTGAAATTTGCCCACTTGTTTCGCTGTCTCTCAGTTTAAACTGAGACATTTCATATGTTCACTATTCCTGTGATTTTCCTTACCATAGGCTTATTTCCACTCTCCACATGAAATAACTCAGTCAACTTAATTTGAGAAAACAAACCAAAGGCATAGACCAATATAAAGAATAACATTACAATGTGCTTTAAAGGGACAAAATCAGAGGAGAAAAAGCCTTGCAAGGAAAGAACCAAACTATCTCTCAGCACATCCTCTGCTGTCCAAAACATACAAATGATACACCTAATAGTCATTCACATGTAACTTGGGACTTCAAAATAATAATAATAATTTAGGTTTGAAATCAACTCTACACAGAGTTAGGTAATTTAACTCTGCTCTGACTCTGGAAAAAAATACCTGATCTGCTTCTTCCTATTGAGAGGTAATTCAATATTTTATTGCAAAAACAACCCAGAAACCTATTTCATATTCTGTTGACTGACTGGATGGGAAATGTACTGCCAAGACAGACAAGCCTCCTGAGTGCAAAAACATCTGTAATCATAATTAAACAATAAAGTGCTGGCAGCATCTGTTTCCTCATATCCCTGCAGGGCTTATGTGTAGCATTTGAGGTGATCTCAGTACACTGGCCAAAAGGGTTAATTACGGTACAATGGGAAGGAGAAAAAGTAACACTCTGAGGGGAAAGTATCACTGAGGAAATGTGCATTACTGGATCAATGGCCATTAACTGAAGAACAGATTCACAGCGGGCTGTTAATGATGACACAAAGATTACAGCTAGATACATCTTTCTGGTAAAGTCATCAGATCAGAAGTAATAATGATGAGGCAGCACACACTAGAATGGATGTGTAAATAAAAAAAAAGAGAAGGAAAGAAAATTAGGAAGATGGAAAAAACATGCTCTCAGCTGACACTTACTCATTCCACTAAGTATTTTAAGTACTGTGAGTCAAACATAGTGGTGGGGGGAGCTTCTTTCTAACCACTCTTCTAGCAGATGAAGGTGTTTTCCCCCTTCTCTTTAAAAAACTGTCTCTACAGAGGTCTGTGTTGCAAAGCAGTCCATAAAACTTAAGGGGTTTTAAAGGGTCATGTTCACAGGGCCAGACACATGTATTCCATTATAACTGTTGAACTTATAAAAATGTGTCATTTTGAATTGTGAAGATGAAGTATAACACAGTGAGATATGTTTAGTTTCCTAATGCCTTAAGAATATTTTGTTCACTGTATAGTTATCACACACTTATTTCTCCAAGGCATGCTGCCTCTTGTACATGTCAGCCGAAACGACAGCAGCCCTATTCAAAGACAGATGATGTACCTCCTGCTGTGCTGGCAAACAGACACTCAACAAGACTTGACTTTCACTGCTAACAGGCATGAACAGTGAACTTTGCAAATGAAGCCTCAGACTGAAAGAATGTGTCCAAAAAGCCCAAAGCTTCAGTCTCCAAGCTGTAGTCTCTGCCCCTCAGCTTGATCAAAGCAGCTCTCTCAGTTGGCCTTGTTCTTTCCGGATCTTTTAATCAAATTGTGAATCAAGGAAATAGTTGAAATGGGAAAAGACACACACAACTGGACTAGTGACAATCCAAAATAAAACATGCTGGAAAATCAACATAGTTTGATAGAAGGGTAATGTGATTTTCCCCTTAAAATAAAACAACCAATTTGCTTTCGTTTTGAAATATTATACCATTATTTTGCATATGAGCTTTTTCTTATAGATTTTGCAGCAACCGAAATAACTTTGTATGCTGAACTATATTTCACTACAGTAACACAGAATTTTCTAGTTAATTTACCTAAATAATTACTTGGACAGCAAGCAGGACTTTTTCCCAGAACAGGATGGCAGTGATTGTGCACTTATACCTGCATTACTTAAAATAATTGTAGCCCGATGACTGACAAGACATTCTCAAAATGAAACGAAAAAATACCCAAGAAGCTAAAGTGTGGAAGTTCTTTCCAAATGCCAGCAGCCAATTCTTTCAGGTATCCTTCCATACCTTTAGGTATGCACTTTCTTGATGTTTATGGTAATGAAAAAAAGCGTTAATCTTTGGTACTTTTGAACACTCACATTACATAAGGAAGGACTTTCTCACCACACTTCTAATGGCATATGGTAAAAGACTTATTCCAAAAAAGCAAGCAGGAGAAAGCAGGACAGCATTCTTGATCCCTCAAGGAAGATCTCTGTCATGCTTAGTAACTTTAAGGAAATCTGAGTATGTTCTTTAGCCAAAACTATGCAGTAATAAATGTATAAAAGCATGCTGGGATTTTTTTTAGTCAGCAATTATTTGAAATTGCTACCAGTAAAAGGAAAAAAAATACATGAATAAACGTTTGTGTCTTATAGATACCTTCAGAGCACAAAATAGAGAGAAACAGTATTAGAGTCTGCTATTTACCACAACGTAAAGCAAGAGCAAGTCAGAGGAATCCAGTGTAGATATTCAAGTGTAAACTGGTTTAAGTTTGGAAGTGAATAGAGCCATGAGAAGGGCGGAGGGAGAGCCATACGGTGTCTTTCCTTTCAATAGAGTTTTACAGATTTATAAATGACAATAGTCATCCATCCCTGCCCAATGACTGCTTTCATCTGGTTAATTAACCACAAGCAAATTCGGCAGAAGAATTAAGATACAAAGCTCTTTTCAATTTAATTTTTAAAAAATCCCTACCAAACAAAACGCAGCAAAAAACCAAAACCATGCCTAGCCGTACCAACCAACCAACCAAAATCTCCCCAAACAAAACAGGAAAGAGAAAAAAAATCTCCCAAAAAAACTAACAGATAAACAGTGGGAAAATATTCAATTTATTGCCCCATTGAAGCAAACTCTATGCTGTAAAGTGGTCATCCTTTGGCAGCAAATCTACATATGGTATGTTTGGATTTGGTCACGTTGTAAAGCACATTGTGTTTTACACGTAGGCTGTTCTGCCACAGCCCATTAGTAGCTAAATGATGTCAGAGGTTGGTGCAGGGAGAGGAAGAGCTTAGGGCACTCAGAACTAGTTATCACCAGTAAGGAGTGAGGACTATTTTCTTGCATATTGACTTGCTAAGAACTTAATTGCTCTTGGATATAAGTCTTTTCCTATAGGATTCCAAATAGAAATAAACAAAAAAGAACATACACGCACACTGCCAAGACAGACTTCTCAAAATCAAGAATTCTATAAAACAGCATGGCAGCCTTTATGTTCTCACAGACAAATAATAAATCCCAGCTGATGTAAAAGCTAGTGCAAATCTAAATTCATTTAGACTTACTATAATCACACCACCAAAAAAATCACAACTGAAAGCAACAAAGAACAAGACAAGCAAAAAATTATGATCTCTGTGTTTTCATAACAATTACTCTTTTTTTTAACATTCACAGACACGTGGTTTTTCTTTCATTTTTCCCATTCTCGGGCAAACAAATCAGTCTGCTTTTCTTTGGCATATCACTACAAAACATGGTGTGTTTACTGACCAAGGTATTAGGAAACTAACACAAATGAAAAAAAACCCCAAAACCAGAAATAAAGAGGAGTATTTTTTTTCCTATTTGCTATCCAGAATACTTGGGTTGTTAGAATGCTGCTCTTAGGCTTAAATTCAATACTGAAAATGAAACAACATATATTACAGCTCCAGTTAGTGTCCATTTTTTCTTTGATGCCCTGGTTATGGGACTCTTGAAAACAGAATATGTTGAAAAGGAAATCTAAGTCAAAATTTACCTGATGATAACATAACAAGACTTTAAATAAACAAAGGATGGTTCTTACTAGAGGACACACTTCCTCCTTTACCGACAATATATCAGGGGTTCACAGCTCTAATCTATGTGTTATTGGTAGGAAATGATACCATTCTTCACCTTTTTTCAGGCTGACGAAATCTATACGTAGAAGAAAAGAAACATTTCACCTATCATAAAAAGTAAAGCGGGAGTCCAGGAATACAGCTGCCCCACAAATTCTGGAATTTCGAAAGGAACTAATGGAATAGAACCAATTAAAATCTAATCACTTTCTTTAAATGCAAGACAGAGTCAATATGCAAAATACATGAAAATTTTATAGACTTGTGATTGGTCTAACTAATAAAACTCAATCTAGTAACTACAAATTACAACTAACTCAAGGTACAGGATACCTTGAGTTAGTTAGATTTAGATGACACCATAAATCTCTGCATTTTGCCAGCTTAAAATTGTATCATCTCACAACTGTCAGATTCCTGAATCCCTCATGCAGATACATTTTAACTGTCCTAAGTGAAAGGGTTTCACCTATTTTCTTAAGGTATTATGTTACCTATAGTCATAGTATTGTACAGCTTTGGGTTAAGAAGATATTACCACTCTCCAGCTCAGTTTACCTTCTATTTTTATCTCTATGATTCATTATAAAATCTCTTCTTTCTCTTGCAGAAAGCTAAAGAACACTAAAAGCCCCTGCAAGACAGGAAGGAAAAAATACCCCTTCTCATAACCAAATTTTTCAAGGTTTACAGGTCTCCATATCTTGAAGACCAAGATGAAGTTTTAAACAAACTGAGGACAGCTTCTATACTCATATAAGCAGGTATCTTTTCCAGACTATATTTACACTTCAGAGTTAGAAATTCATCTTGTTTCTGTGTTCTGGTGCTACTAACAAAGAGGCAACAATTTAGGATTGCCTTCTATTTTTCCTGACTTAAAACCAAAAGATTGCTATTATTTGGGAAGTCTGAAATTGAGGCATTTTATCTTACACAGATAACTTAATAATTTTGTGTTAGCTAATGTTTCATTTCATGTTGCTGAACAGGATCTGTAATCTTCCCTTTACAGTATCATCACACCCATATACATTTCAGATGCAAACAGCAGCTACGACAGGAAAGTGCAACAATGACAATGTTTAGCCACAGGCAAAAAAATTAAACATATCATTAAATCTTAAAATGAAAACTGAATCCAAACATCTCCACTTAGGAAGGAAGAGATTATCAAATCAATTATAAACAAACCCAACTTCTAACCTATTTACCTGTTGAAGATGTGACAGTTTAACATTCTAAGGACTTTGGATTGCTGCATTCCGACAAAAATGAAAGTGTTTGACTATATCAGATGTACCCAACAGGTTTTCGATTTAGGTTGAAGCAGAAAATCTGCAGAGCAGCAAACACATTTGGGCTATAGGGACAGTGCAAGAGTGAACACTTGTGTCCTAAAATTCCATTATGTCCCCAGCAAACACTAAGATGAGCATTTTGAATTATTTTACTCCAAAAGATAGCTAGCTTTCCATTTGTGCTGCTTCCCTATTGCAACAGGTTAGAAAATTAAAAACCTACATGACATGATCTTCAAAGATGGTGATAAATCTCACAAAATCAGTAAAACTACAAAGAGAAAAAAAGACGAAAAAATTTTTGACAATAAATCCAAAACCAGGTAAGATTTAAACCAGATTTTAGAAAGAAAAAATTATAGAGGTTAGGCAAGTTATTTATTTTGCCTTTGATTTGCTTGTATTTTTGCTACAAAAGTAGGTTTGTTAGCTTTGTGTTCTCATAAACACAGACCAAATAAGCATCATTGTATAACAGATCACTTCCACAGCTATGCCGAAATGTCAGAAAGTTTGATTCTATCCAACTCTTTAATTTACACTCACAGAACAACTCAAAAGTAATTTTCAACTGGCTTCTTTAAAAAATATACTTCAAAACCATGGCAAGATATGCTGCAATTTGACTGATGAACATTTGAACCCTCAAAATCTCAATCATACTTTTTGCGTAGAAGTGTGCATGTCAAGCACAAATTTGCTTAAGCTTTATTTTTAAAGAACCACATAATTAAAAAGTCAATCTATTCATTCTTCATTTTATGAAGGGGAATGAGAACTGGAGAAACCAGTCATAGAAAAGACTTATCAGAGAGAAACTGCAAACAACAAAATCAGGTATAAACAAAAAACCTTTCTTTGTCACAATTGGGATTTGACAATACTGCAACCATATTCAAACAAATTAATAACCCCACATGTATTTTGTATAGAAGCTATTCCAAAATACAGTTTTGAAGATGCTTAAATCTAGAATAAATGAATGCCCACCAATGGGATCACAGTGATTTTGGGACCCTTTACTTTGAACATTGCAATGGTGGGGCTCTTCCATATGGAATTGCTCCACTCAGCCTTGTAGGGTTGTATTTCCTTCCTGGCCTGACAGGAGCAGCAGCAGAGATTTTAGCACCGTAATATAGCAAGAGAACTGTAACAGAAAGATGGAAGCTAACCAAGCCTTCCTACAGACAAACTCTCTATTATGACTGAATTGTTCTGATTTCCTCTTTGTCTATCACAATGAACAACCTGTGCGTGAAGATCAGCTGATCACTTTTTAAAAAAACTACATAAATTGACTGAATTTTTTAAAAAATAGCAAACTCAAATTTAAAGTGTTGCATTTATCACTATAAACATAGTAAGGGTTGTTATGAAAAGATCAAAAATGAAGTTTCTTCTAGTATTTTATTCATTCTACATCTGATAGCTTTCTATACAGCCAGGCAATCCAAACTGTACAGCTAGAGAAAATGTAGAGAGGAGTTCAAAATGAAAAATGAAACAGGAATAAAATTCAACACAGATCTCCTCTACTAAACACACGATATTTGATTAACGAAAGACCTCAACTTAGAGGGTCACAAAACAGTGCAAAAATAACATCCTCAAAGTACTATCACAGCATCTGCGGAAATTTGTTGGAGCAGCAATTCTATTCTTTTCTGTGGTCTCATATGCTAGAGGGAAGAAAGTTGGCAATTATGAATGGATCACAGAACGTCTTTTTATATGCATGGTAGGGTAAGTCCTACTTCCTGTTAAATGGAAATGCCTTGGTATCTAATATTTCACAACTGCAATTTGATACAGGGTTTGGAGAAACGTATTCTGCTTATACTAATGTAACTTAGAAGAAAAGAAAATAAAACAAAAGAAAACCTAAAAAGAATTACACTCTTAACTCTTCCCAAACACTGAAGGCTCTTAGTATTATGAAATGAGACTCACAAAAAATTAATGCTATTTGCACCTGCTTTCATAGAACAAATAATCTATAATTAGGTAATGTGATGAAATGAGTATGTTAAGCATGCTACAATAATTTTCTTACATATATCTACCTTACCGAATGCAGGATCTAGTTGGCTTGTCTTTGTTGTTTTAAGTACAATTTTACATTACAAACCATAGTTTTATGCATGGTGTTAAAAAAACTCCCACAGATTATTATCTCTGTCAAAACCAACCTATAATACAGACTTAAATTATAAAACATTTCCAAATATTTTTTCTGCATTTGGAAATATAAAAAGTACAACATTGCTACATTACCATTCAAAATTTCAATATAGAGAGAAAGTAATGCAATATTTCTTCTTCCCCAACAGACAGAAAGACAGATTAATTAGATAGAGCTATGTCAGTATGCTGGTCTACACTCTTTCACTCAGCCGCAGATAGGTGAAATCATCTCACTGTGTATGGATCTCTACATTACTACTGGAAAAAAAAACCCCTGCAGTTAAGAAAATGACTGGCTAATAATATATTTAAAACCCCACCTGACATGATAAATGAAAGAGAATAAATGTATACAGCTAGTGAAACTTCCAGGGAACAGGGGCAGACTTCAACACTTTTGCTGACAGTGACTTTACTGTCAGTGGCCTGTCTCTCTTGGAGGCAGCTGTCAATCACAGTCCATCCTTCTCTCCCAGAGGAGTTCATTGTGCCTGCAGACAGTTGTGGAATAACTGCTCCTAGGCGTCAGAGCAGCAGATGGAGTGTATCTGTCAATCATTGTCACTAATTATTAACTTCTGTCACTCAGAGCAAGGCAACATATCTCCGCCTGATCCTCTGTGATTTGATCTGCTACGCCACCTCAGAGACAGACAGTTCAACCTTTCATTATATGTCACACACACAGCGCTCTGCTGGGTCAGCCCTCCTGACTCAGTGCTCCAGCAGAATTCTGTTTTAGCCATCGAACATTACAGAGAGAAGCTGGAACGAAGGACACTTTCTGTGTTAAAATACAGTGGTCACTCATTTCCCATAAACATTTTGAAGGCAGGGAAGCATAGAAAAACCAGTGTCCTAAGATTTTTAGAAAGGGAAGAAAAATCATCTAAATATAAGCCAAGTAACTCAGATTTTCACATGATAAGCTGCCTGCTCTAATTTACTAAAATGTTAATTTTCTTATCTCAAAAGACTTACCCTTAAAAGAACCACCTTCTTTTAATGGCAATAATTTACAACCACTAATAAGGTTAAGGGAGGTAGGATGGACAAGAAGGATCACCCTTCCTTTTTCATTGGCCAAAATAAGTACAAGAAATTATAAGCAGTGATTTCTGATTGATCTTATGTTTATCTGCTTTTTCTATCTTGGAATCATGGGCACTTTTATTAAAGTTCCAAGCAACAACATTGGCCATACTCACTAAAGGAAAAGGATCAATAACTGAAATGTATCGCTGAAGGAAAAGCATATTCTGTCTTTCTTTACATTTTCAAGTAAGCACTTGATATAGCTCTAGAAATTGTATTTAGCCAAACCCAGCGCAGTATCCCAAGGTTGATCAATAACATTTATTGTACAGAGTTTATGATATAAAATTAATCATAATACTTTCAGTACTTAAAATTCCATAAATCCAAGAGGCTTCAGACACTTTTTACAAAAGTATAAGACTTCAAAATTTTTCTTCAAACACCTCTGCTTTGGGAAAATTCTTATGCACAAAAACATTTAAATAAACACACCTCTCTGCAGCTTAAGTTCTCTCTCTCCTTGTTTATAGTATTGGCGAACTCTTTATAATGAAGAGATTCACTCAGGCACAAAAAGTGCTATGGATTTTTAAAACGGTACCACTTCTATATTCTAGGACAACAAACTGTAAAAATGTGGATATCAAAAAGGGATTGATACAGATACAGACTAGGGGACCCTTAGGGAAGCACTCCAATTTAAGCTTCCAATGCGATGTTGTGGAAAAATGGATGAAGGCAATAACTGGGTGCACATAAGAATAGAGAACACAAGAGGAAACTATTCTGTTATCACAGTTTGCATCAATTAATCAAAACAAAAGGAATACAAATAGGTTTTCCCCTTTAAAAGGTCCAACAAAGAATTGCAGAAATAACTTCACCATTACAATAGACTTGAAGAATTCAGTACTTTATGAAAAGACTCGGTGAATTAATTTCATCATGTGCAAGGATCATCATGGAAAGAAAAGAAAATGACAAACATTCTGCAGGCTTTTGAAGTCTGGTCTGAAAAGAAAGGAGACAGGACTAAATATGTACGAATTAGACATATGGTGAAAAAAACACAAATGCATCAGCACTTTTTAATAGTAGAGGTGATCCATTTTCAACAGTGCATTGTCCACAGTCTCTTGATACTTTTGAACATTCTCCTCTCCAGACAACCCAATTTAGCTGAGTACAGGGCACATTTAAAAAGTTAATGGGTTCAAGAAGGCATTAATGGTTGAAACACAGTATTAGTGTGCCACATTTCCATTGTTATGTGTCTTGAAGTCTCCTAAAACATTAAACTTCAAGGTTTTAAAAATTCAAGTAGTTCAGAATTGCTAAGATTTTATTCTCATCTTAAATTCTATTAACTCCTTTACCCAATATCACTTAGCCTGACTATATCTTAATAATTAGCTATGCCAGTTTATTTCCTTTGCTTAAAATTAAAAATTAAAAGAAGGTAACCAATAAAGTTTAAATCTTGAGGACTTTTCCATACCAAAGGACACAGATCCTAACCAGCTCCATGTTTAGTGCTTCCCTCTCTCCCAACAAAAAAAAACAACCAGCAAGCAAACAACAAAAAAATATATTATTTACATGTTTACTTTTAAACACTCATTGCTATCTTGATAGGTCTCTTAAAGATCCTTCTCCACTTTTCTCAGAATACTTCTGACTCAAACCAAATCAAATTTCAAACTGGTAAACAAAAGAATAACAAGGAAAATCTGAAAACGGGAAATGGCATAGCAAAGTGATATTCCAAATTTATTTCTTCACACAAGCCCATTGAAAAGAACTTACCTTTCACTGCCTCTAATTATAGGGACCTCTCATAATGTAGAGTTTTCTTTGGAAAATAGGAACAAAAAGAGACCATGAGACTATTTTTATTTCTTCTGGTTTAGACCCTGACCATCTGTTGTCATTACAGGTCAAAGAACATTTCATTTCCTTTCATTACCTTTGACAACAAGAATCACTAGCAGAATTTTAGTTGAAGAAACTTTTATAAAATTTTACAAATCAAATAAATTGCATTAACACATCTGAACCTCTAAACGCAACACAGTGGAAAACACAGTAGTTCTTTATTTTATCAGCTGTCTGGTCATATATAAATCATCTATAACTAAAAGTGAAAGTATTGAGAGTGCTGTTTATCCAGAGTTAGCAAAAGGAATTATTTGACAGTTGAAAATGAAAAACCACTAATAAGCACTACAATGTATTGTAGGTTTTAAACAATGTGATTAAAGAAACTTTTGCAATACTAAGGAGTGTATGTAATTCTATTTTACCTTGCTAAAAAAATTCCTCTGGGATTTCTTACTCTGTTATACAACAACTAAACTGGGATATTATGTTAAACAAGCCTCACATTCTACCTGTATTCAATATACATTTAAAACTAAGAAATAAAGTTCTTTCTACTTATTGCCCTTCACTAAAGCATCCATATTTTCTCTCAAATTATTTGCCCAAAGCAGTAAGTAGAGCAGAAGGAAAGTCTAAAAGCCCTAACTAATGCTTTGGCCACTTAGATGTTTAGGCCTGCACTGTAAACACATTTAAATCATCTTTTATAAATCCATTTTTAAGAGATAAAACTAGAAATTCTTCAGAAAGACTGAGCAGAAATTTCAGAGAGGGAATACAGTGAAGAGATGGAGGAAAATAAAGCATTTACCATTTCTCCTGCTGTGAGAAGCCAATAACAAAACAAACCCAAAAGAAACAAACAAATCCTGCAGTGTAATTCATCACGAAAAAAAAAAAAAAACAAAAATGAAAGGAGAACAGTAGCATAGAAAATAATTACATTGCCTATACTGTTCTCTTAACGTTTAGAGAATTAAAACCAATACAAAGAGAAATCAAGCAAGATATGCCCAAGAAGAATGTGCAGATAAGAAGAGCAAAATTTGTCACTTATGTTATGTGCTATGGTCAGCACTGATTAGACTTTATCAAGTCACTAAAACATTATCAAGATACAGAAGTTAGATCAGATGACTGTCACTGAAATGCAAGATTTGACAAGAGCCTCACATCATCTAGAAAACACCATTCTTGATAGATATTGTATTCCTAAGTTATACTGAATTACAGTTTCTTTGTACTTGCGTTAAGCCTAGTTTTTAAACCATATTTATGTTCCTTGATTAGGTTTACTTAGGGCACTATTTGAAAGTATTCACTGATGAGCAAAATATTCCAATAACTGCTGTTATTTGGTGCTATCAACATGTCATTTGAACCAGCAGCTTCACTAAATCCAAAGCAGAGACAAAGCCAAAATCCTCAAATTTAAAAGTTTTCTATAAATTTCTTCAGTTTGTGTATTGAAATCTGCAAATCATTGGCAAGTATTCTGGCCATACAGCTTGCAAATTACTATTTAGCACTCAGTAAGTCCAGATACACAAATACTTTCCAGCCAAATACAGTGCTCTGGTAAGTTACCATTCTAAACCACAATAAAATTTTCAAAGAAAATAAAGTACACGCATGCAGAATTAATGTTTTCTGAACTCCAAACAATTAAATGATTAGCCAGCACTATTTTAAATACTTAAAGTTCAAAATTGTGTGCGTCTGAATCAGCACGTGCAGTCCATGTGCTTCCGTAGAGTTGTAAAGCAATGACGAAAATTCACAAAAATGCATCCAAATCTAGCTCTTCATTTTGCTCAGATTTTAAACCCAGCCACAAGGGGGTTATATTCATAGTTCTATGTAACTGCTGTTTATGTCAAGTAGGTTGTCACAGGAACATATGAGGGTGGAGTTTATCCAACATTTCAAATTAATTTCAGCCAGACAAGGGAAACCAAAGCCTCCAACACTCTCTCCTTCATACTGTCTCTGGTTTAATCACATTTCAACCTACAATGCTTTTCTTCAAACCATTCCTGGATTCCATATATTTCAAATACAATCAATAGAGGAAATGAGACAGGAAAAGCATGTGTCTTGACCATTTGGTTTAGAAAACAATACACTCGGTCTTGACAGTTCGTGTTTCCAAGCTAGACAATTAAAAATGGCAGGAACCCACAACTGTTGCTCCTAGCATCAATAAGTTTTATTGGTTTGGTCATGTACACAGGCATAAAGAACCACATGTTCTTCTCCCAGATCTTCAGAAAAAGGAAATACAGAACTTATAAAAGAACCATTCAGCAGAAAATTTGTAAGTGGGACCTATCACCCTAATTCCCAAATGCTCCACTCAGTTGCCAGTCAGCTCTGAATTCCCTGTGTCTAAATTTCCACTGGCCAAGTTCCCAGTGCACTTGAATTCCTGCCTATCAATGATGGGTATAAGTGACCCTTCTCCTTGCTATATTCTGTACAAAGAAAAGACTAGCCTGCCTCAGCTGCTTAATGAAGTAAGACATCCAAATCCTTACCAAAGTGGAATCTTAAGCCCATCATTTTCTTTGGTATTTTCTCTTTGCTGATTAACACAATTTGGTGAACAGGCTGTTTGCGGAGCCTAGTTCTGGTCAGTGGGCATTTTCTTTATATGGTACAATGGACATGAGATATTTAAGATTGCACTCCCCACATCAAAGTAAAGAAATGCAAGTGCTTTCCAGTATCATCATTGGTAAAAGGACAGAATATATGCTGTGCCATAAAACATAAGGTATGAGAACTACAACGCTGAAATAACAGCCTGCTGTGAACCCACCTATTTTGGCTTTCTCAGGCTTTAGTCTTCCCTTCCCTGAAGGTCTCTCATGCTTCCAATTAACATCAAATTTTGTTCTCTTTATGAACAGTTATAGATACAGATAGCTAGCTAAGAAGGCACAACATGGTAAAGACCATAAAGAAACTGGAACTCCATTCAAATTTCAAGAGGCTTTTAGATATGACAATAAAGAATCTGAAGCGTTATTAAGTGATCAAGGACGAATACCTTTATCATTACACAAGAGGAGTTGTGTGGCAGTCACATTATGCAAAGATGCTGAAACAATCAGGAATAGAAAATGAGCACAAGGTAGAAAATTTTTAGAATTAGTCTAATATTATAATTCCTGTGCTGTCACTATAATGATGGAGAGCAGCACCTGAAGAATATTCATTCTAGTAATGCCTTTCCTAGGCTAATAGGAAAATATTATTCTAATGTTGAAAACTAACATCCTGCTCTGTCCAAATCAGAGAAATAATTTACAAAATAAAATGTCAGATTTGCAGCAGTTCCAGAGGGACATTTTCTTACTCCCCAGAGAACCGAAGCTGGTAAAAATGATAATAATTTTTATTATTGCAACAACAACAACAACATTTCATACTCAATAAGCTGGGATGCTTTGTGCTCTCACAGAAATGCATGGAACCCGATAGTCTTAATGTTTGATTCTGAATATGTCTGTCAGGAAACAAACGCAAGCCTTCAGCAGCCGCGGCTGCCTGATTAGTTTCACAGTCACTCCAACGAGCTATCAGCTTCTCAGCGTGAAGTTCTCCTGCATCACTGCTCCAAGCCTTTAGGCAAAGGATTCTAATAATGAGTCACAGTGCCGTGACTGAGGCCACACTTCTGCTCTGGTGAGCTGCTTGATGAGAGGGACTGCATACTCCCTCATTATCATTTTACAGTGCTTTTTCTATTATTTATTTTTATTTATTCTTTTGTATTCCTGTTCCTTCCTCCAAACTCTTGGTGCATTGCAGTGAGAGTACTAAGTGCTACCACCAGGACAGAAGCCATATGCACATGTTTAATAACCTTTCGGTGTGAGGTAGTCACATAACTTTACGCGGAGTATTATGCGGAAGAATAAGTTAAGATCCAGTCTTCTATCACACCCTAATAAACAGAAGTAGACATCCTCCTTCCAAGCAACAGAGGTTACAACCTCTGTTACTTTACACAGTTCTCTTTTGTTAATGGAATTATGCAGAATTAAAAATAAAATGAACAAAGAAAGGTGACTCACTTATTTAGCTTCACCTTAGCAGCTAGGATAAAAACCAGATCTTTTTATGCTCCTATCTTCTTATGCACTGTTGGAACAGGAATTCCTTTAGAATTTGATGAATGTTACTTAAACTAAAACGTGGTTTTATCAGTTACATCTCACACACACACAGAGTGGTACCAATTTTCCATTTATTAATCGTTTGTCAGCATCAACTCAACAAGCATTCTGGACAAACTTGACACCAGACTTTAAATATTTCATGCTGTTATGCCACTCTAATAAAATGTCCCACTATTTCAAGATATATCTGGATTACATGCAGTGTCATGTGGTGATGATACTATTTTCTTGTTCATTCTTTGTGTAATTAGAAACCTCTTGTTATTTTAATGCTCTTTATGTAAGATCTAGATTTACTTGAGTGCTAGCACACTTTATAATTACTTTTCTAGAGAGGAAGCATGACGGTAAAAAAATGAAAGATTTAGAATATGCACATATAGCTCTGATTGACTGAATCCCCAAGCAAAACCAGGAAAAAAAGAAATGATTTTAGAGCAGACAGTAAATAGATAGCATGACTAGACTATCATAGGAAGAATGTTGAAGTTGCCTTACAGATATGCCATCTACATGTTTAAAACTAAACAGAAAGAGGAGCTGCCACGAATATTCTACAGAACTACATACATATATATATACACACACACACACACTTTATCATTCCAATATCAGATATTAAAAAGGAAATTCAGTTAAAGATGGGAACTTCAATAAAATTGCAGTAAACTTTTCCTATTTTATCAAGAGTTACACATAGTAGCTGAAAACCCAACTGACTGACTGCAAGACCCACAAGGCACACGTGTTCTGATGCATTGCAGAGTCAAATATCCATGTAAAGTACACCAGTAATCTGAAAAAAAGCCAGTGAAGCTTTTAAAATTCACCTCCAGCTTTTATAACAAAATTTTCTGAAAACCAAGTTTTTTAGAGCTATACATGTACAGAACATGTGGAACATTCACATGTGGTGTCTGACTTTGATCATTCTCCTCTCTTTTTTATGGTTGCTTTTTTTGTGTGTCCTGGCAAGAGTAAGTCAAAAACCACTCAGTTCCCTTACAACAATGGCAAATACTGCAAATCTTTTCTTTGACTTTCCAGCTAAGCAGGGAAAAAAAAAATAAAGGCGAGCACACACTAGAATTTGCATATTTTCTCATACACAGACCCTAACAGCACTGTTATTAGAAAGAGTAAGAGCAGAGTGTTAAGAAAGCTTAAGTTAGCAATGATCTCAAATGAACAGTATTTGTTTGTAATCGGAGAACAGCAGAACTAGAGAAACACTCAGTATGACAGCACGACCTCACATTTCCCTTAATTTTACATAACTGGAAACCTCAGGTGTTTTAATCATGCATCTTTCCTTGGGACATAGCTACCTTCGAA
The DNA here is from genome assembly GCA_013400235.1 of Oriolus oriolus. NCBI lineage: Eukaryota > Metazoa > Chordata > Aves > Passeriformes > Corvidae > Oriolus > Oriolus oriolus. Next base: position 69,545 of record VXBT01010413.1, read on the forward strand.
TCAATCAAGCGTACTTAAGCTGACTTTAAACTGTATAGTTTGGATGGATCTTAGCATGTTCCAAATACATGATTATTTTCTCTACTTCTCTAACATGCACTGCAATTCCACTATGCTGCCAAAATGTTAGTGTCATCCAAGTGAACTCATTTAGAGATAGCTCAGGTGGACCTACATAAGCTGCAGTTACAGAAGCCATTAAAACTGCAATTCTGTACCCACAACATTTCCCTTTTTTTCTTCAATATCAAGCATACTTTCACACTAGAATCACGTGGTGGGTGCAAAGGAGTGAGCTTCGCAGAGAGAAAACATAAGAAAGCAAAATCAAATGTGCATGGGGAGAAAAGCCTTGAAACAATGAGGCTGTGAAAAAGTTGATCATTGCCTTGTGTGCTTATCTTACACTGACAGTCTTACAACACCGATATTTTCAGCATGATTTTTCTCACATTATCTATATGGCATTAAAAGGAAGAAATAATGCAAAAGCTTGGAAAAGATGTGATCAGCTTGGTATGTCTTCTCGTATCTGTTGGTCTGAAAGGTGCACAGCTGAACCATGAAATTCAGAGCTTCGTTTAAATTTACACTGTCCTTATGGTATTTTCAACTGAGTTTTGAGAAAAGGATATGGTCTTGCCTATCTCTTGGCATTTTGAACAAGTATATTCTGCAAAAGGCACTATCAGAAAAAACAGAAAGAATGCAACACAGAGAAAAATGATTACCCAACGTTTGACTGAAGGACTTTGCTGCAGACACTGAAGTAAAAAAAATCACCTTTTTTCTGTGTTGAAAACATTTTTTCCAAAGACATGACCTCCCTCAACAACTCTTACATTCATTTACTTTTGACATATTTCAGGGATCATCCTCTCTTCAAACACTACTGCTTTCATTGCCACTATGCCTGACACATCATTCTCACACAAACACAGCTGTGCAATGAATAAACCTTAAACTTTCTCCTGCTCCTTGAGTTTTTTGATTTATTTTCTTTTATAATAAACAACTCAGGTTATCAAGCATTTCTGAAAGTTAAAACAAATGTAGGTTTTGAAGCTTTTTAATAATATTATCAAGCCATCTACTTCATCGGAAATATATTTAAATTAGGTAGACTTGAAAATTCTATAAAAACAAATAATTTAATAAAGTCAGATGTAAACCTTGTGATATTTTTTTCTTAACCTCAACAGACTCTTATTTGACTTTTGATTTTTCTAAGTGAACTTACCATTTATCCTTATCCTACTACCTGAGAAGCTGTGTGACCTAATTACACTATATTTAACTTTTTGTCCCTAAGAGAGTTCTGTGACGTAGTTCTGTGTAAAAATGCAGTTAACTTACTCACTAATAGATGAAAGTATTCTTTAAGACTGATGTGCTGTGAGCCACTACCAGCCAGGCTAAGCTGACAGACTCTATTAATGCACATTACTGTCATGGAAATTGTGATCCACAAAGTGCATGGGGTGGATACCAGTTATTTTGCTTTTTTTTCATAAAAAGTCTGTATGATAAAGGAGTTGTTACAAAGGACTGATAAGATCACTTAATGCTTTACATCATGTTTTTCAGCCACGATTCATCCTAATCGTGGATTAAGGATAACTGCTTGTCCTTCACAGAATCACAGAATGGATAAGGTTTGAAGGGACCACAATGGGTCGTCTGGTCCAACCTCCCTTTTCAAGCTGTGTTGTCCTAGAAAACATTGTACAGGATTGCCTCTGGATGGTTTTGGAGTATCTTCAGTGAGAGTCTCTACAACAGGTCAGGGCAGCCTGTTCCAGTGCTCAGTCACATGCCCAGGAAAGAAGTTCTTCCAGTGGAACTTCTTGTACATCCGTTTCTGCCCACTGCCTTGTGTCCTGTTGCTTGGCACCAGCAGGCAAAGGCTGGCTCTAGCCTCTGACACCTTCCTGCAGATACTGGCAGACATTGATAAGACTCCCTCTCAATTGTCTCTTCTTGAGGCTGAACAGCTCCAGCTGCCTCAGCCTTTCCTCAAAAGAGAGATGCTCCAGTCCGTTCATCATCTTTGTTGCCCTTTGTTGGATCTGCTCCAGGAGCTCCAGGTCTCTCTCGAGCTGAGGAGCCCAGAACTGGACACAGCCATGCAGATATGCCTCAGTAGGGCTGAGCAGCAGTGCAGGATCACTTCCCTCAACCACCTGGCAATGTTCTTCCTCATATGCCCCAAGATCCCATTGGCCTACCTGGCCACAAAGCCACACTGCTGACTCATGAACAGCTCACTGTCCACCAGGACCCCCAGATCCTTCTCCACGGAGCTATTCAGCAGGTCAGCCCTCAGCCCTTACTGGTGCTTGGGGTTATTCTTCCCCAGGTGCAGAGCCCTGCATTTGCCTCTGTTGAATTGTGGCCTGGTGTATGCAGGAGAGGCAGATCAAGGCAGTCACTTCCTAATCAAAGCTGCTATCAGACTGTGCTAATTGTCATTTACGGAAAATGACATCTTTCTTTGTGACAGCAGAAGGATGTTTAAAAATCTTATTATCTCCCCTTCAGAAGCATTAACTTATTAGGGAGTCTTTTCCAGAAAGCAATTATTTTAATCAATGATAAATCATGTAAGTTATCATCCCTTAACAATTGTCTTTAAAAGCAATTAACTAGACAGTAGTTTCTAAACACCCAAAGATCAGTGCTGCAATCAAAAAGGGCACTTCCGGTTCAGTGTAACTGAGAAAATTCCATTTTCGGTAGTTCAGAAGCAGGAAAAAAATATGTATTTAAAGACATTTAGAAACAAAAGAAACTGTGTGAAAACTCAATGTCTTCATCACTGTTGGAGGTTAGGATTTTTTCTTTTTTTTCCTTTCTGTCTCTCAGGGAATTTTCTCCCATTTGTTGCCTAAGAGATGATAACAACTGGTAAGAGACAAAAGAAGTGGCCAAGGTGAGAGGAGGAGTGCAGCTGGGTACAGTCTCTTACCTTCTCCTTTCCCTTGGGAAGTGCAGAGATACCTCGAGATTTTGGCTGGGGGGTGAGGGGCTGGGCTCAGCTCCTCTCTTTCTCTCGCTCTTAAAACCGGAGGAGACAGTGCTGTTGCTGCTGTGGGGAGAATTTGCTGCCACCATGGAGTTCCATCCTTTACTGCTTCTTCCTTGCTGTGGGTGAGGTTTTGCTCCGAAGAGCAGCCGTTGAACTGGGACCCTGTTAACACCAGATCTCACTGCAAAGGACCCTCACCATCTACTCAGGTGCCTCAGGGGAAAACCCGGAACCCTGACGCCCTCCCCACCCGTCTGAGGGAACATCTCCCGGCTGTTTGCAGGAGCCCGGCTGCCGCTGCCCAGCCTCGCTGTTTTCTGCTGCTGCTTCGGGGTGTTTTGCTACACTTTAACTCCACATGCTGTGCCTGCCCGATCCCCTCCTTCTGCTGTGTTTCGTTTGCCACCCAGGGGTCTGCTCCCCTCTGCCGTTCCAGCCTGCCGCTCCGAAGTCCCTGCTGCAGCCCATCCCGCCATCCGGAGGGGCACCGGGCCCGGCTGCCCCTGGGGGTTTGCAAAGGAAGCCCCTTTTCCATCCCTCCCGCCGGCTGCGCCGCCACGGCTGCATGGAGAGAGACGGCCGAGCTCGCGCCACAGCGCTCCCTGCAGGCGCGGGGGAGCCATCGCAGCCGCCCTGCCCGGCCGGGAGCGAGCAGCGCCCCTGCCGGCCGTGAGCGGAACTGCCCCGAGGGGAGAGCGCCTGCGGCCGGGAGAGGCTGGCACTGGGCTCTGCCCTGCTCGCTGTTGCTGCTGTAGTTGTTTGTTTGCCTTGTTATACAGATATATAGAGATATAGATATATAGATATATATACTAGTAAAAATTGTTATTCCTTTTCTCATATCTTGCCTGAAAGACACATCATTTCAAAGTTATAATAATTTGGAGGGAAGGGGGTCGTATTTTCTATTCCAAGGGAGGTTCCCACCTTCCTTGGCAGACACTTGTCTTTCTGGAAGGGACAATCACAATTCAGAAAACTGGGCAATAGATCGTTATGCCTCTCTGTACTAACTCACAGCAAATACCAGGTCCCATTCTAAGCTGATGCCCATACAGGTAGTGATGTCAGCTGAATAGCAAGCACTGGACTTGCTCCTTCCCCCACTAAGCAGTTTATCTAACAAAATAAACGAAAGACTTCAAGAACCAAAAATTTTAGGTTTTCTTAACAAGGAAGAACTGAAAACCTCAGGAAGTTTTCGCTCCGCACTGCTGATGGGTGATTCAAAATGTGGTTTTATTAAGCTGTTGTTTGGCAATTATGTTATCATTTACATAAGTTTTCTTGTGCAATGAATTAGCAGCTTTTTGATATAACGGAAAGTTTATTAGGAAAGACTTTCAATTCTCTGAAAGAGGTTAGTACTTATCTACCTCCTGCCTAGAAGCAGAAGACATACCAGCTGACAGTTGCTCACAATAGATTTTCAATAGTCACATATCATAATTTTTGTTCATAAATGTTAAAGTACATTGCAAATACACAAATGTGTAAAAACTGAGACTAATTACATAAACTTTCTCTCTTACAGCTCTACCAGACTCTGTGTGATATTCTTTCAAAGAGAACAAGACAGCCATCTAGAGGGCATGAAAGATAAACTATCTTTAGGTCACAGGGGAGCACTGAATAACAGATTTCAGGTAAAGAATAATCAGTTAGCAGCCTGAAAGATATGTGGGGGTGGGGGGATTGATGGTGGGATAGAGGGATGGGCAAAACATCAACAATAAAAACACTATTGTAAAAATCAAAGTGAGAAGCAAGATCTTTTATTTGCCCCTAAGTGACGTAAAAGCAGGGAATTAACATCAGAGTAGCTTACATCCAGTAAAGGATACATTACTTCAGTTCACAGCAAATTTTGAAACCCAAATGGTAAGTGATTGATCTATTCATCTGTGAAATAATGAAATCTGAGGTTTTAAAAAGCAGACTATAAACTATTTCTTGTTTCAGTGACCTTTCTTTTCATGACAAGTACATTGTTACAAATCCTTTAATTAATGTTTCTCCCCAAACACAGCCATCTGGAAGGCAAATCACAGAAACAAAACAGTAGCTGCTTTTGCCCAGAAAAATTATAGCTTTCAAAACAAGTATCAGAGCAGAGTGCAAAGGAGGAAAATATCCAAACTGAAAAGTAGCAACTTCAGCTTCTATTTAGAATTACAAAAATGCTTGTATTTAAAACAAACTCTTATACTCAAAAAGCCATCTGCTTCCTGACTAAAACTGAGAAGAATTTAAAAGTTCAAATAAAATCATACCAAGACTATGAAATCTTCTGCATCATATGGCTTTCCCTCCTAGTTTTACAAAGTCTACATTTTTATAATGGTGCCATTAATAAAGCTATACACAAACACCCACTAGCACCATATTTACATGAATTTCAAAATGTACACAGAAAACAAGCTAGGGTTTATTCAGGGTTAACTAAAACCAAAGAAATAGGTATTTCTCTCCTTCTCATGCTTAAGAGATATTTCTTCACACATTAAGACCAAACTGGACAGCAACATACAGCTTTAAAACTCAGGAGCAGTGAAGAATGATAATTCTTAAATCCAGACATAAGTGCAGTTAGCATGGTCATATGTAAAGAAATAGATATAAAGATAATAGAGATATACACTTATTTTGCCTTTAATTTAAAAAATATTGCCTATTCTTTATTTTGCCTTTACTGCTTAATCCTGTAAAATGTTAACATTAATAGAAAACTTTAATCCTAACAGTAATCAAACATTTGCTTGCTCCTTGGGGAATAATACCAAAACACTTAGAGAAAAAAACCCCAAGCATTTCATTACTTTTAAACACAGTGCATGCTACAGACCACACATCTATGCCTCATGGTTCTGCCACCGATCTCTCTTCAACAATATTGTATTTTGAACTGCACATAAGCTGCAATTTAGAAAATTTATCATTTGTTGCTTATACTACCAGAGTTTAAAATATTTTGCAGCCTCACAGAACTGCTGGATGTATGGAACCCCTGAATGTCATGATGTCTAACCACTCTCTCAAAACTTTCACCAACACCAGCTCAGGTCAGCCCTAGATTTTTCCAGCTGAAACTTGAAAACATGTGAGGCTGGAGACCCACAACTCTTTAGGTAACCTGTTTCAAGTACTGCATCACCTTCTCACAATGAAGACCTTTATACTTACTATCTAAATCTGTGGGACATAAGAAAAGCCTTACAGAATAAGGGCCTTTTTCACCTTTTAAATCCTGTTCATTCTTGTTCACCAAAAATCACTCTGGGAAAAGTTCAGCTATAACCAGAGAAGAAGTTGCATGGCTGGCGTGTGGTTGCCTCGTGCACGGGGCAGTGACTGGTTGGCAAGACGCGTGGGCACTGTGTGATCAAGGAGGTGGTTGGATGCAGGGATGCAGGAGCGGCGACACCACAGTGGCAGCCAGCCAATGCATGCTTGTTTTGCTTAAGTTTAGAGCATAAAAAGGCTTGGTTTGTTGCAATAAAACGATCTTCTTCAGAGCAAGCAAGAAGAAGGTCCGTGTGTCTTTGTTCCCCATTGCTACATAAATCTGAACTGCCCATGCTGCAGCTTCATGCCCCTCTCCCTCTTCATACCATCAGCCATTATCAAAAGTAGTTTGGCTCTGTCATTTCTGTACCTCCCCTGTAATGGTCCATACACATGGCAAGAACAAATATTGAAGTTAAAAAGGATATCATGTGGTTGCAAAAATGAGGTGAACACTTATACTGAAAATAAGGAAATACAACAATAGTTCTAGATATGGAAAAATTCTCTGCTCATAACACAAGTGAGAAATTCCTAATACAGTAGATCTTGGTCAAAAAAGAACATTTACTCTCTGCTCGAATGAATTAACAGGAGGACAAAATCCTATTTCTAGAATCATAGAATAACCTGAGTTGGAAGGCACCCACAAGGATAATAAAAGTCCAACCCCTGTGCTGCACAGGACACCTCAACAATCCCACCCTCTGTCCAAACGCATTGTCCAAACACTCCCTTGAGCTCTAGCAGGGTTGGGGCCATGACCACTGCCCTGGGGAGCCCATTTCAGTGACCAGCCACCCTTTGGGTGAAGAATCTTTTCCTAATATCGAGCCTAACCCTCCCCTGACGCAGCTCCAGCCCTTCCCTCAGATCCCATCCCTGGTCACAGAGAGCAGAGATCGGAGCTGTCCCTCTGCTGTACCTCATCACAAGCTGCAGACTCTGATGAGGTCTGGCCTCAATCTCCCCTTCTTTGAAGAAGCTAAGTAACCTCTGCTGCTCCTCATATGGTTTCACCTCTAGACCCTTCATCATTTTTGTAGCCGTCCTCTTGGACATTTTCTAATGGCCTCTGAGGTGAGGCCACCCCAGCCGAGAGCGGAGCAGGACAATCCCCTCCCTCACACATCCAGATGCTGGGCTGATGCCCCCCAGGACACAGGGTAGCCCTTCTGGCTGCTAGGGCACTGCTGACTCATATTTGATTTGCCATTGACCAAGGACTCCCAGGTCCCTTTTGAAACAAAAAAATGTTTGTCCTGCTACCCGTTTCCACAACTGTCAGGGTAGAAAACAGTGCTGGGAAGGCAAAGCATAGCAAGAAAAGGAAAGGAAGGCAGAAGATGGCCATATGCACAGCAGCAGGAGTCAGTCAAAACGCATTTTTGAAGTCTTCTGGCAGACACGTTACCAGAGCGCCGTCTACCACGAGTGGGTGCTCAAAGCCCAAAACTCAAACCCGCTATTCCGCACCAAAGGGAAGACAAAATCTTTCCTCAATGAGAAAAGACCACGCACACACAGGCGTCCGGCCGCACTCGCTCCGACTGGCCGACAACTCCCAACCCCCGTGACACCACCCACTGCCAGGGCCAGACGGCGCATTCCCAGCCTCCGGCACTTCGGGCCGCGCCGGTACAAGCGCCGACACGCAGAGCTTCGGTGTGCGTTTCACCTCAGGCGGGTGATTGTCAAGGGCGGATGGTCCTGCGCCCGTCCGCCGCGGCCGCCCGCCCCGAGCCCGCCCCG
>VXBT01010413.1:77615-90289 GCA_013400235.1 Oriolus oriolus
GGCCCCACATGCGCGCCCCGCGCTGCCTGGGGCCGCTGCCGCCGGGGAGAGCGGCGCTCCGGACCAGCCGCGGCTGCCCGGCGGCACTCGGGCAGCGCCCGCACTGGGCGCTTCAGCGGGAAGCGTTCGGCGCAGGCCGCCAGCCGACCAGAGCTTCCTCCGCGCTTCGCTGCCTGAAGGCAGGATCCCGCCCCGTGCAGGCCTACGGCGACAGCTGTCCGTGAGATACAGAGCAAGAGACTCAGTGAGGAGGGGTGTTTGGGGAGGTCTGAGAGGGGAGAAAGACGGCTTTGTCTTCCAGCCAAACGATAGGCGTATTCAGACCTTCAGGGCAGCAGAGAGATACCACCTTTGATTACTCTGCCCCCTTTTCCCTCTCCTGTGCTACAGCTGGTGTAATTGCCAACGGGAAATTCAGACGGTCATCAGCAACTCCCCGGTGCCAAACAATGCAAAACTTTGGAAGGTGCCTTGCAAGGGATTGCTTTATTCTTCAAGAAAAAGAAATTTTATTCCTTCTCTCGGCAGGTGGTTACCATTTTCCCTCTGCCCTCCCCTGTCAGCACTGATTTTTTCCTTAAAAGCACGCGTCCTTAGTTGTTTGCAAAAAAAGATTGCAGAACATCCACACCACTACAGGTTCAGAGGAGGAAAAACGGGAAAAAAAGGACAGAAAGGTGAAGCCCGAATTGATGGTTTCTTCTACAATTTCAGTTCTTTTATTGGAGATACTGTGATACTGCCTTCCCTTTTCTCTAATAGGATCTCTCCCTGCAGCAGGTCAGTACAGGAAGGAGAGACAAGTTCCTTCACAAGGGAGAAAATAAAGCCTAATTCCTATCCTTCCTCCCTCCTGGCACCATAAAAATTCCAGAAGCCAAAAGCTGTCTCACTAAAGCAGCAACAGGTTAGTAACACTCTCCTTGTACAACAGCATCTGACTTAGTTCAGAACACTAGTTCCAGTAAACTAAAGAAATACTGTACTCCTTACTAGAGACAAATTTAACTTTTAAAGCTAATATTGTGCAGGTAATAGTGAAAACGACAGTATTCTTTTTTGAGATGCTACCATTCAAGAAAAAGGTAAATGCTGACCAAAAAGCCCCCAACAAATCAAAACACAGAAAACCACCACAACATGCACACTAGAAGGCAGAATTTCAGAACACAGTCACTCACTATTAATGAAAACGACAAGTCACTCAATCATTTATATGCCTTTACTGTCTAGAGTCATTGCCTGAAAACTGAGTATTCAACTTTGAGTCAGCTTTTAATTAAGACGAAAGCAAAGGCTGACTAAATGGGAATGTGGTATTTAAGTAAACCATAAAGATAACATGGCTTTTAGAAATTTGCTTAACCACATAGGCCTTTATAGACTTTTCTCTATAAACACAAGCAGAAACAATAGTGTTACAGTTTGACTTTTTTTTTTTCATTTTATTAGCTCAAAATCCTGTTGTGGGTGAAAAGAGAACAAATGCATGTACTTAGAACATGGAAAACTCACTGCACAAATGGGGATTCTTTCTTCCTGTTATTTTGCCAATTACTTCTCCTCTTACCTTCATAATTTGAACTGTGATAGCAGTTGCAAACTACAAAACCCAATCAATATGAGCCTGCAGCACTTCCTTAAAAAAAGCTCTGCAGTTCCGCTAGCAAGAAGGGGCTCAGCCTAGATTTAAGAGAACAGACCTAGAGCACTTGAATTCCAGTTTCCTGCTGTAAAAAAAACCATTTACACAGTATGTGCATACACCCCAGTGTTACTGCATGTATATTCATTTTTACATAGTTCGGTGGAAGTTTATTCTATAAGCACAAAAGCAATCCCATTATTATTTCTGACCAAATAAATACACCAGTGCAGGGATCACTTCAATCAGTTCTTCTTGCAGAAACTTTTATAGTGGGACTTGTATAGTTGGTCCAACGGCTTTGCAACACCTATACACACATAGGGACACGTAAAAGGAGGCAAGGTCTTTATGGGCCAGTGGCTGGGCTTCCTGCACAGCAAGGCTGGTGTACGGTATGACATCTGCAGTACTAATACCAATAAATTAAAGAATTCAGATATATTGCCCATAGTATGAAAGTCAGCAGAATTCACAAAATCAGAAAAACCACTAGTCAGATTGCACAGCGACAAACAAGAAGGTGTTTGTCATAGTACAGAATCAATGTACTTTTAAAGTCCAGTACTATTAGTAAATTATGGCACAGTGAACTTAATTGCCATGTACAGATAACACCCTCAGACATTTTGCTAAGAATTGTCTTGATTATCAGTCAGAGAGTGGAGAAAGATCCACCATCAAAAGTCAGTAACTTTGTCATTTCTTTGCTTGGGAATAGCTGAAAGTGGTTGCTTTATTCCAACAGATGGCAGACATTTCAATTTAGTTAGTCATGCAGTTGTTTCAGGAATAGGATTAATCACACAGATTTATGACATCCATATTTTTGCAAAAGAGAGCAGGTAGTTTATTTCTGATTTTAATCCTTCCCTTCCATCAAAGTGGACATACCAAGAAGCGTGGTCTGAAAGCAAAGTATCACGATCTCTTAAAATGAAGCTCCAGGTCAGTTCTCTAAACAAACACATGATCACTAGAACAGAGCTTTATCTTTCATCCACTTAACAAGCACAGAATTCATGAGAACTATGAGCACACCAGCAAGAACAAGAACTACTTAATGGAATGATTTGTGAGACTGGCCTCAGCAAGCAAAAAGCCTGAGTTTCACAAGCCTTAATAACACCAATTTTTTTTTGCATGACAGGAGGTAAACTTAAGCAAAAGAGGATATTCTACAGATTAATTTAAAAAAAAATTTAAAAGTTAAGCAAGTGACTGTTCAGTGTTTCACACAAAACTCAACTCAATTGCTTGTAAGTTTTGACCAGGCAATCAGTCAGACACAGACTTAAAAAGAGGACTCCAAACTGAAAACCTACTGCATTTGCAATATAGCTGATTTCAAACTGGTATTTCTAACTCCACTGGCCTCAAAGTATTTTCACAGTGGTTTCAGTTGCCCAGCATGAGTTACAATCTGCTGTTCCACAGTTAGGACTGCTCTTCTCCTCTGAAACATACTTCAGGCTTTCAGACTACTCTTCTTTTGTTCCACAAAACTTTGGAGTGAAGAGCTGACAAGTCTATCCAAGGTCTTTAGCTTTCCTCTAGACTGCATTCCTAGGTGTGCCATTGTGAGTCACTGCTTTCATATTTGAGGTGCTTGATTGATGGTTGCAGATCCTGTGGGAGGCAACACCTACTTCAAAAACTTCATGAATGGCTTTGCGGAAGCAATGAAAATTGTAGTCTATCAAACCTGTCAAGGAGAGGAAAAACTCTCTTCAGATTGGCATACTTATGTAAACAGAGCTTCAAAATCAATATAAAATTTAACCACTTTTGCTACTTATTTAGTATGAACTTGGACTTGGAAGTTTTAACAAAGTTTTACTGATGCTAGTATTTATTTGGACCGTCAAAGTTTTTTTGAAAACAAGGAACTCATTTGGAATGCAAGGTGTATATTCATGATCAAACTGTAGGTAAGGGGACCATTACTCCATACTACTGATTCCACTAGAACAGATGGTAGTGACACAGCTCACATTAGCTACACAAGTCATTTTGGCAGGAGGACAGTGATTAAAGTGATGATTCACAAATTTAAAAATAAGACCTCATTATATCTATCTCCAAGAAATAAAAAAATTCCTTTGATAAGAAATTACACAAATTAAGTCACACAAAAATCAAGCTGACTTGTAAAGTCATATTAATATTTTACAGCTGATAAAAAATGTTAGATAAAAGCTGTTCAGTGGTGGGGACGTCCTTACCTTTGCGCTCAAAACTCTCTTCTCTAAGAATGCAAACTAATGCCAAAAACTTTGTTACTTCCTTTAAGTACAGGACTGTCGTGTTATTGAGCTTGATAATTGCCATTGACTCTTTATCGTAAGCACTTCCAGTGCCATCTTCTTTTAACCTAAAAAAAGAACAATTTAAGCCAAGGCATAATCTAACAGGCATGCATATGTAACTTCCAAGAGAAATAGCTGTTAAATGCAGTTAGAAGACTATTACTCATACTGAACTTTAGGCAAATGGAGAACCTGCAATGCAGGTCTTAATACTATCAATGAGTCAGACCATTATCAGACCTTAAGTTTCTCAGGAAAGCTAGATCTAAACAGAGCAGAGGCCTTCATTAGATACTGTCTATCGTAGATGACAAGTTAAAAGCAAGCTACCATTGTGCATTCTTTTGATGTCAATGGAGTGACATCTCAGTGAAATTACTTCTGGTAAATTAATACAAAGGCTTCCTTAGTGAGACTGGGGCAGAGGATGCAACATGGAGCAGGACATTTTTTGGTCTTAAGCTAAACCAGCCTGCATTTACAAGAAAAGATGAGCATGCTGTTTTCTATCTTTAAGTTATTAGTGTTAGTTAAATTACTGTAGAAGCAAACGATGTACCGCTAGTTACCTCTAAGCACTCCTGAAAAAAAAACCCCAAACCAAACAGTTATACAACCGTGGATCAACCCATCAGGAGAGACAGAATATTAAATGCTGTGGTATTTTCTTAGTAGCACTGCATTTTCCAGGCTACAACCACAGTTCTAAGATAAGTTACCACTTCTTCAGAACCACTTCAAAAATCCAGCGTGAAGGATAATTCTGCTGTAAATTGTGAGATATAAACACTATATGCATCCCTCATAGAAAGTCAGCAGGAGACAAGTGGACCTCGAAAACGTTATTCTGTTCAGACTGCAGCAAGTCTCAAAACAATGTAACTGTAAGTTACACTTCTGAGCTATGGCATGCTATTGACCCCAGTTATTTGCAGGTATTGATATACTCGCATCCACCACGCCAACCAAGACACAGCAGTATTCATATTTTACATGAAACACGACTTCTGCAAATGTCAGATAGCTGTCTAGGGCCATGAGTGGAGGGAAACAAACCAAGTATAAATGCTGCCAAATCATTTGGATTTATTTTAGTTACTTAAAAAAACCAATGTGCTCTAAAGACCAATTGATAGCATTTCGCTGCATGACAAAGCCAGCACCACTTGCACAGTTTGCAACATATTCTACAACTTCTGAAGACTTTTTTTCCTAAGAGTATTCATCACTTACCCATATATACAGGAAACATCTATCACTACATCAATCATGTCACAGCACAACTCATATGACTGCATGTCCACAGGGGAACTGTCTGTTGCAATGTAGATTTTGCTGACTACATCGAAGAGAAAAGCTTTTTCAATGCCTGAGTTCTTCAGAAAGAGAAAGAATTCGGATGAATTTTTAAAATAACTGCATTTTTAAAATCTCAAGTAAAATTCATACATTTTCACATTCTTAGTAGCAGGAAATGGTTTAAATATAAGCAATTTAGAGGCTTAAGACAGATTCCAGATTTAGAGCATATACTTGATAAATACAATAACCTTGTTGCCATAGTACATATCAACATCACATAGCTGACAAAAATAAAACTGGGGACTGTTACAATTCTTTTTAGTTTATTATTTAACTGATCATTGTTAAGGTTACATTTTACTACGCTTCCAGAATCCATATTCAGCAATTTACCTTTTCTATGCGTGTCAACTCCACAAGAGTCATAACTCACATCTGCCTAAGAGACTGGGCTCAGAGACGAGGTATTTCATAGTGGTATGCTGACACTTAAATTTTATGCTTGTAGTATCTTGGCAGTTCAGTTTCTGTGTGAAGCATTTGCCACGCAGTTTAACACGCAGAGCAACTAAGTCAGCTTCTGAACTTAAAAATCCATGAAAAGTACCACATTATGACAGTTATGAGTACGGAAAAGCACAATGCCATTTGTAACTGAGCACTTTGGCAAAGTGCAGGTGCTCATACAAAGTTCAGAAGCCTTCTATGGTTCAAGTTACCACATACACACTAAGGGCAAAGCTTCTTCTCTATTTATGCACCAGAACCATTCCTTACCTCTTCTTCCTAGCTAGTCTGAATACCCAGGACAGTGTCCTGAGGACATCCAGACAATCCTTCTGGCATCAGGATTACACTCCACACCCTCATGGCACTGACAGCAAGGTCAACATGCCCTTTATCTACTGGGCCAGGTTATTACAAACAGTCCTCTACCAAACACAGCAAACAAGCATTACATTTAGACATGGGGTGACATGTCTAAATGCATAGCTCCTCTTGGATATAAATGGTTTTTTCTTTGCTGTCCACGTGCCTGCAACAGCCTCACTGACAACTTAAATGAGACGGTCTTGTCTCTAGGGTGATATTTTATTTGATTAAGAGCAGCAATTTTCTGTGACACTAATTCCATAAGAAACACAAACACTAAAAGAATAAAGGCAAAAGTCTTACAGGTCATATGAAATAGACAGCTAAGTTCAAGGCCAAGTTCATACTATCAAAAAAGTCTCTTGCTAGTACAGCTACATTAGACTACTACGTACCTTAGCAAAGTAATCAGTATACCCTGCTGGCAGGAAACTTCCATATTAGCTGTTATAACCAGGCAAACTACACTTTGTCAATATTTAGAGAAACTCCACAAAGCACACACCAGCACAATTTAGCTGTGGTAAAGAGCTTTTAATATAGAAAACCAGGTCAGCATAGTACACCTACATGAGTGCCACCCAAATCTCTCAAGGGCAGATCTAGCAGCAATCTTTAACAGGACTTGCTTTACCATTCTGCATTATTTCACTCAAAGTTCTGTTAGATGAACACTTACTGATATGAAGATATTAAGTAGATTTTCCAGGGTTGGCAGTTGCGGAATGAGTTTCTGTACCACTTTACTGAAGGCTTCAAATATTGAATGGTCATAGATACTGGTCAAATAAAAGCTGAGATGAGGAGGGAGGGCAAAGAGAAAAAAAAAGAAAAAGAAGATTCAAGAGTATTTCAGAATTGCAATAGAAATCTTAAAGTTATGTTTTCTAACAATTCAGGCCTGCTATTTTGCCTGGGATGCCTTTATCACAAATATATCTGGACACTGCACAAAGAATCTAAGTTCTGAGCAGCTGGAGACTGCACATTAAACAAACCTTCCCCATCCTCAAGAGATGAGAGACCAAAGATGAAAATTTGAACTTTGTTAGAACACTCTTAGCCCACAGAATGCTTATCACAAATGTGTAAAAATGCTTAATTAGATTTCTTCAAGTCCCGTTCCTGGCCTTCCACTTTGTTCACGCTAACATCAAGAGATACTGGCTCCACAAGAATCAAAAGAACAATAAAACCAGAGAAAAGATAGCTTGTTTTAAAGGTGTCTGTAGAAGATACCTTAAAAGTGAGCCAAATCTCAAGTAACAGACTAAGCTTTTAGAACCAATCACGCTGAAAAGTCAGTGCAAGTCAGGACTAGAAGGCAGAGAGCTTCCCCTTTCTTTTCTCTGCCCCTCCAGCCTACATGTACAAATTTGGCCTGTTATGCTGAATAAGAAAGACTCTGAATTATCACCGAGTATGAATAAATCTGCAGCCTGCCTTTTTTTTAGTCAGCCTAACAGTTGAGGCTTGTCCATAAATTCAGAGGTGTTATTTTAATAACACAAGTCAGTTCAATATTAAGAAACTACCCAGACCTTGCTCCAGTTGTTCCAGTATTACATCTAAAAGCCTTTAATCTGTATGCATATCAGCAACAGTAGAATCACATATGCCAGAGTCTTTCACTCACCTAAGGTGAAGTTTTTCAAGCCCAGCATCTGTAAGATCATCATTAGCCCTCTGATGAATATCCCTCTGAGTTTCTATTTTGTGGTCATCTGATAAACCATCAACTTTATGAATAAAAACTTCAAAGTTCATTTCTGGGTTGACCTTGTAGGCTTTTGAAACTGTAATGTGGAGTCTTGTTAAAGCTTCCATGTAGTCATCCTGTAAATCAGTTTTGGCAGCAATGAATGACAAAGTTTCTGTCTAATAACTATTCCATTCTGCACACAGACAAAATATTTCAGTGCGAGAACATCACTTCTGTAACTAAACAGAAGTACAGGAGAAGAGAATACCTTGACGTGTCATAAATCCTAGCAGCTTAGATTCTGTTCTGCCAGTTAAGGTTCATTAGCTATACAAGGCTTAGCTACACAAAACTAGACTTCAGAGCAAAAGGTGGGTTACACTTCAACTCCAGCACAAGGCAGCAGCGATCTCCAAGATGGTCCAAATAACCAGGCAACCTCCCATGGTGCAGTTCCTAGGTTTACTAGAAGCTACCAGATACCCAGTAGCACCAATACTAGAAACTGAGGTCAGAAGTGTGCTGTTATTAATTGAACTCTACAGCACAAAAAAGGGATAATTCAGACCATCTAGCCGAGCAGGTTCTCGCTATTATTGCAGATCGTGTAAGTTCAGAGTACAAGCCCTCTTCCACTCTCTCCACCAGTAGCATCTGTTCCAGTCACTTCACCAAAATAAAACCAGACACAAAAGGTCAGATTGCCAATACATCTCTTCATACATAGCAGAAGTCTTACAAACTTATCTAAAAATATAAATTACTGGCCTCTCGATCATTCCTTTCACACAGAAAGCAAAAATAAAACTTTCTTGTGATTTGTATTTACCTGGGCATCAATAACGTATATTAGAGCACCTGTTCCTCTGAAGATCATTTCATAATCAAACGTTGGATCAAAAAAGTCCATCTGTCCAGGAAAATCCCATATTTGGAAGTTCACAAATGAACTGTTGGAAATATCATCCTTGTAGATTTTGTTGGTACTTTCCAAGAACAGAGTCTCATTGGGAGACATTTTGTGAAACACCACCTGTTAAAAGAACACAAATAATAGTCTAGATTTTACTTATTAGAAGAAATTAGTGAAAGATTCGTGACTTGAATTCTACACATAGGTTTATCTGTTCTGAAATGTACAGCTTCCTTTTGGTAAATAGACTGCTTCCTGCATCAGATATGAAAATTACCTACTCCCTAAAAGAACCGAGCAACTGAATACAGTTAAACATTTTCACAAGTCCAAATAACACTACTGGCTGAACACACAGACATCCAAGTTACTCTTTCTTTCCCTGCAAGGCTACCACAGTGTTTTCAAATTCTGTTATATTCAGATCTGGTATAAAGCCAGTTAATTAAATAACCACAAGCTTTTAAGAACCTTTCCTTTCCAGTCTTAGAAATTCCTAAAGGAAACTTTGCTTTTAGTCTGGTGTCAGGTGTTATAACACAATATAATCAGATGGTTCCTAAACTACAATAGAAGTGTACAAAAGTAACATCTCAGTTTCAGAGATCCAAATAGCTAGGTAGTTTGCCATCTATTAACAACTCCTTTTGAGCAGAGAATCACAGAATGGGTAAGGTTGGAAGGGAGCATAGTGGGGTCATCTGATCCAACCTCCCTGCTCAAGCAGGGTCATCCCAGAGCACATGACACAGGATTGCACCCAGATGGTTCTTGAGTAGCTCCAGTGAGGGAGACTCCACGGCCTCTCCGGGCAGCATGCTGCAGGGCTCAGTCACCCACACAAAATAAGTACTTCCTCATATGCAGGTGGAACTTCCTGTGAAAGTTCACTACAGAAAGGATGAAAGATTTCTCACTAGTTGGTAAACAGTTTAGCTGCAGGATGACAAACATACTCATTGCTAGAACTCAAAAAGCCCCACTGGGATTTTAGCCCTTCCTTGTACAGAACTAGCATGTAACTCCACAGCAAAGCAGCCTGTAGCAAAAGCAGTCAGTGTCAACAGTGAACGTTGTGCTAATACAACTCAGCTGAACAATATGAAAGTCACTCCAAATAACGTACTCCAAATAATGCAGTCAAACACTAGGACTGCAAAAATACAGGAGTTTCATATACAGCACTTGGTAAACCTAAAAACTTTGCAATAGGAACTGCAACTTTGGTTTCTTCAAATGTTTATACTGTTACAGAAGTCATCCATTAGAGACCTGGTGCAACAAACTGTCAAAAAACATGTAAGACAAACGGCTCTACACCCAGTACAGTTAATGGATTGTTTAGTGAGGTTCAAAGTAATACTTCAGCCTACATTTTTAAGGCCAAAGGAAAGAATTTATTTCTTTGGGGCAAACATCTTAGGAGGCCAGGGTCTAAATGAGGTTTTAAACAGCAGGACATTTGTATGGAGAGGTAAGAACAGTTCTAGATACATAGTAGCTGTACTGCATTCTTCCGAGTTTGCAGCATAGTTTTAAAGCATTCTGAAATTCAACATTTCTTTTGGAACTCAGCATCTCCCACAAGGGCAGGCCAGAATTAGTAAATTCAGTTTAAAGCTGCTAACTCTTTGGGAAGCAACATTGTCAAGCTGCTAACTCTCTGGGAAGCAACGCTGTCACCTCCTTTTTCCTTTTTTCCCAAAGTAGCACATTTCATCAGATTGATGTTCTCCACCGGAACTCTTTCCAGTTTCCTATTACATCAGTACAGTACAGTAAGTCCAGTTATGCAAGTCTGCACAAAAATTTTTTTATGAACTGAAGCAATCACCGCATTCCCAAAATCTACCTGCAGTTTGCTACTGAATATTCACAGGTTACACCAGTAAAGAAAACCCAACCGTCCTAAGGAAAAAAAGAGTCCCTCCCTAGGATCATAGCTTTTTCTTTTGCAAGAGGTCTCCTGTCAATACTGCTCTCAGTAGAAGTATGAAATGATTTATTAATTCATGTTTTTCACAGAAATTGCTAGATAATCACAAAGCAAATACTTTCCCCAATACAGTGTTTATCTTGCATATATCACTATTTTCTGGCAAGGGGATCAACAGCTAGTGCCCAGACAGAAGGGTTGGGTCTAGTTACAGCAATTTTTGAACTAGAGAGATTTAAGAGCAGGGACACTGTTAATAAGAAATTGCTTGATATTAGAAGTTTGCTCAGGCAGCATCACAATGAGCCCCTGGGTATCAGAAACACAGCTGCTAATTCCTAAAGAAGATTGGTAACTGACTGGCAAAAGATAAATTCTATGTCCTCTTACTGCATATTCAACACAACACTATGCCTTTCTTATACAGCTACTGGAATAGGCCCTCAAAGAACTGAAGACTGCCAATCCTGGCCGTAAAAAGAGTCCAAAAGCTACATCTATATAGAGACTTGTAACATCTTAAAATCTATCTGCAATCTGGAGTCCCTGTCTTCCTCTAGCTTTTAGGGTTCACTTTTTTCAAGAGTGGATAATACAATAAGATCTCTAACAAGAGTCTACAACGAATACCATTCACATGACTAAAAGACTTAGAAAAAGGCTTTCAGTGAAAGCACTACATTTGCACATACAGTGTGAGCATTTGACCTAAATAATGAGGAATAACTGATAAGGCTAAAAAGCAACAACAGTCCAGTCTGCCACTGTATTTCAGCATAGCACAATGGAAAAGATTTCTCACTAACAGAGTCTGAAATCAGCTTAGAACTCATTGGTTTAGTGCAGTCTATGGATTACCAAGCAGTCTGTGTAAGATTGCTAAAAGAAGCAGATTCATACCTGCTATACTGCAAAGTCCAAAAAGGCTTCTCTGCACAAAACCTTTATAGAAATCTCTGTAGGTTTTCACACTTGCATCTGAAGCAAACTTGAGGCCCTTAAGTCTAGAGCTGACACTCACACATTTCACTAGTAACATCTTCCCATAAAAATATCACCTAAAAAGTTCACAAGAGGGACTGCAAACATAAAACTTGCACTGAGGAACAACGATTGTTCTGAGAACTACAATTCTACTGAGCTACGAGGCAAATGAAAATAGTCCGTTTTGTCTTATTTTTATTAAGAAACACTAGTGACTTCACAAAGCTACCAACAAACCTAAGGCACCGAAACTGCTGTATTTCCTCCTTGACAAGTGACTCGTTTACTCCGTCTAGCAAACTAAAGAAAACCAGAGGCTGTCTTTCTGCTCACACAAAAGCAGAAGTCTCTTTCAAAGCATCAAAGGGCAGAACAACAGCTCAAGTCTTCTTCCAAGTGGAAGCACTAGCTGAACACCGCACACCTGCACCACGTAAGAAAACGCCTCATGATAAATTTCACACCACTATCTTCACTTTTTACTTTTGAAGCCTTACAATGAAGAAATACAAAGGCTTCAACCTATGCTATACAACCTTCCTCTCTAGGGCAGATGATCTGAGTCCATTCTGGAAAGTAAACGTCTTTACGCAGGAAGCTCCCGTCGCTCCAACTTCGCCACATGGGCCCAAAATAAAAAGTAGAAATTGCCCGAACAGCAGCACAGCAGAGAGTACCAGCTCGGCGCCAGAGAGGCAGCGCAGCAGGCAGAGGCGGGGAGCCGCCGGCTGCCCCTCACCTTCTGGATAGAAGACTTCCCGCTGCGCCGCAGCCCCATGAGCAGAATCCGCGGCTTGGAGTCCGCCCCGCCCGCGCCGCCGCCAGGCCCGCCCGCGCCGCCCCCGGGCCCACCGGGCCCTGGGCCTCCCTCCAGCTCCGCCTCCTCCTCCTCCTCCCCGTAGCCGAAGTCCTTGGGGAACGAGTCCGCAGCCCCGAAGCTCCCCCCCACCAACGCCGGCTCCTCAGCTGTGCCTGGCCCGCCCGCCCCGCCGAACTGCAGCGCCATGTCC
>VXBT01010413.1:90376-107581 GCA_013400235.1 Oriolus oriolus
GAGCGGCGGCACCGGGCTGCAGGGGCGCGCCGCGCGCTCGGGGCACCCGGCCCCCGGCCCCCGGCACGCCGCCGCCCCGGCCCTGCTCTGCGGAGAGGCCGCCGGTCCCGCCCTTCCCGCTTCGCTCAAGGTGCAAGCCCAGCCGTCAGCCGGGACAGGGGAGCTTTCGCTGAAGCGGCCGCCTAAGCAAACGTTACCTTGCGAGGCAAAATTCTTCATTAAACAGTCATTAATTTTCTTCTAGCAGCCCTGGTACAAACAGGCGCTCAACTGAAGTTTTAACAAATATTTGTTATTTCATCACAATCCTAATTTAAGGTTCACAACATCCAAGTGCTTTCAGAGGGAAGCAAACACAGTTTTGAAAACTTCCCTGGCACCCGACAGCTCACGTCAAGAGGCCGTGCCCTGTGATGGGCTTGACTAACACCTTCACCTGCCTTGCTGCTTCTTTAGCGAGACATGCCAGTCACATTACTCAGAAACATGTTCAGCTGTCCACTACCTTTCGCACAGCATTAACCTCTCCCTACTTCCACATAGTGCAACTTCATACTAGGGGTATGTTATATCTTATATTCAAGTGAGCTTTCTTCTGTCCTTTGTTCCAGAGGTTGGCAATTTCTTTCCCCCCTTTCTTTTCTGTTTGTTTGGCTTTGGTTTGTTGGTTCAGGGTGCTTTTTCCTAATGAATGCTGTACAGACTTAGAACAGTATTTTCCCCTCACTTCCCTCTCTTCTGGTCTGTTTAGGTCAACAGATACAACAGTAAGGTAAGCAATTATTACATTCACTAGCCCTTGATTACAATGACTAACAAAAGTTCTGATCCATCCTACCATATTTTCAAGATAGTTTAGCTTCCTTATTTTTAGGATGGGTTTTTACAGCCAGTAAATCTAATACATAAGACAACTGCATTTCATTTCCCCCTCCCTTTATTTTTCCTATCATCAGCTGCCTTTAAAGTACTTAGTTTTAGGGTAGGAAACAAATGCAGCTCTTTAAAATATTATCACTTTTTTTTTTTAATAAATGTCTACTTTGTATTTCAGAAGAATCATGAAACCAATTCAGGGAAAGGGGAGAGAGAACATAGGCAAAATTCATGATCTCAAGTCACATCCACATCCCACCCCGCTTGGATTTTATTTTCCCTGTGAGATGAATCAGAAAGCAGAACTCTCCACACTGTATGTGCCACTCTAATTACACAGAATTTTCATTACAAATAAGAATTTTGTATTATGTTCAGAACTGCACAGGCAATAGTTGGATCAATTCTCTAAAGCCAAGTTTCTGAGATGGAAGCAGAAGCATGATCTGCATGGGAGGAGGTACACCTCGTGCAAAATAAAGTGTAAGTTCAGTAGCTACTTCATTTCAACATTGTACTCAGCACTGAGGTGAGACTTCTACTGAAGCTGATAGGGTTAACACTCTACTCAGAGGGGCATAAAATGAGCAAGTATAGTCAAGTGATGGATTTAGCACAGAGAAAGTAATTTGAAGGTCCTGCTTTAATTTACAGTTGGTCCATCAGTGTCATGTCACCCCTTTTAGTTAAAAGAAAACAAAAGAAAACAGAGACAGATCAGTAGTTCAACAGGACCATTGACCATGATGTGAAAATTACACAAAGTTGGCAAGCACAGTTATCTAAAAGTTAATCATACCTGTCATCTTTTCTTAAACACAGAAAGCAAGAACATTGGCCAGTATGCTTAACTCAGCAGCTGCCATAGCATCTGCATGCTCGTGGTAACGCATTCTTTCTTTAAGATGACGAAGTAACGAAGCAGACAATGCGGAGTTCACATACACAGAAAAGACCACATTTCTCAGGAAGCCCTTTATTAAGTCAAGGCATTAAAGGAAAAACTACTGTTATTCACCATGCTTCTCATCTTGAGGTGGTTCATATTGAGCCAGCTGTGGATTTAAAGAAAGGAATTTAGTTAGTCGCAGTATTTCATGTAACACTTTATAGTAAGAAGCGTAGGAAAATGTATGGTCTAGACTTGTTCCATTTACTTTGTGCATTTTAACTCACTCATCTTTATGCAAGTCCATTTTCAAGTCAGGCAATAAAGTAACTCTTCTCCCAAAACATCAGTTTCTCACACTGAATAACCATGCAGCCATAACAAGGTGGATTTTTAAATGCACTTTGATGCACATATGTCTTGCCCTTAACTTTTCGCTGTTTCTTATTCTAGCAGTCATTAAGTACTTTTCATCTTAAATAGCAGTTGATAGTGACTAGTGTCCTATAAGCTTTCACCAAAATATGATTAAATGGAACAGTCACTGTCATTGCAATAGTATCCAACCTAACATTTATTGTAATCATTCTAGCTTCCATTATGCTTTCTGGAGAGTATAGGCTGGGCAACTATGCACGTAAATATGACCTTTACTTGTAAAGTTACTACCAAAGTGTTCACTTGACCTCAGTGGCACTGAAGATAAGTTCAAGCTTCAAAAACAGTTCAAGAATTAGGGCCATCTCTTGGAAATATGGAAACAATTACTCAATTAAGATTCCTCCCCTCTGCAAGCTGCAGAGTGGGTTAAAAATAAACAAAGTACATACAACTAAATTAAATTTTAAAAGCATAACTAAGAATTAAAAATAATAAACACACAAAAAAATTAAAATATCCATGTGTTCCTTCCTACCAGCAACAGTAAATCACAGCAATCACTCTGCTGCTAACAAGAACCACTAAAATCGGTTTTTTTCATTGTTGAAAAACAGATGACTAGTACACAACCCAAAGTCAGGGTTTTTTTCCACTAAGAGCCTAACTGTTGACTTCCTGTCCTCCTCCCAACACACACACGCAAATATCTGACATTCTGAGTAATAAAGGTAAGGAAAAAGACAGATCTTCAGATGAATGCAACAGCAGTTACCAATAAATGCACAGATAAAGGCATGTATTTTATGTTAGAGGACTGCCACAAGAAAGCTAAATGGTGGTGTTCTCCCTGTATGCTCTGTGAACTTCTACAGTATGTCAGAATGACGGGCATTACATTGTAGAGGAAAGAAAGGGAAAAAACAAAACCCACTAATACTGGAAAATAGGTAAAGGAGGAGTTATCATTTACCGAATAAAGAACATGGAAGCATAAAAGAACCCATGATTACAAAACGGCTTACTTTCCTGCACCAAGTTTTGACTTCTTGAAAAGACTTCTTTAAACAAAGACCTATCTCTCATGCTCTCATCTGTCTACTTACTATCAGTTGCATTTTTAAGTCTGCTAAAACAAGTGGCTGGTCTATTGCTACTCCACCTAAAATTCTGTTCTTTGCCGTATTTCCTAGTAAGAAATAACAAATGTAGCTGAGGGCTCATAATGGGTAACAGGGAAGAAGGAGAATCACTAGGACAGCAAGACAGCACTCTGGACAAGAAATACAAAGGGGTAACAACCAAGAATATTTTCTCACAGAACTAAAGCGAGGTGGTTGTCTCCCAGGAAAAAACCCAGGGGTATTCACATGTAACAGCCACCATCCTCTTTCAACAAATGCACGGAAACCTGTAGCGGCACACAGGCTACTAGCATATTAAGCATCTCACGGGTTTCCTTCTTCAGTGTTGTTAGGAAGCTGTTCACACCTCAGAGCTCTCTCAGCCTGCAGACGCATTAAAGAATGGCCCTGCCCTAGCTAGCACTTCAGATTCACTGTTGTTGCAGATAAGTACCAGGGTCATTTTAGGTTAAAAGCACAAATTATTGTTCCACACGGATCTAAGTGCCTGTATAAGGTCCTGACGTGTAAGTCTGTGCCAAGCGACACAAAGTAATAGATAATATTCCTCCTTCAATTTGCTTTTGAAAGTCTTCATAATGGATACATTACCTTACTTGTTTTTCAAAACTGTCCTGAAAGCATGAGCTACATAATATCAGACAACTTAAACACATCCAGACAAGACTGAATGACAACGTATTAGACTTGATAATAGACTTTCCCTAAATAAAAAAAAATCCCTAATTTAGCAATATTTTATTGTTATATTCTATAAGTGTTGCATAAAAAATAATAATCTTTACTACAATCAATTCTATCAGCATTTCTCAGTCATGAAGCTAAACAGTGCAACAACATTTATCAGTTACTCTAACGGAAGAACGTTAGCTCTATTCTAAGTATTAAAATATTTTCTTGTTGTATAATATGGAACTATAGAGTAACACCAAGTAGACTTTTACCTTGGTTTTCAGTTTTTTATTTTCTTCCAGCACAGCTTCATATTTTTCTTTCATCTCTGCCACTTCCAAGCGAAGTGCCTCTATTTCCGGATTCTCAGGAGCTGAAGCTCCCAGATGATGCTTCAGAAAACTGGTATTTTGATGTTAAGTATTTCTTCAGTTATATAACAACATTTTAGTTTTAACACCCATGTTGAAATTAACACTGCAATACACATGACCAAAATTGCAGTAAACCATTGAGATTACTACAGTGCTTTTCATCCTATGGAAAAAAGTTACCAAAATAAGAGAGCTTTTCAAATTCATAGCTATATTCCTTAAAAACAAACAAACAAAAACAAGATATCAGTACAAATTCTTATGTGTTACTACCCCCTTCTTTTCTTTTCTCTTCTTAAATGCAGAAGTTTTGAAGAACTAAAAGAAATAACAAAAAAAACCCAACCAAAAATAGAGGGTGCCTAAAAACAGCAAGAAACAAAATACATTAATTCCCCCCTTCTTTGTGTATTAAAAAAAAAAAAAAAACAACCAACCAACCAAAAACTACAAAAAAGCGTGAAGAAGCCAACTTCAGAAGCCATAGTCACTGCAGGTACTCAAATTTAATGCTGCAGATCTACAACACACTGTAATGGCCTATAGCTAAGCTTCATAATTGCTGGCATACTGAAATACCCAGTTCTCTTGCATCATGTCAGACTCTGTTAGCTTGTGAAAATACAATTATTAGGTAAAACGCATCGATAAAAGTCATATTCTCAATGCAAGCCTTCGAAATGAGCCTATCCAGTTCACTTATGAGTCAGAAGCAGTACTGTGCATGAAGTCTCAATAAATAAGTCACACCAAAGAAAAAGGATACTCCAGTGCACTATCTGGTTTCTCTGGCTCTTCATATAAGGCTACCAGCACTGCAAATAGAAAATATTCAACAATTTCAAGAAGCTCATGCAACTCTCAAGTTTTTAAAACACACATCAGCACTCAGAAAGCATACAAGTTGCATTTTTTTGTTTAACAAGATTTTCACCTGTATACTTTGACATAAGCAACACGTCTGCTGTACAGGAGGGGACAGAGCATTCCACCTAGTAACAGCTAAATAGTTTTCTTGATCCCTAACCCTACATAGTATTTGGCCATTCTAGCATGAAACACAAAATGGCCTGAACAATTTTTACATATGCCACGTGCAACCTGGTACTAGCTTTCATCCTTAACACTGAAATTCTAACTATATTGTTCATAAAACTTTTACTTAAGCTGCATCTTTGAACCACAAGACATCAGCAGTTCTGTAACTCTCACCATAAGAGCAAACCTGTATCGAACATCTACAGTTACAAAACTAAATGGCTACTGTCAGACTAGGTGACACTGATAATCTTTATGGATGGAGGCTCTAATGGCCAAAAATGCCAGATACAAGCAGCAATACCCTAACAACTTAAATAAAATTAGCCATACACATAGCAACATAACTGGAAACTCAGTCACATGAATACTCAGAAAGTTCCCAAACATAACCACTCCCTGCTCCCCAAAGGGGTGATGTGCCAGTTTCAGATGTCTGAACTACTCAGCCAAATTGGTTTTAAGCTAAGTACCTCCTAAGTTAAAAGCAAAATCAGGATGCCTCTCTTGCGAAGACTTGTTTCGCCATCCCATAGGATGGTATTGGAATTGAAAAATCAAATGGTACTCACACACCAGGCCAAGAGTCTTAGTGCAGCAGCTATTTGCTTGACATCCTAGATCTGCTG
Source organism: Oriolus oriolus (assembly GCA_013400235.1). Classification (NCBI taxonomy): domain Eukaryota; kingdom Metazoa; phylum Chordata; class Aves; order Passeriformes; family Corvidae; genus Oriolus; species Oriolus oriolus. The sequence goes on from VXBT01010413.1 coordinate 96,378, forward strand.
CTCCCTCTTTAAACAGCGTATTTTCAACTTTAACAGAATATTAATTTTTTCAATATTAACTGAAATACTGACAGATTTTTGCCACATACTATTGGAAGCTTCTCAAAAAGACTTTAGAAGGACTTCAAAGATGCCAAGTTACATGTGTCAAGTTCAGCATCATCATTTTCCCCAGTGTGATAGGGAAAGTCATTATTCCAGAACTTCATTTCATTCATTTTAGAAAAAGCACTAAGCTCCACCCAAGAAAGAGTATTAAACAAATGAAGTTTTTTTTAAGATAACGTTTGCTGTTATTTCGTCTCAAGCACAGACTTCCTCTGTAGAGCTCTGGCAGAATAGCAGTCCCCAGAACTTAACGAAAAGCACGCATTGAAAGAAAAGAAATTAACCAAAAGAACGCACTGAAAGAAGCACTTTGGCCGAGGAAGAGAGGTCTCCGACACACCACGTACGGGGAAAGGAACCGCCTTCCTGTTCTACACGCACCTCTGACAATCGACCCCCACACCATGAACGTGCGAGGAATGAACGGTTTGCAGCTCACAGGGCACGTTTCCAGAGGCCCTCTGCCCTCTCCCAGCGTGCACCGCCTCGCCGCCCAGCTCGGACTCCATTTCCAGGCCACGCCGCACCAAGTTTTCCAGGCGAGTTCTTCTGCCGGCCGCCTCGCCGACTGAGGAGAAAAAGCGATCGGCGAGGCGAGGCGGGAAGCCAATGGAGAGCGGCAAGGCAGCCCGAGGGACGACCGCAACACTGCCGTGCACGGCGGCAGCTGCTCCGCGGGAGCGGGACACCCTGAGAGGAACGGCACCCGCCCGCAGCGCCCCCGAAGAGCGCCCGGTGTCCCCTCGGGCGGTGCGACGCGAGCCGGAGACTTACCCTTGGTGAGCATGTCCAGCACTCCCGACTTCTCCAAGTACTGGCGGAACTGCTCCCGCTTGGAGTCCGCGGCCTGAGGGAGGACGCCCACACGGTCAGATCGGCGGCGCGCCCCGCCTCAACTGCGGAGGCGGCCCATTGGCCCAGGCCGGTCCCGCTCTCCGCCGCGGAGGCGGCACGAAGGGCCGAGCCGGTGGCGGTCCGCGGCCTGCCGCTCCGCGCAGCCAGCACAGAGAGCGACACCGCGCCCACGCCGGCGCGCTCCCCCCTACCTTGTAGTGCGCCATCTAACCCGCACCACGCCTGCCCCGGCCGCGCGCCTGCGCCCTGCGCTTTAACGGCGCGAGCGCTTCCCCTCGGTTACCGGAGCGACGGGGCAGCAGCAACGCCCTCGGCCTCGCCCCGCGCGCGAGGCCCCGCGCGCTGCCCGCGCTCCGCTGAGGGCGTGCTCGCCGAACCGCTCGTTGCCCAAGGGGAAGCCGAAGCCGGCGCTGTGTCCCCTTTCTTGCGCGGCTCTGGCCCTTGTGCCGCTCTGCCCTGCTCTCCTCGCCAGGGACGGAACGGCGTTTCAGACCTGGCGGTTCCGGGTCTCACCTTCTGCCTGCAAGGGCTGTTGCCGCCCGCTGGCCGGGGGACGCCGCCACACACGCCCCCGGAGCTCCCCGGTTAGAAGGCGAGCTGTCGCAGCAGGAATCGTTCGCACCGGAGGGCGACGGAGCGCGGCCGGCCGTGAGCGGGGCTCGAGGCCGCCGCGTCTCCGAGCGGCCGGTGCTGCGGTGCTCCGAGCGGCGAGCTGTCCTGCTGGTCGCTGGAGCAGTGGCTGCAAGTGACTGAAATCACAGGAGAAAGTTGCAGCCAGCAGCAGCTGCAGAGGTGCCTACCCGAGAGGCTCGAAAGAGTGATATGTGGTGAAATCTTCGCATCAAAAGGAAAGTCTTTTGCCTTAGCCTGTTTTAAAAAAACAGAAACAGTTATACCTGTTTATTTTTCTGAAACGCTGTGGTATCTACTGACAGATAAAATTATTTATTATAGGAATTTAAAAAACCCACAGAACAACCAAATGATCTTGCACGTATGATGTTAGGGACTTTCCATGCTTTTTCTCCACGCTCTTCTGCATTGTTTATATTTTTCAATGGAATTAAGTTACTCTTCTGTTGGCGAGGTGCTGTGATGAAGCAGAATATTTCACTCATGTCCAGACATAAAAAAAGTTAATAAAATTCCTCTCACAGCAGCAGAAAAATTCTTTTGTAACTTGTCTTGAACAACAAAAATACAAATGTTGTATCCCATACATTAACATCTAAATGCTAACTTTCTATTATTTAGACAGCAGGAACAGAGGGCGTTAAATACTAGGCTTTTTATTATGGAGAGATTAAATGCAAAACAAGCATTAACAGTTATTGCCCACAGAATCTTACGCATCAAGAAATGCAAGATTCAAAGCCACAGCAGCAGCATTAACTTGCCTAAATCACACTATACATTTATGTACATTCCAGTATCTTATGCAATCTTAAATTTTACAGTGTAAACACAATTACGTAGAGATGTATTTATGAATACACATAGAACAATACCAGAGGTGAAAAGGATACTTGCTGGAGAGAAATCTACAGAGACTAGTTTTAATAGTGTGTATTTCTTACGTGGACAGGACCAAATTAATGTTGCTGCTACAAGAAAAAAAGCCTTTTAGGTTTTCTTGCTCCTTTTATGCTAGTATTGTACAGTTTTCAGTCAATCTGAAACATGGCTGTCTCGTAAGCTTAATGACAATGCACTTAAAGAATTTAATTGTGCTGTAACATCATGATGCTACATCTCACAAATTATTTTTTCATTACATGTACAGTAAATCAAATCTGCTAGTAAAAAATACACACAAAAATAATAATGCATTCTGGCTGTGATCACCTCACCAAGTATTTACAGTGTTTCAGTGCTGTGCAGCTGAAATAAATGTATTTCATACATAGAAAGCTTGATTACAATGCATCATAGTATTTTGTTCATCTTTGCCTCCTTTATTATTTCAAGATGGTTCATGGAACTTCCCTTACGCTATATGGACCTGAACAGCAAGTGGATGAATGTCCTAATATTTTATTATTCCTGTAAAAAGCATAAACACAAATGCTCCTCCTAAGCAGGTATAAGCTTTGTTTGATTTAAAAGTTTATGTGCATTTGGGGGAGAGACAAACAGAAAAGGAGTAGTTTTACTGTTTGATAAACCTTTTTATGTGTCTTTTGGCATTGTAACTGAAAGCAGGAAGGTACTACCATATTTGTGCTTTTTTGTTCTCTGTTTTTGGTTTTGTTTTTTTCTATATTCCATAGTAAGCCCTCTGGTTTGTGAAATTCAAAATGTCTGATTAATAAATTTCAGTAACTTGTTTTCTGATTTTGCTATCTTATTAGTGTTATGAAAAACATCAGAATTAAAGCTCACAACATGTCTGTAATTCATGATGTTTTAAAAATGTAGTGGTGTATTGAATTCTCATAATATACTGTACGAAATTCACTTTGATTTTTCTGCTGAAGAAGTCAGTGATGATGCACTGAAAAAAAGGTGTACCATGGAGTCAAAGAATTAGCAATCTGATTTTCAAGTGTTTTTTCTTTTTGTATTTAACACAGTTTGAACAGTGGAATATGTTTGACATGCTGCTTTTGGACAGCTATCAAATATCTCTTTGAACTCTCAGACTGATTAACAGGAAACATGTTTACCAATAAGTTCTTCTGAGAGCACCAGTGCCATCTTTAGCCTCATTTGATTTACTGGTCTTTGTAAAAAATACTGTTAGACTGTAAATTTTGTCTGCTACTTTTGTGCAGTTTAAATAGTATCAGCTGTGATTTATACCTGACTTTTCCTAATATGTGGATTGAGAGGATGTATGTTTTCCTTTTTAGCTGGAGTCTAGAAGTTTATACACTGAGGTCTATGCCACATTTTCATTACAAAGGAAGTAAAGAGACTGTTTAAAATTCCTTAGCTACTATTCAGAGGGTTACACAACTTTTCTATCTGTGTAAACAGCTGGTTAAAGTCAAATGATTTAGCTACGCTTACACGTAGGTCTGGGTTATGTCTCTGTTCAGGAATTATCCCAGCACTGGTTAGTGCAGCTAATGGGTTAACTCACACTATATTTGAAGATCAGTGGGGGCACGCTTACTGCTGGCATTACTTGACTGTGATAGTTGCCTAGACAGAGACAAAGGCTTAGGACTATTCCAGTTTCTGCTTTGTGTAGATTCTGAGCTCACCTCCCCCACAGAATCAGAAGTGTCTGGTAGGCTGAAATTTTTTACATCAGCATTATAAGGAACTGGGGCTTTGTTTACACTGAAACTGCTTTGTCTTCTGTCACTGTTCTTTGGAAGAGAATTTGTTGGTGCTCCTGTGCTCCCAACCATTGCCTGTCGTCTAAAACTGCTACTAGGAAAAGTTGTATCAGGTTGCAATGAAGTTTGAGATGGCATCTCAGCAAAGCTTCTCAAGTACATGTTTGAAGCTGTATCTGCATTCTGAGTAACAATAAGAAAATGTTTCTTTTCAGCCTCTTTTTGTGCATCATGCATTTCAGTCCAAAGCTTGCCAAGAAAGCCTTCATTATTATTTGTGCTAGTATTTTGAGTCTGATTGCCTAAAGCATTTTTAGCTGGCCTCTTCTTTGGAGATTTATTTTCCTGATTGCAGTGGGTGTAATTGCTGCTTTCTGTACGGTTATTTTGCACAGACTGAAACATAGAAGGAGAATTTAAAACTGGGTAGAGCATAGTGTCAGTTTGCTTTTCCATCAAAAAGGTATAACTGCTAAGGGCACAAGGGAGCGTTTTCTGAGGGGTGGTGGATATTCCAAAAGAAGAGTGCGGTATCACAGAGTATTTCTTAGATTCGTTTATGTAGAAATTGTCAGAGTCATCCTTGTTTTTATTCTGCTCACAGAGTCCCATTTTAATTTTTCGGAATCCTAAGTGGATAATTTCTAGAATATTTAAAAGCAATGATACAGTTGCTATTGATTGCATGAATAATATAAACACCGTCTTTTCTGTTGGTCTAGATACAAAGCAGTCAACTGTGTTTGGACATGGGTCTCTCTGACATTTATAAAGGGGATCTAAGTGAAAGCCATAAAGAAGATACTGCCCAATCATAAAGCCAACTTCGACTGCAGATCTTGTGAAAATATGTATCACATAAGTGCAGAGCAAAGAGCCTCTTAGGGGTGCTTTGTTTAGCTTCTTTTGATCCAATTGCCGGAGTTCTCTCTCCAGTCTTTTACGATTTTCAGTCATTTCTAATTCAGTGCTTTCAAGTGCCACCCTTACCTGAGCTTTCTTTTTTTGCCTCTCTTTTTCCAAGGCTCTTAGTCTGTATAAGGCATGACCCATATACACCAAGGAAGGGGAAGACACAAATATAACTTGCAAGACCCAGTATCTTATGAGAGAGATGGGGAAAGCCTCATCATAGCACACATTTCTGCAACCAGGCTGCTCAGTATTGCATATAAATTCTGATTGTTCATCATTCCAAACATCCTCGGTTGCCACTCCAAGGACAAGCATTCGAAATATGAAGAGGATCGTTAGCCAAATCTTTCCAATGATAGTGGAATGAATGTGGACCTCCTCTAAAATGCCTCCAAGGAAATTCCAGTCTCCCATGGTTATTCTGCCATATTAACACTAAAATGTATGAGAGAAAAAAGCATCAAACATTGTAAAAGCTGCATTCCTTCCTTAATGTATTATGAAAAAAACAACACTGGGAAAAACTATCGTATCTCACATTGTAACGATGGCAACATGACCAACTGCTTATTGACAGCCTAGGTATTATTTTCGTCATCTACGAGATGGAGAACTGCATCATCTGCCTGTGTCTGCTTTATTATTAACATCCTGATAAGCACATCACTACAAGATATTAAACACCCTCAGTCTGCATCAGATCAGGGGAAACTAGAGTGCCTGACTTGTAGCAGGATTTTAAGAGTATTGTGCAATCCATTTGAACCAACATCCAATAGCAATGTGAGAGCAGGACCTTTATATTTAGGACACTTATCGAGGTACAGGAATATTTCCTTGTCCTCTTTTTTTGGATGTTCCAAGCCCCATGTCACAGCTTTAATTATGGCAGTCTAGTTACTGTTTCACAGAGAAACAAGAGGGAATAAATCATCTCATGGAAATGTCATTATTAATTAAAAAGACATGTACATTTAAGCATATCATTTTGTGCAGATGTTTGCTTTTTGTTTATGGATGTCAACAATAGATAAATAGAACTGCTGTAATTGGTCTAGCTTCCTCTGATCAATGATACCTACATTTGAAACAGTGAATAGAGTGCCTGAGTGTCAAGCATTACTATCTTTGGCCACAACTCTTTGAAAAATAAATTATTTACACAAAAATTCTTAACCAGCGTTTTCCTAAATGACTGTCATCTGAATACAGATAAACTGGTAATATATGTGTGTAATTGTACATCTCACCTTTCTTTCATATGTTTGTTTTTCCATTAACAGGATACTACAGAGTGGACAAGATTTTAAATTCCTTTTCAATATTTACATTATTGTATACATATACAATTGTAACACAATTCTTATGTGTGGGTACAAGCAAAACACCTGTAGATCTACCTTTTCATTGTATGTACAGCACAATTCAATAGAATAGTATCTTATTTTGGTATTTTTTAGGATAAAGGTGCTTTAGCATAGCATTTTCTCTTCAAATGGGATTCATTTTCACCCTGTAAAACAGGAGAGCTAACAAGTCACGAGAAGCTGGAATCTTATGGCTGCAATACTGATGTCTATAGAGGAATCTTTATGTTAAGCCTTCTAAACATGAAAATACTTTAGCAAATCAGTATATGAATAGGCAAGTTAGACATTTTTTAAAGAGAAAAAAATTAAAAATAAATGGTAAATTAAAAATAAAACATACCTTTCTTTACAAAAATGTGTAAAACTAAACATCTGCGACGTCCAATGAAAAGTTACAACCCCTGCCATCGTCCATCTATGTGAGTAAATTTACACATTATAAGCAGTTTATTTTGCTACAGGAGCAAATGATAGAGTATGAGCTTTGCACATGGTATTTATATTTGCTAGGGCTGAAGGGAGGAGAAAATCGATCTATTGTTCAGTCTACTACTGCTCGAAGCATAATTTAACTATGAACGGTAAAAGATTCTCATTTTTAAAAAGCTAGAAATAAAAAATCTGCAGCTTTAAGTTCTTCATCTTCTCTTTTGCCTCTATAGCACCTTCTAAGTTTTTAGAACGGTCTCAGCCTCAGAAAAACAGAATAAAACAGAACTTTCAGACTAAGTTTTAGTTTACGTATCTCAGTAGTAGCAAACATTCAGCTTGCCTGTGCAAAAGAAGGTAAATCTTCCCAAACGCTATCATTGTAAATTCCTGCAGTCTGTTCTCCTGCAACAGCTTAGTACCACACTCCTGATGCAAAAACAAATCAATAGCAGTACTTTTGGCCCCTCCAAACTCACTCCCTCTTCACAGACAGCATCTCTTATATTCTATGATTCTGCACTTCTCATATTCTCCTGAGGCCATATTACTTGTCACACTGACATCTTTAAAAGACTTCTGAACTTGACAACGGTTTTACTCTATCTTCCCTATTCATATAATTCAGTATTTCTTTTTAGGAGCAAATCATTATCATTCCTGTCTTAAGTGTCAGACATACTAAAGATGTCAGTCGTTCTTGATAGTGATACTTACGTATAGCCTATAAAAACTGAGTAGGTGACCCAAGTTCCATTTTTAATCTAGCTACCTATCTGCATTCCCTCAGCAGGAAAAACAGTGAGAACAGGCTGAAATATTTTCTGTTATAAAAGAGTGCACAAACTGCCTGGTCTCAAAGAACATTAATGGATAGAATTGTTCATAGGTTACAATCTACTGTTGTTAACTTTTTATTTTATATTCCTCCCTTTCCTATTCCTTTCTTTACATCAGATGGATTGTCGTAGCACAGTTGCCCTGTGACTGAGATGAATGCATGGGTTTCTTCTACTGAAGGACATGATTACTCCTGGTAAAAGATTTGATAAATGCTCTCTTTAAAAATTCCTCTTGGCACTTGGGAATAGATCACAGCTTGTAAGCTGAGATGATGCATGAAAATTATTTAAGAGAGCTTAAAAATCTACTTGATTTTTTTTTTGAGACAATCGAACTGCTACAGTCCATTTTGGCTACTGATGGTTAGTTGGGGAAAACCCTTTCAAACACTCTAAACATTAAGAAATGTTGGGCAGTGGGGAAGGAAAAAGACCTCATTTTACAAAAGGAAAAAAAGAAAAAAATATTTTGTGTACAAAATTTTTTTCTGGAGCCAGCATTAGCAGTGCAATGACCTAGGGCACAGCCTCATTAGGCATGCCTGGTATTAATATGCAAGTCCACTGCTAGGACCAGTATGAGTTAAGAAGCATATCTAGCACTATAATGTTTTGGGTGATCCTCATCAGCGCTTTGCAAAAGTGTAGTGCTGATTCAAATGTGCTATAAAGAATGAATAAACTTGCTCTGCTGAGAACTCTAAAAAGCTAATCATTATCTTTTAATTTTGGTGCTGAAAATCAGTCAATAGGTCATGTCCGATTTCACACTTGACAGCTTGCCTGAAAGTACTCAATCATTTTGGCAAGCTAGCAGTCTACAGCCATTTCTATGAAGTACTTAAAGCAGGATTCTAAACGTATGTCTCTTCTATTGAGTACTTCAAGTAGGCTTCTAAATATTTTTCTGTTATTGATAAAAAGCCCTTTAAGTCTGCTGAAGTGGTCCACAGACACACACAGCTCCCTGCCAGCTCGTGCAAAGATGCTGAAGCTTTGTCTGAAAACCCTGTGTTTGGTGAGACTGAACTACAGTGGCTGGAGATTTACTTGCTCTGTAAAACCTGAATGTTAAAACAAACGTTTAACAATCTGCACACAGTGTTCTGGGATGCATGATCTCATTTAAAATGGTACTACAGTTAAATGACAACTTGACAAGTCATGAAGGAAAATAAATTCAAGTGCCAACAACAATTTTATAGTGCTGATGGCTGCTTTTTACCTTAGTTCAGACATCTTGCAACTCTGACTATTTACACAAACTGTTTATATCAACATTCAGTGTTTAGTTACTTAGTGATGTAAGGAGAGACTATTTGTTTTTCTTCCAGGTCTAGAAGCTACCTCACTGGCTTTTTATCAGTGGTGGATTCACTGCAAAACATTTCCTAAATTTTTATTACTATATTGTGTTTTCTTAGCTTAGTGTCAAACATCACAGTAATCCTCCAGTCATGGAAATATTATCTGAAGATCAAGGCCTTTTCATTTCTATACATCAATAATGTGCACTTTATGTGTACAATTGATTTTTATTTTCTACTCTGTCTGACCCACGATAGACAGCTAGACAAGTAGAGGCACAAACATCAGTGATGTGTCCTACAGGTTTTCAGGGTAACATGAATTCACTCCTATTGTTTTCTTTCAGTAGTGAAGGAGGACCACAAATAATAAACTGCAATAATGAGAAATTTGGAGAACTGTACTACTCAATTTTGTCTTTAGGACTGCCAAATTCAGTACTGTGTTTGAAGGCAGACCAAAGATTACTGTATGAAGACTGAAGCACATATTCTTCACGTTGGTCTATTTTCTGTGCTGCCTTACAGATTCACTTTTGATTGCTAAGATATACATGCAAATCAGTAGGCACCTTATAGATTCGCTTTTTATTGCTAAGATACATATGCAAATCAGTAGGTGCACACTTATGTTTTCACTTCCACAAGCAGTTTCTGAAGATGCCCTGGCCTGTATCAGGAAGTTTAAGGGGTTTTTTTTTACAATTTCTCTGTCTTTATCTTAGTTCATTGTTGATATATTTTAATTCATCCCTCTCTTAGTTCCTTAGCTTTAAAAATTTGTATTTTCTGTATACTTTTATCTAGCTTGCTGTCTGTTTTCCTCTCTTAATCCCTTGGCTTTAAAATTTTATTTATATATGTACACTGGTAGTGTAGCTTTCTGTGCTTGTTTTTAATTCTCTCCTGACCTCGCTCCTCTTTGCATTTTCAAGTCTCTTTCCATGTGTACTTTATTAGGCTCCTTCTCTATTTTTTTTCCTTCTTTCCTGCCTGGTCTGTATCCATCTGCTGGGCTCAGGGCCTGTGTCTGTGTTTGAGGTCAGGGAAAGGGAGATGGGCTTCAGCTGTGAGCTGCGGCACCTAGGTTGTACTCATGAGTTGTGAAAGAGGCTGAGCCAAGGATTAAAATAGGCTGCAGGAGGGGATGGGCTGGGGCAGCAAAAGGTGCAGCCACTGAGGCAAAGGGCCTGGGGTATATAAACCACAGCCTTGCATCAGGGTGCTTTGCTGTTCCTTCAGTTGCTGGCAGCTCCTAAGCTGTTTCAGCTCTTTGGGCAGGTATGTTCTGGAATTTAGAGAAGTAGAGCTGCCTGACTGAAGTAAGGCTTCAGGACTGGTTGAGGTTCAGCAGTCTGTGCAGTAGAAAGTACACTTGTGACACTCCCCCCCCATCAGGATCATGGAGGGAACCCCCACTGGTGTGTGTCATCCCCTGAAATAAAACCAGCAGCCTTGGTGGCCTCAGAGGTCTTCACGGTCTCAGTGGGTCTCATGGTTTTCTGGGGCTGGGGATCCCATGTGTCAGAGACTCCCACCAAAATCAGGCAAAGCCCCCTCATCCTAAATGGGCCTCACCCCCAAGTGGGTCAGAAACCTCCCTCAAATGGGGCAGAGATCCCCCCAAATGGATAAGACACCCCAACCCCCCCAAGTGGGGGTGTGGAGGGGAGCACCGACACCCTGCAAATTGCGGGTAGGGTAGGGGGACAGCCTGGTTTTTCATCCCTCCCCCAGTAAAGGCACCGGCCCTGGGGTCTCCAGAGTCCTCATGGTCTTCGTGGGTCTCGTGATCTTCTGGGGCTGGGGAGACAGAGCCCCCACCTAGAATGGGGAAGAGAGCCCCCCAAATGGGGCAAAGACCCACACAAAATGATGGGGGTGGGAGGGACCCTGGATTGTAGCTCCAAATCGGTGCTGATGACGTCATAAGGGAACAACCCAGGACCTGTGACCCCTCCCGACACCTCCCCAGAGGACCCCGGCCCCTGGGTGATCCCGCCACCTTCACCCATCCATTGGGTCCCAAGGGCCCCTCCGAAGCTCCTCCTCCCCTCCCCGTGTCACCCGTCGCAACTGTGACACCGCTGG